>JAPQRP010000015.1:22186961-22199536 GCA_037367295.1 Apogon hyalosoma | reverse complement strand
AGTTGAATTAATGAAGAATTCAGACCCAAGCAGAGCATTTACAGTTTATGTAGACCACAGGGAGATGTTTTAAAATGTATGTAATTCCATTTAAAAAAAAAAAGCAAAATACCACTCCTTTAATGTTTTCATTGTCTTCATACATCTGGATGGACCTCTGGGTAAATTTTATTCAGCTTATTCTTTTTCTCTTCCACTCATTTATACCAAAACTTCTTCCCCCTGATTGGAGCTGACATTTTGTCTCATGTCAAGTTTTTATTTCATATCTGGTGTTTATCAGTGGCATTTAATAAAAAATACTGTTTATCGTATATGAATATTTATAAATGTACATGGTTTAACTGTCATCAGGTATATTATCAGGTGTTATATTTTATTATGTTAATGATTCAATTTAATTGGAAGGTGATTACTTCTTAAAATACTATTACACCACAAAAATTTGATATATCTTTGTTTTTAATATTACTCATGCATGACCAATGTACATTCTGTTCTCATAACATTATTATGTGAAACATGTTCTAAGCTGCAGCTCGAACAACATATTAATCATAAATGTTAACAACAGAAACTTTTTGCTTTCCAAGAGAAAAACACTTTAAATGGAGTGCCTTTGGAGAAAATTTTGGCACAGACGTGTAGCACAACAGACGTTGACACAGTTGGCATCGAAACAGGACTGTCACAAACACCAGTTGAGCAACAAACCTGTTCAGAACAGACCTGAGGTTGACCAAAGAACAGCCACTAAACAGTTTTTCCTGTGATTGTAAATGTAGCCAAATTCACCCTGTTCTTCAGAAGTTTATTTCTGTTGATAAGTTTACTTTCCACTTTTTGACAGTCCTACCAGTACATATTTTTGATTAAAACAATAGGGACAATGTCAGCATGAAAAAGAGAGACAGAGTTCCTCCCACACATGTAACATCTATGATTTTGTCCTCATCTACATTTGTCCATGTACTGTATATGTGCGACTTTGTGTTTTTGTACTGTATGTGAATGGATTTGTATTTGTATATCATGAGTTTATGAGTCATAGCAACACATTAAATACATCTGTAATTGTACTGGAGTGAATACTTTATCAGTAGGTGGTGAAGTTATCATTTTTAAATTACTGTAATGATTTTATTAGTCTCTTTGTACTTTATACACAGTGGAATATTATTTTAATCCATAAAGACCCAAACAGCCATCGGTGACCAAAACCATCTACAGGTCTTAAATGTTTAATACCTTTTGATCCACTCATCCTATCAATACATGTAAAAAATTGGTGTAAAATACAGTTTGTCATCCTTCATGGTCATCAGATATGACCCATTTGGACGTTCAGAGGCTCCGTAATTACCATGGAAACACCGTCATCTTCTGCAACATTAATTCACCAGTAAAACCCATGGAGTTTGATCAATGACAGTGGATGGAGACACTGGGTTTATGTTTAGTTAAGGATATATTTTACTGAAAAAGTTATTTTTTCTTCAGTTTTTCTGTTTTTGATATAATAACCCTCAACTTTAATCTGAGGTTTCATGTACATCTTCATGATCAGCAAATGAAATAATGGCAAATACCTAATTTTGACTGAAAAAATGCAAAATACAAAGGATAATATTATAATAAATGGTGATAAATCACTTAAGAAAGGTTAAATAGAGAGAAAAATTCATTTGGGAACAGACAAAAGTAGTACTGGGTCTATATAGGTTAAGATCAAAGACACTTGTTGATACTGCATAAGGAAGATGCAGAGGAGAAAAGTCTTTAATATTAAAATGCAGTTGGCAACAGCAACTGCAAAACTGCTGAGTGGAGAGATCACTGTTTTTAGTCTTTTGCAGCCCCTTCTCTTCTGCTCTGGCCTCCTTCAGCTCATATCACCACCTAGTGACCAGTAAGGACCATTACTTCCTTTATGACAGGAAGGAAAAGTGCACCTTACAACCAAATAATGAATTAATTAATCAGTGACGTTTTGCATTTTGTTTAATTCTGCTTTTAATGTTTATTATTTAACACCAGTGTCCCCTTAGTAACTCAAGATTTCTCTTATGCACGTGTTTTTAAAGATATATCTTATTGATGATTTCTTTTTAATTTTAATAGCATATAAATGATTTTTTTTAAATTACATTAATTAATGTTGCCATGGTACTAATACTCTTTGATTCAGTCTTAATCTGATTTCCTGTAGGAAAACATGCTACTTTTGACCTGCATTTTCTATTGTAGTTAAAGAAATGTGAAGTTCATTTGAACTTCATGTTCATCTCTTAAGTTTTTTGTCTACTAAATTTTGCAAAACATTATGTGGACATCACAGAGCCAGTACATACTGTTGTTAAATACTGTGGAGAAAGGAATGAAAATGTAACAGTAGTATTTTTTTGTTCCAAAGAATAACGTTTTTTTTTAAATTTTATTTTCTTGGAAAGGATCACAGTGTGAAATGTGAGTAACAAGACTGTCAAGTTGTTGATGAGGCCACCACCCGTTCCCCGGTGCCTACGTGCTGCTCACCCCGTGTACCAGTCCCATGTTCAGATTCAGGAGCAGCGCGTCCCTGTGCGCATCATCTGCGTAACAAGTGGAGCTTCTGCTGAAAGGTCAGCTCAATGAATATTAGGAAACTTGTTTTTTAATATATTTATATCTAGCAGAGTGACATGCTCCAAAAAAAAAAAAAGTAATCAAACTAATATTTACTTATTTTAGTGTAAAATATTCTTTAGTGATAGCGCGTTGGATTGGTTGAAGATAAGGGAGAAACTAAAAGGGACGCGCCTTGGGTGTGTCAATGGACGTCACGGAAGTTCGCTATCCGGTGGTTGCACTGTGGGAACTGTATAAATTCGCGCCACTATCCTGCAGCATGGGAAAAAGTTGCACTGGAGTTCAAGCGTGGTGTCCTGTTGCGTGATCTCCCGCAGCTATCCTCAGGAAACAAACCTCTCCATCTCCATTGACTGGTCATCAGTGCTGAGCGCCACAGCCAAGGGCTCTGACTGCGCAGCGCTGGGTCTGGTCCACTCTGGAAAAAACACAACCACGGGAATAAAAGAAGTTTCAGATTTTTTTTCCTCTGAAAGCAGTTCGACGCACAGGAGTCCACCATGAACCTTATGATTATCTGCGTGTTTTGTGGATTGTATGGTGTTCTGGCTAAAGGTGAGTAACGGGTCCGGTTCTGTGTTGATGTGGTTTTGCTCTGGGACGCACAAGGCACCTGCAGTGAACACTGAGGATAAGTTTCACAGACTTTTTGACTGTAAAGTTCTTAACTGCTCATTTAGTGCAAAAGGTATTTTAATGAATGTTCTTTGAACTTTGTAAACTGTGTGTTATAATCTGTATAACACTGCATTTTACGCAAAACTCTTTAAGTTCCCGCGCATCATGCATCATTCTTCTGAGATATAAGAAAATTGAAATGTAAAATAAACTACATTAGGATAAACCTTGTGATTAGAGAAATTTATAAGTTTCTTTAAAGTCTAAAAGAGTCATTTCCACCATCCTTGGAGACAATTCAAACTCTACACGAAAAACGAAATACGCACAAATATTCCCTTCCATTAAATCATGCTGTGAAGAGGCTGCTCATTTATCGCCTAATTAACTTGTCGACCTGGTCGTGTGTCTGAGGCTGTTGAGCTTGTAAACTTCTATTAGGGCCGAGTGCGGTGAGGGAGATAAGCCCTATCCTGCGGGACACTTGTTTGGATAAAGCGCACCTCTGTGGCCCGGCTCCTTGTGCGCTTGGCCTCGGATGAATGGACACACGCAGGGCGTTGTTTCCTGAGACTGATGAGTTTGTCAAATGGAAGTTCTGATATAAATGAACGAGGGGTCATGACCATGTGAAGGAAAATATCCCCCCAGCAGGAACGGGGGGTTAATCTGCGTTTATTGCTAAAACAGTCGGCAGGTCCGTTTTTTTTGTGCGCATTATCGGGTTCTTTGAGCTGCTATTGGACTTTGAAACGGAAACGAAAACTTTTGCCGTAAAATTGATTTAAATTTAGTATAAATTATCACATTAATAACGTAATTCTGTGGGAATAGTCTCACAGATTACAGTTACATTAATGAAATGTATTATTGTTAGGTAACAACCTAAATTTAGAGATATACTGATAACAACTGCTAAAGTTAACATCAGTGCATTTTTGCTTTAATTTAGTTGTTTTAAAATAAAGTTTGTGTTTTGTTTTGTTTTTTGTTTTGTTTTTTAAATTTCCCCTGTACCCAAATTTAACATAAGCATAATACAAGAACATACATTAGGATGTTTAATTGTATGATAAATATCCCCAGAAAGATTGCCATCCCTATGCATGATGTATGTTACACATATATAGTACATAGAGTACCAGTGTCACAATATCACCTTTAACCTTACTGAGTTTAAGAAAGACAATAAATTATATTTCAAGGAAATATTATTTGAGCTCCCAAATATGACTCATGGTTTATGTCATGTGCAATTTGATAAAACCAGAGAGCAGAAAGTTTACTTATCAGATCTTGGTTCTCAATGTTTGATATAGTCATTAGATGAACAGAAATGTTTTTATTTGTTATTTTTCTGTGAATGTTGAGTTAAATTATATTTCTGTCACTTCTTTTTAGTTGAGGGGAATTTCCCAGTGAGTGCAACTTGCCACTTCCTGTGATTATCATTACTTCTCAGTGGAATCTAAGGTGTCTAACATTTTGAAACTTGCTGTCATATCAGAATAACTGATAAATGTGCTAATTTGTCTCTGAGCTACTTTGCAGCTTGTTGAAATAGCCCCCGGGCTGCAGGAGATCCCAAACTTCCCCTCTGTTTTCCCTTACACTGCAGTGTGTGTTTCTTGCCCATTTACACAGTGAAATCCAAGGAAATAGTATAGGAAGTCCTGGCAGTGTGAGTAATACTAGATCTGCTCAATGTGACATCCACTGGGAGCAATGATGCTGACAGTGAATTGTAATAATGGACTTTAGTGATAAACTCACTCAGTGCTGTAGAAGTGATTTACCCACTAGTGGAGCAGCAGTGGTGCTTTAAACTATGTTGTACTTTCTATAAGGAACAGTCAAACTGAAGGACGGATTTCCCTGAATGATGTTTCCGTTGTTGTCGAGAGGAAGGAAGGGCGGACAGACAGCAGTCTTTATCTCTCATTAATAAACCTCTGAGATGGAGTGGAGAAATGCCTTTATTTGATAAACAAGTGGGACACTGCTTACGCATTTCCACAGAAGCTGTCAAGTGGCCTGAGTGAGGAGGAGGGTCACAGATACTTCATCCTGGACAGGAACGTGCTGTAAACCTCGGAGGAGGCTGGTTGATAGCGCTCTCAGGAACATGCAATGTATTTAATGGTCCTAAAGTGTTTTGTCTTCCAGGATTTCCTCTGAAAAACGTCTTCAAACCTCAGTTCATTCTAAGGAATTTTGGCTGCCCAGAATATGTCTCCCAATGCAAATATTTAGAGTTAAATATAAATCACAGATATATCCACTGTTTACTATTGTAGCATATTAATAAATCCTTGAGGAAAACACCATGTTCCAGGGCTTAATCATGACCTCTGAGTTTTAGTGATGGATAGATGTTAAAAGAGGTCCCTGCATGTGTTTTTTAAAGAGTCTTAATTCCATTTAAAATACATACAGACTTCAACATAGACATCAAGACCTCACATTGAACACAATTGTTGGTAGGGTATTTAAATTTTTCTTTACTGTTATTGTCCATCTGCAGAAAAAGAGCAAAAAGGAAAGTACAGCGTGCCAAACCTGGATGTGAAAGCTCGACAGCTGCTCCTGGACACAAACCAAACACTGATACTTAACTGCAGGTAAGTTTCAAGCAGCAACCAAAACCATGACTGTGATTAAAAGCAATCACATCCTGCAAACACATAATAAAATCACAGCCAAGACACTCAGCTACTAAAACTAACCGAAAATGAGACATTAAGACATCACTGAAGTGATTTACTGACTTTATTCTTTAGAAAAAGCAGTTGATTTTCCAGTTAATTGTAGAACAAGTTGAATTTTCCTGCAGACTGTCCTGTAGTGGCAATTAAATGAGCCTAGTTTTAATAAATGGATGTAATGGATCAGTTTCAGCCAAACCTGGTCCTTGAAGAGTGCAAGGCTGTTTTATTATTAGACAAAGTGGAGCATCACAGCAAAGTCCATCTTCAGATTTTAATCAAATGAGCACTTTCTGACTTTGGGTTATGATATTATATTACTTCTTTCATTCTCATTTTCCATATACAACACACACAACAGCTCATAAATTCAAAACAGAGGACTGAAATGTTGTAATAGTGCTGTCATAAGGCCAGCCCAAAGACTTCAAATCTCTGGAGCACATTTTAATGAGGCTTTATTCTTGCACCCCACCCCCACCCCCCACATGGTAAAACAATCATTAGATAAAGGGATATGGTTCCTGTGATGTAAGATGAAGTGAATCCAAGTGTATTTTAAGCCGGATGATTACGTGTACAAACTCAACACACTGCCTGTTGACCAGGGGCCGCTGGGAGCTGACATGGGCCCATCCGGCAGGCGTGGGCCGAGATCAGGTGCGGATGGAGGAATCTCGCTGTGGGAGGACGGGCCAGCAGTTCTGCAGCCGTTTGACACTCAGCCCAACCAAGGCCCAACACACTGGCCTGTACCGCTGCCGGTACAGACACCGAACCCATAAACAGAGCTCAGTTTACGTTTATGTCACAGGTAAGACACTGCAGCCCGAGGACTGACAGAACCACTGACACCTGGGGTTTTCTTTTCCTTTTTTGCTTTTCAGTGTCTTACACTCTCACTGTGAAGCCCCTCACTCGCTCACCCCTCATGCTCATTGTTTATATCCCAGGTTAAACAGGATGTGGTGGGTGCTAAATACAGACCAATGCCAGAGAGCCAATTATATCTAAACACAGTTTGTCCCAACAACACATCCTTCTAAATGACTCTGGCACAGTTTCACACCCCTCCTCCCCTGTGTCTCTTTTTTCATTCCAGGACTACATCCCTGATGTCTATGTATAAATCCCTTTTTACTTTCGTTTACGTGCTACCTCGAGGCCAGGAATAGCCCAGCTGCTGAAAGGCTCAGGCCCGGGCAAAGTTTCCCAGGGCATCAGCCTTATCTGCTCGGCTCAGCCTTGCTTGAAGCATCCTGTGCTGGGGGAGGAGGGGAGGGCTTGAAGGGGGTGTGCAGGGAGGGGATGTTACTGTGTCTCTACAGGGTGGTGGGGAGGTGTGTTTGTGTGTGTTTGTGTGAGGAGCTGGAGAGGATAGGATAAAGGAGAGTGGCTCTGTGGTATCCAGGGGCAGAGGAGGCACAATGTCTGCCCGGCGACTCCTCCCTGTCCTCGGGGTGTCGCTGTCTGTGCCAGGCGCTGGACTGGGCTGGAGGCCAGGGTCACAGGGCATGCTACTGTTTAGCCAACAGGACCCTTGAGGGCCATCAATCGCTCAGGTCATCATGTCCATTAAGCGTCAGACTTGGCCAGTAGGTCTGCTCAGACGTTACCTCCTCCCCAAGTCCTCTATAAGAAATCAAAGTGAGAGAAGGAAGCCCTCAGTCCGCTAGTCCTTGGGGTACTTTTGTTCGAATGTTCAGAGATTTGCTTTCCTTGAATAACACCCTACAGTAACAAACAATACAGAGAGCAACACCCACACCTTTCAATGTCACAGAACTATTACAGTAGTCGAACTGGGAGGAGAAAGCACAGAGAGGCCGTTTGATTGCCTCGAAACAATCTGTGTGTTTATTGTTGACTGTAAGTAGTCATTTGCTGAATGGGTTTTCAATGAAAGGGTGTGGGGGCAGTGTCTTAGGGAGTGTGTGTAAGTTTATTTTTATTTGTTGCTCAGATTGATACTTGTTGATTCTAAGTGTGTGTGTTTGTTTTAGCGCACAGAGGGAGGTGACTGTTTTCTGCTTTTCTTTGTGTGAATTTGGCGGGTCAGTTCATTCAATCTGCAGAAGCTGTGCTGCAGCTTTTTCATTTCTAGGAAAGAAAACATGCAGCTGACTCAGATTTTATACATATCATTTGTGAAAATGGAGCTCATGGAAGCATATTAAAAATTAACTAGTATTTTGGCAATATAGTGTGCAAATTTGAAAACTTTGCATAGTTATGAGGAGAGGAAAGGTACATTTCCATTTGCAATTCTTTGAGCCAAAAGTCTATCTTTCCCAAACTGGATCAACACCAAAAATGGGTTACAATCCATTTTTATTGGGCTGTAAGCATCATAACATTGCTATAATGGTGTTATTTTGTAGTGTGGCTATAAAGTCAATTATTTTCTGAGTAAACAAAGACTTTGACAGTGGAAAAACCAAAGCCAGTGTGAATTTGGGACTGAATTTTGATTGTTTGCTTTAAGTGTATGTAAATACTGCATTTAGTCAACATTATGTTGAAGACTGGCAGATAAAAATGTAGCTATTACAGCAATTAATGATGCATTTTTCCTCATTCCTCTTTTGGATCTTGAGTTGAATGTCTCAGAAATACAAGTCCAACATGTTCAGCTGGAGAAAATAAACTGGTCTATAATTTAGATTTGCTGCTTTTATGTTTATATAGATCTATAAATTAAATATCTTTTAGTGTTGAACATTGCAAGAAAACAAGAAGTGTCATCCAGTGTGTTACTCATCATTTCTTATAGTTTTGTATCACACAATCTAAATTATTAATGGATTGATCAAGAAAAAGCAGCAGAATAAAAGGTAAAGTTGCAGCCTTGAGATTAAAATATGTTTCTGCAAATTGGATGAGCTGAGCATTTTAATTTAATGTGATATCTATCTTTTTTGAGAGGGAAACACTCCTTTTCTATGCATTTATGTTGCATGCTTATTACATGTACTGTGTGTGTCCCTGACCGCAGTGTTTGGGTTTCAGACAGCCAGCAGCCATTTGTGGAATCGAAGGGTATGAGCCCAGATGTGTTGTACATGAAGGAGAAGCAGCCACTCATCATCCCCTGCCGGGTCACCCACCCGAACATCACCACCACGCTGGTTAAGGTTGGTGCAGGAATATGGAAGCTGAACGCCATGCATGCTGTCAATCTGAAGGTCTTCTGACTCACATCTGAGCACTGATACCATGACCTTCACACATTCATACATTACAGCATTCACTTTTTCTGCACATCTCTTGTCTCAGTTTTTTCTGTCATACGTACTCATTGCACTGTCCCGTTGTTTCTCCTCTCCATCATTCGCCACATTGTTCTTATCTTGGCAGCCATTACTCTGTGGTGTGTGCGTCCATTTGTTTGCGTCCATTTGCGGATATGTGTGAAAGTGTGTGCGGATATGTTTGTGAGTGTTGCTGCTTAAGTGCTGACTGAGGGGGAGAGTGGACAGTGTCTCCAAGTGCAAAGATGAGTGTTTAGAGTGCCTGCTCTCTGTCTGTGTTTGCATGAGTTGCTGTAGTTGTGTATTGATCTCTAAATTAAATGCGGCCATGTCTCTCTGCTCACATCTTCAATTACACCAACCAGTCAAAGGATGCCCCTTTCTTCACGGGCTTTTTTCCGAGTGAGCGGCGCCCACGGTGTCCTGTTGGCACTGTTTTTGCCTCTGGAGACAGGACATGGGGTCTGGAGTGCCCCTTTGGCTTCTAGCCAGGACCACTTCCCACATCTCACCCTCCACCCCTTGTAGTAGGAATCCTGGCTGCAAACTTCCCTCCTGATGCTTTAAACAGCTGGCTTGCTGCTGGAGGAAACAGAGGCAGCTACTGTTGGCCCTGACAGATCAAAGTGGAGTCAGTTCTCTTTAATCAGGAGTGTTGATCATTAATATAGTGGCTTGGACGTCACTGTAGGAGCTCATGGTGCTCAGAACATTACAATAGAGTCATTACCAACAAGATTTTTACAAGAACGGCAAAATATTCTTGCCTTTCTCTAATTTGAGTATATCAGATACATGAAACATTGGATATCCCATCTGACCAAGTTTAAATTAGACAGCTCTAATTGCATCTTTGAAAGTTTTGTAACAGAAATATTCAGTGTCCAGGTCTGAAGTGACATAATTCCCCTTTGAATAAGCCTCTCAGGCTTCACAAAGCTCCCTCAGGACATTACACTGCAAAAATCAAAATCTTACCAAGTGTATTTTCCTCATTTCTAGTCAAAATATCTCATCGCACTTAAAATAAGACATAATCACCTAAAGAATAACTCTTCAGTGAGATATAAAAACTTATTTTTAGACAATAGATCTTGAAAATCTTATTTCAAGAAATCTTACCAAGATAACTTTCACTTGTTCCATTGGCAGATTTTATTTTTTTTTTGCTTGAATTAAGCAAAAAAATATGTGCAGTTTCAGTTTTGCTTTTATTTTGAGTAGTTACCTCCTTTTAATCCACCTTGATTCCATTTTAGTCTTATTTTTCCAAGTATTATGGTGATTAATCTATGATCTGTATAGGTGAAAAAAGGAGGATGAAAGCAGGCATTGCATCACAAATGACTGAAATGTGTTGTCACATTTTATTTTGAATGTCTGCAGTATCAATCATTAGCAGTGAGGACGAAAGAAAAGCAAGGTCAAATGTACCTGCCTTTATTTCTTTATTTTGTGCTGTACAGGTTATACATTTCAGTAAATAAAATGGTTCTTTTATTACTGCTTTTTGTTTTAGTAGTTTTTATCCACTATTAGGAACCCGACATTATCCAAATGTAGGATGCACTGCAAAAAAGGGTGTCTAAAAACAAGATAAAAACACAAAATTTGAGGAAAAAGATACTCAAAACAAGTGACATATCTGTCCATGCAACAAGATAAGTTCACTTGACAAGATTTCTTGAAATTAGATTAACTCTATGAATAAGCATATCTACAGATGTATGAACACTTAAAATAAGAAATTAACTCTTAAAACAAGGTAAATTATCTAACACTTCTAAATCTAATTTTTTTTTTTTTATCTTGGTAAGAACCAAATAATTTGCAGCGTACAGAAAGTGGAATCATCAAACCTGGTCCTCTATGAGTCTGATCTTAAAGACAGATACAGTCGGATGTTAACATTCACATATACACTCACCGCTGTTTACCATATATTTTCTTTCATCTCCTTATAATCCGGGAACCTCGAAGGTAATTGTTCTAAAATTAGGGTTCCTTTTCCTTCATCTCCACCTCCCTCCTCTCACCCTTTGCTGGCCGGTCTGAACCAGTCCACTCACTGTCAGGCCTTTGGAGTGTTTTTTCCTGGAAGAATTTTGCACTTTTCCTGGATCTCTTACGCGACCCTTCTCAGTGGGAACAATACCCAGGAGGCCATGCTCTCTTGTTCGAGCTGTGAAAGTGACCAGGAGGTCCAGGACGGCGGGGTTAACCTGAGGTTCCAGTCAAAATGTCTATATCCTGTAGTAACAGGATGCGAGGAGATGAACTACAATTACGTTTCTGATATCCTGACCCCTCTGAATCTTTTGCTTCTCCACCCGTTTTTCCACCTTTGCTTCGTCTCCAGGTTTGAAAGATGACGGTTTGAGAGGCGAAGAGGGCACTAAGGGCGCTCACGTGGTAGCGGCGGAGTAGGGTGGGGGTCGGTGAGAGGAGGGAAGAGTGGGAAGCTTCTACTTTACAGGACTAAGAGGAGGAGGAGGAGCTCAGTGGCGTCTGTGAGGGTCACCTCACTCTGGGAGGGGGGATATCAGGCGGTTCACATTGGGGGTCCTGGACAGAGGGGAAGTGTGTGTATGTGTGCTTTGGTGGAGGGGTCTACCTGTTCCCTTGAGAGAGGGTGGGAGGCTTCCAATGTGTCACAGAAACTCTAGTAAACATTTCCTTGAGAAGGCGTCCAAGAAAACAACAAGGTTACACAGTTACACAAGGGTCTATGTCAAGGCAGCCACGAGTTCTGAAACTATTTATACAGCGAGCTCTGAGAATGCAGTTGACGTAATACGGGCTTGTTGCGAGTGTCTGATATTGGCATCATTTAGAAGCTGACGGAGCCATTAAACATCTGACAGAGTTTAGCCTGAGCTCAGACTTTTGTGAAATGGAAGCCACTTCTAGTAAATTCTACAGCTAAAAATGGTCTCAAAAAGTGCTGAAATTTCAGCATCCTTTTGCACTGCTCAGGATCTCCTATTAGACACTACTTATCTTGCAGTTCAACTAGATAAGATCATATGACACGTCATTTTGTGCATAAAGTTACCTTCAAAGGACCTGATCTACACTGTTGAAAAATCAATATTAAAGGCATAATATGTAAAATTTTCCAGTTATTGCCTGTATTAAAGCGTGCTGGTCATCCAGGCTAGAGAGTGAAAAAGCAGAATAAAAATAATGTATATATGTTTGTTCAGTGTATCATCATCTTCGCACAACACTGCAGGAAGGTTCTGAGTGGGAAGGGTTTCTGTAGCTGTATGATGTAGCTCACACATCAAAAATCCAAATCTTACCAAGTGTATTTGTCTCATTTCTAGTCAAAATATCTCATCACACTTAAAATAAGACATAATCACCTAAA
>JAPQRP010000015.1:22139933-22156957 GCA_037367295.1 Apogon hyalosoma | reverse complement strand
GTTTGATTGCAGTGATTGTCTCAAAAGGTTGTGCAACAAAATATTAAGTTAAGGGTACCATCATTTTTGTCCAGGCCTGTTTCATGAGTTTGTTGGGTTTTTTTTTTTTAAATAATTCTTTTGAACCACAATTCAAAAGCAATGTCTGATTTTCATTGGTTAATTTTCATGGAATTTTTTTTTATTATTACTTTTGTCAAATTCAAGTAATTTCTGTGACCATTGTGGGTTTTTCTTTCATTAACAGAAGGGTACCAACAATTTTGACCATGTGTGTATTTTGGCATAAATTGAACAAATAGTTTTGTTGCTAAACTGTTAAGAAACACACAAACGGAATCAAAAACAATACCCCTTTGCCTCCCCCTTGGAGGGCAGGGTAATTATTTGTGAAAAGCATGTGACATGTATCTGTGTATCATTTGCGGTGTTAAAATAGTGGAGAAAAGCTAAGTCAAAGTCTAACATTGAGTTTTAGATGCTGTTTCCACATATGATCATGTTAAATAAAGCCACAAATAAAATGTGGACAAAACAGGTATAACAGTTGCAGTTCTACTTTTACATTATAAATGACTATTTTCTTTGTTATTCTTTTCCTAATGTAAGCGATATTCCTTAAAAAAAATGCTTCTGCAAAAAATATAGTGGCATGAAGTTTTCACCCAGGATGGTCTGTTAATGCAAAATAAGCTGAAATTACAACACTTTTACTCTTCTGTCTCAAAATATCAGGATATCACATAAAAATATCAGCATAAAGCAAATTAAATCATCAAATACATTATCAAAGCAAGACACTGTCTATATTATTATTATTTTTTTTTATATTTTCTATATGTATTAAGGTTCTTCACCTTCACTAAGCGTCACAACAATCAGGTGCCCTTCCTGTGCAATGACATCCCTGGTCTCCATGACAACCAGCCATCGATCCTGCCTTTTGATTGGGAGTCTGACGAAGGCGGCTCCCCTCCCCCTGACTACAACTCCGCCTTTCTCTACCCTTCCCTCTAGCATCCATCCTTGTGTAAAGAAATGCTGTTTTTATTATCTTCTATTTTGCTTCTTCTACCTCACCATAAGATCTGCAGGTATTCCTCTGTCCACCTAAACATCTGATATTTCACTTTGACTCAATCTTTTTACTCTTCAATTTGTATATGCTGTACCACTCCAAAGTATTATTTCAATGCACTCCCTCACTTAACCCCTTCCAAGAGCAGCTAAAAGTTATTACCTGATAGACAGTTATATGGAGTTATATCGAATGTATTTACTGACCTAAAGCTTTTTTATTGGTACCTCACGCACTGAGCTTGTAAAGAGGAACACTTATTCCCCTTACACAGCCACTATATGCTGGAAAAAGTAGCCATTTAATCAGAATGTATTTATTTTAATGCTGTATTAATTATGTCTGTGAAACTGATGTCTTTATCCTGCTTTTGTGAATGTAGTCATACTCCCAGATGCTTTTACATTAGGTATAACTGAAATAAATGCAGTCATGAAGGTTAAAATAATCAGGTTAAACACAATTACTCAGATCTGTAGGAAAGATTTAGTGGATGGGTGCTGTTTGAGACTGCTTTTGTTTTAGTTACATGGAGCTTAAATCTGGCAAATTAATGCAGATTTAACTCTATCAGGTGCTAGTGGCAAAAAAGTAAACACCTGTTAAACGGTTTTGTTTTTTAGTAAAAAAAGAGTATCCACTACAAACCCTTTAAAAATGTTATAGATTACAACGAAAGTCAAGGATTTGCTTGTTTTTTCACTTAAAGATTAATCATTGAGTTAAATCCATGCCATTGTTAGTGGTCAGATATTAATCACCAACTATTTTGACACTTGAGTAATTTTTTAAGAAATAAAGTCAAAGATCTTGAATTCAAGCAACTTAAATCTGAACAGATCTTTCATCCTGCTTGATAATTGTAAACAAGGCTTTACAATTTACAGACCAAACACTAATCCATTAAGAAACACTAATCAAGAATGAAAATAATTGTTAATTGCAGCTCTATATTCACCCAACATGCTGACAGTGTTTTAATGATGGTTGTAATGCTGTAACATGTCCAAAGAGAAGAAAAAAAAAAAATCCATGTATAATTTTGGTATTCTTTATTAAAATACTGCTGTACACACAAATATTGCAAAATTTGAGACCATGAACACAAGAGGGGCATAAAACATACTAAGATGATGATTGTAGGTGTGTTGATGTGGGGGGAGGAGAAGGTCATCACTAACATTACTGGAGTGTGTTATGAAGTGGAAGATAGTGATATGAGCACTGACATTGTGTAGGCTGAGTCGGGGGCACGTGTGTGTTTCTGAAAGTGTGTCTGTATATGTGCGTGTTTGTGTCTTGAGGGTTTTCTAAAGCACCACATTCACCAAATATATTTTTGTCTGTTCATTTCACTAAAACAGAGGAAGTAGTACATGATCTAACAGCCAGCTGTAAGTTTGTTGCCCTCAAGTACAGGCCATAGACTTTAGATTTGACTGATACATCTGTGTTAAACCAGCTGCAGCCATGATTATGCCTTTGACCTTAACTTGCTGACAAGTGTGGGTTGTACACATTAAACTCCACCAAAAGCTACTGAAACAAAGGCAGAGGCAGAGTAGTCAGGACTAATGCTTAGGCCTAGGCTGAACTGAGCTGGGTTTTTTCCTTTTTTTTTTTTTTTACTTAGTTGGAGCAAGTTTGCTCCTAATTCAGTCATTAAAGTGTAATTTTGGCAAGACAAGATCTCAGAATATCTGCAGAATATAAACTGTGCTTGAGGGCAACATCACATCCCTTCCAGCATGATCTCCACAATGCCACTCACTTCTTTAAACCTCCATCTGAAAACGTTCTGCCCACTCCACTGTTGCTCATCTATCTGACTGGACAGGGGGCGACCAATGACAGCCAAACACATTCAATCATTGGGCCCCTCCAGCTGTTTGTCATCCTGAGAGTTATCCAAGCCATCCCAGTGAGCGCAGTAGCTCGCGCCCCTGCTTGTCTCCAGCAAGGTTTTTAATTTCATGATCTTAAAAAGTCAAATAAAACAAAAACTGTTGGTGCCCTGCTCCTTTTCTCCTGCGCCCTCAATCCATTCCCCTTTACCTAAACCCCTAACCCCTGCTGGAATTGGTCCACAGAAAAAAAAAATTGAATTGAGGCAAAAATTAATTGCACTCCCATAACCCATCATGCGTTCCTGCACAACAACTGAGCAAAGAGGAAAAACCAGCTAGAAAAATCACAAAGCATCACTTTTTCTCAAATGTAGAGGGGCTCAAACCCCATGACAGGGAGTGAGGTCTGGATAAAAGGAGGAAGAAGAAAGAAGAGCAAGATAGACAGAAAAAGGGGACACTGGGGTGGGAGGACGGGATGGGGGGACAAAATAAGGACATTCCACAAAGAGGCAGCTGTGGCTCCACCTCAACAGAAGCCCCACCCACGGGCTACACCCAAGTGCTGGACAGCCATTGAAAGTGGCCCATCCTTACACAGTTCATGTCACAACAGCGTCCGTTAACCAAAAGTGCTGCATATGTAACAAACACTTGGTAGACTGCATTAGGAGAAGACACCCCTTCCTCAGTGCCAAAAGAACTACATTTCACTCCCACAAACCCAAATCTTAGTCCACGTTAGCCCACCCACCCGCATGTATGAACCTGATGTTCCATTATCTCATGAACCCACGTCAGAAATCCACTGATCGTTCCAGTTTTAGGACCCCTTCCCACCCACCCAAGTGGTTTGTCCTTTCTGAAGGGGAACCAACAACCAAGGCAAAGGGTGGCTGGTCTATTTTATAAAACAGATGTAACCCCCCCATGAATGCCTCAAGTGGTGTGTCCCGTTTCCTAGTGCGTCAGAATGAAGGGGTGTAGTCTCCAACCAGAAGAGCGGTGCAGTCAGCAGAAAGCTGGATTTCTTTTTGTTTGTTGGTTTTAATTATCAGTCTGCTCTGGTAAATTATGTCCATGTGTGTGTGACTTAAGCTCTCTCTGTACACCCTGTAGGCCACTCACACATATTCATAAAAATAACAAAAATTAACAAAAAAATTAAAATCTTAGTGCATCCTCCTCAGAAAAATAAACCCCAACTGTAGAAATAAACAATAAAAGCAGGAAAAAGTTCAAAACCATGTGGTTTTTTTCTCGTTTTGTTCCCCAAATCTAAAAAAATTGTCATCATACTTGTCACAGCTTCCATATTTGTCCTTGTTTTTTTCCTTTTATTTTTCATTTTTCAGCTGCGGGGTTTAGGAAAACTAAAAAAAATACACTTTAGAAAAAGCCTTCCTGGTGGACAGGGTCAGTGTATGTGACTGAGGTTCACGAAGCCCTGCCCCGCTGCCTTCGCCATGCTGATGTTGTCTCCATGAGCCTGGTCCTCCACTGTAGTGCAATAGTGTACTCCAGGTCCGGGCAGTCCAATCCCGGGCCTGAAGTGGGCGCTACAGAGAGCCGGAGGCCGCAGCCTGCAGCTCCTGGAAGGTACTGTCAAAGCAACGCTTCAGGTCCGAATAGGTCACAACCAAGACACTTTTCTCATCCCGAGACACCAGGCTTATCTTCTCAGGAACGCCAGCGTCCAGCTGCATGAGCAGAAATGAAGACACAGTATAAGCATAAACTTATAAAGTTCCAATACAACATCACCAGGCAGAGTCATTCATTAAGTGTGTCTAGTGGCTTTGGAAACTACATTTCATCAATTACTATCAAAGACAAAAAACTGAAAACTATTCTAACCACACACAAATCTGTTATTACAAAAAAAATCTTTCCATCAGTCAATGTGAATGCCTTGTGAAATACCTCAAGTCTCAGGATTTAAGATCAAAACAAGGAGCAACAAAGGTGAGATATTACTAAATTCTCCAAAATTTCCTTGTTTCAATGCAAGCTAAGTAGTTCAACAGTACACAGAGATTAGCATTCTCCCTCCAGCATCCTGTAACCAGCTGTTAACCAAACACCAAATGTCAATGATGGAAATAGGCCAGTCATGTGGCCTACTTTTACATGCTCTTTTCTCTAACAGAGTAGGAAAGTCATGCATGTTTTTGAAAGAGATGTTCAGAAAATAGGCCACACTCCCTGCTGGACCATTTCACAGAAACTGCACAGAAATGGGCATATTCATTTTTCATCAATGTCAAGTTTCATTAAGAAAATGGAAAGCTCACTGACTTTGTTGAGGCAGGAGACAATGTGGCTGAGGTCGATCCAGGGCGCCCCCGCTTCCGTGACCTGGTGAAACAGATGATCCCGGAAAAGCTTCAACAAGTAGCGGTCGCCCGTCTCTGACCATGTAGGGTCTTTCTGAAACCTGATACAGGAAACAAAGAAAAAAAAAAAACCCAAAAAAACAGTAAAACCAAACAGCATCAAATACACAACAAACCACACCAGAATGCATCTTGACAAATGTGGTCCTTACTCTGGTCTCTCATTTATGGTGCCCAGTTTGGCCAGCAGGCGGAAGAGACGGCCGTTTTGCACCTCCTGCAATTAGTAGAAGAAGCCGAAGTAGAAATAGAATTTTTCCAGCCATTTCATTAGACAGACTAGTTAAACCCATTACTATACAAGTGAGGCAATTATTTATTTTCCTCTTTCACAATACAGAAGAAACAGAATTTGGCTCCATTTGAGCAGATTTTTATGTTACTTAAAGCTGTGTCAGACTAAAATTCCACTTATACATTTACAAAATAAAAAGTCTAATGGCATCAATTTCAAAACAAACCAAACAGAAACAGTTGCAGGATGTGATATTTCCTCCTTAAAAAAAGACTTTCAAACACTATGACTAAAAGTGCCTGAGAGGAACAGTCAGAAATGCCCGTCTCATGTCACTTTCTCAAAGGTTCCAGAAGTCACTTCCTCCTTAATGAAAGTAAGTCAAATGCTGCAATTGCTGTAAACACAAACCGCACATTTATTTTTAAGCACTACAGCATCTTCAATAAACGCAGCAACATGTTCCAGCATCAGATGAATTTAAAAGACTTCACTCCATCAACATTTTGTGTGTCAAAGGCTACACTACTGACAAATATGTGACCTGCACATGTGGTAACAACTTGTACATACTCAGGTTATTGTACACAAATCAATTTACTCCTGTCTCTTGATTTTCTTGATTATCTTCCTCCTTTCTGCCTGTCTCATCCTGTCAAATGCTTTTTGCAAAATGGGCAAAGTGAAAATGACTGAAAACTAACCAGGAAATCAAGCTACTTTTGTTCAATATGTAGAAAGAAAAACTGTGTTCATGTATCCAGGTCATATTAAACCAACATCTCAGTATTTCCAAAACCCCACCCGGAAAATAGCAAAAAAAAAAAACATTTTTAAACATCTAAAAACTGCTAAAGTTTTGATCCAACAAGGATGTTACAGTCAATCGATAATGCCCAGATTTATATATGCTTTATTAAACTGACATTTTAATTATAATTTTTAAATTATTAATCAAATTGATATATGGGGTACAGCAGCATCCCACTTTTATTTATGTGGGGAAAAAATATAAATCTAAGCCCATTAGAACAAATGAAACAGTTCGTTCAAAGTCATTAAAAACAGCAGCAGATATCTCGCTTACATCTGCATTTATTTCAGTTTTTAATTGGCTAAGAATTACCTAAAGAAATATTCAACTTATATGACATTTTTAAAAAGTTTTACAATTTAACTCACACTTGCAGGGTTAATCTGTTCATTTGAAAATATAAAAAGTTATAGCAGCTCAGTAACGACTAAGATAACCTTAAAAACACTGACCACAACCAGCAGCCTGACAACACAGATGTGGCAATGACAGAGCTCAGGGATGGAATGAACATTGTTTGTCATGGAGCTCTTAATACTGACATACATTTATTTGTCAGTGAATGCATTTCAAATGGTCGCTGATAAAGCTAAAAAACACCAAGCAACTACACAACACCACTACTATTCCCTGTGTGTAAACCACATTCATCTACGGTGTAATGAAGAGGTAGCTTGATAAACAGGAAGTGCTACCACTGACCAAACCAGCACAGATATCAGCACATCACAGACAGTCTGGCTACACCAAGTTACCCCTTTTTTTCCCCTTTCTAAAACTAACCCAGTTTTATTACCATAATGCTTGTGTTCTCTAAAGTTGTTCCCTGAACCAATACTGATGCTTGCATGAGGTAAATTACACCAGAATAAGGGTACGAGAGGGAAGTTAATGTATTAAAAAAAAAGTTGAGGCGAGGGTTTGTCGTTTCACACCAACATGAGGAAACACAATTCAAGACCAGACTGTTAAGCCTAACACTATACTGTATTATATCCTGTGTGTACACAACTTCTCTCTTAGCAAAATAAACCCATGACCTATTTCACACCACCACTCTGAAAGAACATGACAATATGTAAATTCATGAACATGGCTTGTCCACATGATACAAACTCTGCTGTTTATGACCATAAATATGAGACATATTTGTATACCTTAGCCAGATCCTCCTCAATGACATCATTCCTCATCTGTGAGGCATCCAGTTGTGTGTAGAACCGGGCTCCAATCATTGGCATGATATCATTGACACTGCGCAGGCGAGACTGTTCAGTCAGCAGGTACCTGTTCACAAATAAACAAAGCTCAGCTTTTCAGCATGGATATACCAAGAAGCTCAAATCACAGACCTGCATATCATATCAAATGGTTTAAAACCAAAGTATGTATCTGTGGTAACATAACTAGTAAAAAGAATTATGTACACATTTTCTTTCTGATCAAATGTTTTATGAAAACATCTCCGTCTCCATGCAGCTAGGAAAATGTGCATTCTTGTCAAGCACATAAATGAAAAAAACATCCATGTTCACCTTGGGGAGTACCTTTCAAAATGAAGAGCTAATTATCTAGTCTTTTCAATAATGTGCAATAATGTGTTCTTTCTTCCTCGTTTTTTTACCTAAGTAAGAGTACTGTATTTAATTTTTTGCTAAAATTGCTGCTGTCCATTTTACAGTCTGATCTTTCTTACAGAATGAGGTTCTTGAGGTCTGAAGAGTAGTTGATAGACACCAGTTCCATTGCCTTCTGTAGGTTTTCTCTTTGAATGCCAGCCAGAGAGTTACATGCCAACGCCAGCACCACCTTACCCAAGGAGACGAGGTCTGCTTGCTACAGGGCACAAACATATATCGATAAAGAGTTTTAACATTCGCTGTAGGACTATTCTGTAGTGTCTGCTTATGTGTTATAGAAGACATGACTGACTGTACCTGGTACTGGGGCATTAGGGCAAGATGATTGGTCTGACTATTGTCAAATGTTAAGACATCAAACACCCCGACACAGTTCACCCGTAACCTAGAGACAAGAAGCTATTACTGTCAACACTGGATGTGCATATCTATAAGTGGGTGTGTGCTCAACCACACATTTGAGGAAAAAAAGGAAGCCTCAAATGAGAACACTCTTCTGCTTTTAATGTATTTACAGTTAACAGTAGTAACTAAACCCACTAATATGGGAATTGAAATACATGCAAGCTGTAATACGAATACTAAATTTCTGCTCAGATACTTATGCTTGTATCAATACCTGGTTTTGCCAGTAATTAGAATCTTGCTGGGGTCCATGACACGGCAGGCGAGGCCTGCGGTATGGATGGTCCTCAGGGCCGAACTGAGCTGGACAATGTAGGCCCAGATCAGAGACTCTGGAAGTAAACCTGCATGCTGCCGTGGTGGTGGAGGTTCATGTTGTCCTGCAGACAGACACATCTTTGTCACAAAAACACAGCCTGAAGGGTTAGACATTTTACCCTAAGTAGAATAAACTTATTGTACTTATCTTAAATTGTGCTTATTGACTTAACTAACACACGCCCAGTTTTTATGTCGGTAAAAAGACGTCATTTCATTGAAGTGAACTTTAATTCTCATTACTGAGAGGCACACTAATAAGAAACAGGTTAAGGACAGTTACAGGAATTTGTGTCATTGTGACCATTCAAATAAAACATCTGTGTAACACATGCAGGGCTGGGCAGTAGATCAAATGAATCATTTTTCTGCTTTAATTAATGAGGAATATGCTAATCAACATTACTACTTCCTTTCTTGAGCAACTGGAGTTAAAAAAGTTGTTTGTGAATATATTGCAGCCATTGCTACACAGTTGTGCTTTATTTCATTTATAATTATTTTTAAACAAGTAATGCTTGCTGACACCCGTAAACCACTACTTTTTGCTCATCTTGTCTTTCAACCCATGTTTTATCTCAAGTTCATCTAGACCAAAAAAAACACTATTTATATTTTTCACCATGTCATTTTTTTTTCTAATAATTGAAACCAATGGTACATTGGATATGTTATATAAGAGTGTTGGGTGAGTGTTACTTACAGCATACAAACAAAAGCCACAATATCGCACCAGTAATGTGAGAACTGGCTATAACAACAGCTTCTTTAAACACTACCCCAATGAGACATACATTTAGTCTACATGATATAACTGCCTGGAATTTAACACATATTGCTGTACAGTGGCAGCATGAAAATGCTTATTTCTATACAGTTGAAATACTGTGGATTGTTATCAGCATTTGCTAAAGACTAGACAAAGACCTGTGTCTGAAAGGCTTTGCTTCCTCTATCTGCATTCCTGTATGTTGGTCATACAGCACCTGCCCTAGGATCAGTTTCAGCCACAGTTTCCTTCATGTCCCCAAGTATCTCTGGCGTACGCTAACTGTCAAAACATGTTAAAAACCTCCTTCTTGGCTCTCTGCATGGCAAACGAGTACAGTAGTTTGTGGGAACACGCATGTCTGTGTAGCACTTTGGTCAGTCATAATACACTTCAAACCTTCCTTTATTTCTGTCATAATCAAGGATCCAACAGAAACACCTTCTCAATCAGAAGGCAGGGTCCTAGCAGACACTGGGGTCTGAGATTGGTTTACTGAAGAAAGCAGAGAGGGCAGGATATACACTGAATCTCGTTCCTTTTTAGAATTCTCCTTAGTACCAAAAGCATAGGCTCACCCCTGAGATGGAGGGGCACTCTGAAAGCAATCTGAAACTGCAGATCATTCAGGTCTGGCGGTGGCTCAAAGCTAGACAAACTGAAGAAATGCATATACAGAATCATGATGGATCACCGTTCTTAATCCAACATGAAAAGACAAATTCTAAAATTCTGTCTCGCTAACCAAATTTTCAGGTTTATGGCATACATGTACACAAAGTCATGTGCTGCAGGTAATGAATTGCAAACCTAAATAGACTTAAGCTAATGACCTCATTTGCAACAAAGCAAATAAATGTGTGAAGCGGATGCAAGCCCAATGGCACTGAGATGATGCTGGGTGTATTTCTGTAAAGGAGGAAGGGTGGAAAGACCACTCACCCCACTTCCTCTTGGTGAAGTATGAGTCTGCTGCTGGGTCATTGAAGTGTCTGCTGAACATAGTCTCTGCACCCGCATGAAAGTCATAGGAGAACACCAAAGCTGTGAAAAAAGAGGACGAGGCGAAGGTCAAAAACACAACATAGTTACATGTAATGTACATTTATTTTTACTATCTGGAACCAATTTAAAGGAAAATCATCACACAGTAGAGCTTGGAAAAAGTACATTTATAACAAAGCACATACAAAAATTTTACCAATTTTTTTTACATGCTTCTCCAACTACTTTTAATATTACTCCTTGAACATACAGAAGAGACACAAACTCCATACAGGTTGGATGCTTGTATACACTCACAGTGGTCTCCAAAGGCCTTAGTGGTGAAGACCTCCCTCAGTGTTACTGAGTTTGAATGCTGAATCTTCTTCCACATGTCCACCAGCATCATGCACTTTGTGTTAACAAGGCGGAAACCTAACATTTTATAACACACAGGCATTAAAATGCTAATAACTGATACTTTGAATTCAACATCAGTTTCTAAACAGTAGTGTTTTCAAGGCATATTTCCCATTTTAACAAAAAGAATATAAGAATACATGTGTGGTGCAAAATGTATGTTTTTAATTTTCTAACTCTCAGCAGTTTTAGAACTTAAAAAATGAATATATTTACCAGAACTTCAAGTTGTTTGTAAACATAATTTCATTAATACATAAATGCTGTTCATGTATTGTGCATACACTAACAATGATGAGGCTGACTCCTTAGATAATTAGATTCAGTATCAAACGAAAGGATTTTTCAACACTTTGTAGTATCTAAGTGATCTGGTCAGTACCATGACAGAATTAATGTACATGACAGTAGACACCCAAAACAAGTATTAAACTATTTGAAGGAAGTGAGAAGACATGAAATATATTCCATGTGTTATAGATTCTGAATCTTATTTGTCTGTCAATTTGGTTGAAACGACATATGACCCTAGCAGGACAACTAAAACGACTTAAAAAAAAAAAGGCAGAGCCAAGCAATGATTTAATCCAATAATCTAAATCACTTATCCCTATGATAATTTTAAGGATGTGAATTCTGTGTTATGCATCCTTGAAAGTCAAGTGTTAATCATATTACGTCACTTCTCACCATGTATCCTCCTCAAACAGTAAGGCAAGTCATCCTTGCTGTTGACGGCTTTGTAACAAGAGGTGATGTAGCTGAAGTTGCTGGTCTTCTGCATACGGTTTGGTGGCGGGAGGGGCTCCAGTGGGAAAAGGCTATGGTAGCTGTCCACTTCAGATGGTACGTCTGTAGAAGATACAAGCCATTTCAGATGAGAAAAAAAAAACTACTGACACAATGCCCATGCACAAAAAAAAAAAAAAAAACTTTATGTAGGTTGTATATTTTTAACCAACACTGTTACACGATAATTTATGTTTGTATACAGGGATTTCTTTTCACAAGTCCATGTAAACGTTCTTAAGTATATTATTGTATGAAAACAATTTGCAAAATTATAAAAATTAGTTGTGAATAAACTAATAAAACCAAAGATATATTTAGCAAAAAAAAAACTATGTATTTTGCTTTTGTAGTTGAAGAAACAGCCACAGAAGAGGTAGTTCCACAAAATGCGAAAGGCAACATATAAGTGGAAACAAGTCAGTGTTTGTTTACGTCAACAAACATTTCTGTACTCAATAAAACTCTGAGCAGTTTTTGAGACTCCCTTCCAAGAGTTTTTAAGAGTTTTTCATCACTTGTTATGAAGAGTTCCAGATCCTATTTGGCCCAAGGTCTCAGAGGGTTTTCCAAAACTTTCTGACCCAACACATTAATGCAAAAAACAAGAGGGTAAGTGAAAGCAAGACCCAAAAAATCCACAAAAGCAACACCATTCAACACCGTTCTACGCTAAAAAATGAAAATAAACCACTAGACATATGCATTTGTTTAAGTAATTAGTGCACATAATACATACACTAAGTATATTTTTATGTGTACCATCCACCTATCTATATATTTATGTATAGTATAATTAAATTTCAGTGACAGCACATCTTATCAAATAAATATAGCCTGTATTTGATGGCTCAGTCTGACCAGAGTCAAACCCTTACCTGGATTCTCTGAGTGGTCAATCTGGGCCATGGTTATCAAATGTCTGTTTATCAATTCCTGGGGGAGAAATAAAGGGGGACATTGCCTCAAGAGGAGATGATGGAAGGATGTTTATTAAAGAAGAGAGGATGGTTTTGAGTTTTACCTGTCTGAGTTCATCAGCCATAAAGAAGGACGGGGCATTTGCTTTGGGCTGCATGTAAGCCACATGGGGTGCAGTGGGGGGGTAGATATGGTAGGTAGGAAACACCTGCAATGAAACAAGAAAAAAATACAGGTTCCTGTTTATTATGAAATGAAAGCCAGCGTGATCACACATGTCGTATTTTTCCAACAAGAAGCTCACCTAAATAACTGTGATTATCTGAAAAACGTAACTTTAATCAGATTTGAACTGTGTGTTGCATTATACACCCTAGCATACTACAAAGATTGGATTTGGATAACCAGACTAGACAGCTTACAGAGGAGAGAAGGATAGCGTGCAAAAATTAAAACAACACTCTTGTCTCCTGTCTGCAAAGGTCACTGTAATAGGCCACACAGCTGCACAGTCAGCTAGGACTTCAAATGTCATCTAGAGTGAACCCAGCTTAAAGTCTATAAGCACTTTCTGACTGAAATGCAGATGCAGAAAGCCATTTGCAACACATACCATCCCAGCCATTGGTGCTGGCGTGTTATCCGTATAGAAGTAGGTCGTTCCACCAACCGTCTCCTTTTGAATAATGTGAGCGCCCTGGTCAGATGCAGTGGTGGGTCCCATGTAGTTAGCTGGGTTTGGTGTGTGACTGCGTCGACGGGGAGCCGGTGAGGTGTGAGGTGTAATTTTTGGGGAGTGAAGAGGAGAAGAACCCGCAGACAGAGACATCCCTAAAGTTGAGGACAAAATGACATATTCTACTAAAATGGGCAATCACTAATGTTAGAAAAATACAAACATGCAAGAAAACCAGCAGACAAAAAGATCTGCTACTGTTTATACGGTGGCACATGTGCTGCTATACACCAGAGGGAATTCCCAAACTTGCTGAACTGTACAATTTCAGCATTAAAGACGGAACACAAAACTGAGCAATCTAGAAAATGGAACAAGGCTAAAATACAAGGACTTCTCTGTTGGTGGTGTTCCTCACCTGGTGCCAGTGCAGCCGCTGTGGAGCTGCTCAGGGCAGGATGAGGGAAGAGAGGTGAGGGGAAAGCCTGGACAGTGGACTGAGCCATGGTAGCCATTCGTGGAGTTCCTTTAGGGATAAACTCACTTGCTGCCGGGTTAGGAGCCTGAAGACACACAGGGGAGGAAGTAAAAATGAAGGGAGGTCAAATTCCTCCATAATTCCTACTTACACAAAAGTAAAGAAACTTTAAAGTCACTGTATAAATTTTAACTCTTAGAATCACATCAAAGATTGAAAGTGTATGCTCACCTTTCTCCTTTGGGAAATGCTAAGAGCACCAAAATCACTGAACAGTGAAGATGTTGGGGAGTTCACTGGATCTGTGGAGGACATAAAATGCCAAGAGTTGAGTACTGATGCGTCACTATCCAAGTGAACTGTTGACTACTGTTCCACAGAGTAATGTAGAGATCTTACCATGAGTGCTGTGGCTGTAGTTCTTGGCACCATCATTGAGGAGGCTAGGAGAACTGCTGCTGGTAGTCATTCGCTTTAGGAAAAAACATAAATAGTGGATACAAAAATAAACACCAGACAAAGGATGTAAGTAACTGACACATTGCCCAGTATACCCTTCAGATTAACAGGTTTTAACTCAAATTTAAGACTTTTAAACTCATTTTGCATTCCATCATGCTAATGCCAGGCTTTGATGCTGCTCAAAGTATCAATGAAGATCAATTCTGAGAGATGGCTGGAATGTGTTTTTCCACAGTGGTGCTGTGTTTTTATTTACTGCTCATGCAAGTCCAATACCTTCATATCCAGAATTCCTGAAGTGAGAATTTTCTTGGAGGTGCAGCAGGCTTGAATTGAATTATTTTTAAACAGGTTTGAACCAAGAACTAAATCTAATCAATTTTCAGCCCTTTCAAACTTATATTCAAATATTTTATGGCCTAAACTTCCTTAGTGCATTTATGGAAGAACCTGCAATAACACTGCCGATAATGTAAACATATACAGATAATGTCATCTTTTTCCAAAGCTGCATCGGTGAAACCATATATTAATCCTAACTATGCATTGTCCTGTACCTGCATCATTGAGTACTTAGACTCTGCTGGGCTTCCAAACCCATTGACCCCAATAAAGCTGCTGCTGAAGTAAGAGTTGGTGAGATTGGCATCACTCAGGGTCGCTCCCTCCATCCCTGGGACTGTGGATGACAGAAGCCAAAGTTTGTTTTAAAAACTGCAGCTACATTTGCATTACTTAAAGATGATGCTACACTCAAACAGGCCCCATACTGAAAAGGAGTCGTGATAATCCTAGTACTGCTCCGTGTTTGCTTAGCCAATCACAGAGCTAATTCGAGAAGATGTAAACATTTTCAAAACTGTAGTGAGCCACTTACTGAAGCATGCTCCAGGGTGATACATTAAGCAGCTAATTTTATCAGCGAAAACACCGGTGTACTGGTGAGCCATAAACGGTGGCTGCAGTTAGCTTTAAACAGCTGTGATATTGAAGGGTGTTTGTTATGTGTTGTTTGTTTACACTTAGAAAACAAGACAACACAAATCCAAAACAATGCCTTTTGAACAACTAGCGTAGCTGCTAGCCAATGTTAGCTGCCGTTAATCTAATATAAACAACAGCCACACATATCAGATCAACTACAGCTAAAGAAAGGCCAGCAAAGAAACCGCACTAAAACTCATAATCTTTCAGCGGATTAAGAGTAAATGTATTTAAGTTAGATGTAGCGGCCAATTTGGTGCTAGTCCAGCTAAGGCTAGTTGGCTAATAGCTAGTTACAACAGCTAACGCTGTAGGGTCGCGGATTTCTGCCCACTCACAGCTGTCACACAGGCCTCCTCCGGGCAGAGCAGCAACAGCGTGGCTAATGTTATGTTAATGGATCAAACTGGTGTTACAGTTACACAGAGCTTTCCACAGGACAGCCAATGGGAAAGATGCGAGCTAGCAGCAAACAAACAAACGACAGTCTGTATAAGCATGGCAGGAAAATGGGAGGATAACCCACATTGTTTTGGGTTTTAAAGGCCGTGATGAATCCTCGGACTAAATTTTAACAAAGCCCCGGAAGGCCCTAAAGTAAAGTCCCAGTCAGACACAGCAGTGAGAGGCCTCGTAACTCACTTGTTAACAGCTGCCCCTCCAGAGACGTGCCTGCAGGCCCCAAGGTTTCATTCTTTTTGGACACACCGGTCCCCCCGCCGCTCTGGCAAGCCGCCGCGGAGCCGCCGAGGGAATACCCCGCAGGCGTCCCGCCACCCCCAGCCATGGACAACGGGACGGGGCTACCGCCGCCGTGCAGCGGCAGACTTGCCATGGACGGATCCTCATGCAGGAACTGACACTCGTCTCCATAAAAGCAGGTTTTGTCTTTCGCGTAGTATCTGCAAAACTTCACCTTGACATTGGGTATCCCGGCACCCCCAAGCGGAGCAGCTGAAGCTGGGAGTCCACTGTTCATGGCACCGCTGCTGCCGCCGCCGCTGCTGCCGGAAGACACTCAAACATAGAGAGATGCAGAGAGCTAGCCAGCTAGCCAGCTAGCCTGCAAACTATTCCCCCTTAAAGGAACGGATTAATATCAACTAAGCTGGTGAACAACGGTTAAGACGCGGTAGTACTCACATTATAAGGCTATGGTGCATTTGGTTTGAGAAAGTGCCATTTTAGGCGTGAAATCCTGGTCGTCGTTGTTCTCGCTGTCCATGCAGCTGCCTTCCTCTCAAAGTAGCCTGTTGTTGTTTTTGCTCCGTTCAGGCTGCTCTGCTAGGAACAGCTAGCATGGCTTTGCATTGTGGGTACAGCATGAGCAAACTTTACTGGCTGCAGAATGAACTAGCAGCACTATGTGTAAATAAACGAATTATGTCAGCAGGGAATAGAAGCCTTTTGGGTCATATTTATTTACATTGCATTATGTTTGTCCCATCAGTCCATGAGATGTATTAAAACTGAAGTTTATTAAATCCAACATTTGACATTTTGTGGAACTAAATAAAGTAAACTTATCTGCGCAGCACACAGGCAGCTCAGGAAACCAGACATGAATGAATACAATAATAAGAAACACTTAACAGGTAAGACATACACATGCGCATGGAAGATATTACAAATGCCCATAATAGTTCATTAAAATACAGGAGATGTGCAATTTCAGTGAAAAACAATACATTTTTTGGTCTTGTCCAAAATGTAAAGTTTTTACCACTTAATCATAGTATGAAATTAGAACAAATCAATAAATATACAAATGATACCAGTCATGAACTCCGACTTTCTAAGTTTAAACC
>JAPQRP010000015.1:22106318-22136195 GCA_037367295.1 Apogon hyalosoma | reverse complement strand
CTGGGATAGGCTCCAGCGACCCCTGTGACCCTAGTGAGGATAAAGCGGGTTCAGAAAATGGATGGATGGATGATTTCCAAAAGAAAAACATACTTAACACATCAACACATACCACACTAATTGCACAATAAAATGCGAGCTAACTTCACTGCACACACACACACACACACACACACACACACAAATAAACTGTGTAAGGAAAATAAAATAAAAATAATTACCAAAATAAATAAATAAATAAATAAATAATAGCATACACAAAGAAAAAAAAGGAAGCTGTCCCACTCAAAAGCCTTACAGATGAGTATAATCTATTGTTGTTTGAGAAGTCCATTAAGGGTGTCCACACCTCTTTGAATTCTTGTGCTTTACCCCTAATTCCATAGGTTAAATTTTCTAAGTGACACACATTACATCCTTAAGAATATTAAATTAAAACAATGAGGTACTGACAATAACTACATTTACCAAATAAGAATAATGTTTTAATTCCTTTTTAACAGAAACATTGTTGGGGAAAATGTTCCTGCAAGTGGTAACAGAGTAGAGAACAAAATAAGTACCACCAAATATTCCAATACAGGAGTTACATGCTGTGCTGTCAATGGTGAAGAACGAGAATGCTCCCAACTATACGACTATGGTAAGTGAATTTTTTAATTTAATGGCAAATGATTTATTATGGATTCCTGACAATGTGAAATTTCTGGACCTCATACTGCTGAACATGTTGCAGCTCATGAATCAAGAAACTTCCTTTTTTATCTGTTAGATACAGACATGTATATTTTCTGCAAACAAGGGGCAATGCGTCATAAAATAACCAAAAAGACCACATAAAAATGCATAAGTATTGTAGAGTCTTTTCTGATTTGAGGCCTTATTTTTTTTTTTATTATTATTTTTTTTTAACATAGACCTAGGCCTTGATCCTATGACACAAAATGAGTTTTCTGATGTTACCCTGAGTCCTGGTGAGTCGTTACTGCTTCGCTGTCGGATAGAGCGGTCATTTCCAACACCTGTGTGGGAGAAAGATGACCAAATAATGGTTGCCAGCAAATTCCCATGTTCATCAGACAAGACAGAGGTACAGTTATTACCCATACGGCCAGTATCTATTCTATTCTATTCTATTCTATTCTATTCTATTCTATTCTATTCTATTCTATTCTATTCTATTCTATTCTAATAATTATAGAATATTATATAATGAATTATTTAATTTTCTTTTCATTTTGATCTGAATAAACCTAAATTACCATTGTCTTGAAGCTGGTGGATCACAACATTTTAAGATATGACAAAATGCTGCATTGATTTTTCACATTCAAATTATAAAACTCTGTGTTTGTCTTCCAGATCTGCATTAAAGAGGACAAACATTATCGCAGTGTGATGACATACCTGTTTGTTGACTCAGTTAATGTGACCCACAGTGGTACATATACATGCAGGAATTCAAAAAACAAAACAAAGTCTGTCCATGTTCACATCCAGGGTTAGTTACACTCATTTCACTTTATTTCCATCTTTGTGCATATATATATATACATATATATGTGTGTGTGTGTGTGTGTGCGTGTGTGTATGTATGTATATTCCTGAGCTCACCTGATTAATTGATTTTATTTTTGTTTTTTTGCCTCAGCTGAAAGTTTCCTTTCTGTCCAGCTGGATGAAAGGAAAATCATACCAACCTGGTCCACACCAAACCCCTGCTTGCAGTCCAATATTTCATATCATCCTGTGCTTCAGCAGTGTATCTGGGAGGCTCCTGACAAAACTAAAACTAAATGCAACAGAGAAGAATGGGTAACAAAGCAGAGGTAACTGCCCAAAGAGGAAAAAGCATTAATAATAACCATAAGTAGTAATAATCATATACTATTGATAAACACAAACATATGAGCCATGATGTTGAGGAAACATGATTTTCTGTCTATAACTGTCTTCTTAGGCATGTGACACTATGTCAGCTCAAAACAGGGGAATATAAATTACACATGGAGGCTGGAGGACAGAAAAAAACAAAGACTGTATCAGTGTGTCTTGTAGGTAAGAGGTTTCCTTGAACACATTCTGCGCATTAATTGTCATGTGTTCATTGATAATGAATTGTCCACTGACTTTATTCCAGAGAAACCAAGGTTCAAATTTGACATCAGTGAGGATAATGATGCTTTCAACATTAAGACTGTGAGTCTTGTGCCAGCAAATTATACTTGGATGTCTTGCTCAAACACCAGGTGCGTTCAGGGTGTCATCTTTCAGCAGTCATGTACAGTATATACATCTAAATTCAAGAATTCTCATGTTCCTGTTCTTTTGTCTCTTTGCAGTTGCGAAACGGAGTCGTCCTGGGAAGAAGTCCCAGAAACCTCACAGACAGATGCAGAGGTTTCCTGTAGCAAGACAATCAAGAGTTCCTTGAGCAGATATGTTGTGTATGGACGACAAGTAATGTTTTGTGTCACTAACTCAGTTGGAACCTGGTGCCATCAACCCACAGTATACTACCCACCCAGGCTTGAGCCCTCCAAAGGTAATGAAACCTTTTTGATACTACAAAAATGATCACCCCTTAAATGTCCTCAGTTGAGAGAATAATTCACAAATACTATTTTTTAGGTCTTCCACATCCTGATAACATCAGCTCAATGGCTCTAAGAGTCAGCAGTATTCTCCTCTTTTTGGCTTTGACCATTGTCACTATCATCCTTTTGCATTATGTCAGGAAAAAGGTACAGTATACAGATTTTACATATTTGCACACACATAAACAGAAACACACGGGAAACCATAATGTCAACACCTTTTTGTGTCAAACAGAAACCCCAGTATCAGCCACAGCTACAAATCATTCAGATGGTTGGACCAAATGATAATGATTACATCTACATTAACTTCAAGGACTTTGAATATGATCCAAAGTGGGAGTTTCCTAGGGAGAACCTGGAACTGGGTATAAATTAAATAAACATTTTGCTCATTTGAAATGTCAGTGTTCCCTATTTAATTATAATATTCAAGTAAATTCATACCAGAAGTTACATTTCTGCATCATCTTCAGGTAAAGAACTGGGCTCTGGGGCTTTTGGCATGGTGGTCCAGGCCACGGCTTATGGCATCAACAAGCCGGGGGTCTCACAGCAGGTGGCCGTCAAGATGCTGAAAGGTCAGTATGGTAAACAACAATTCCATGAGTAAAATAAACCACGTTACGGAGCTTTTTTTCATTACTGGTATTTGACACTACAGAAAAACATCAAACCATGGAAAAGGAGGCACTTATGTCAGAGCTCAAGATGCTGACTCACATCGGTCACCATGCCAACATTGTTAACCTGCTCGGGGCATGCACAGAGTCAGGTACAGTCACCACTGATACCTGCAAGTGTGTAAAACAAAGCACTCATTTAATGTGATTTTATATTCATTAGTTAGGTGAGTTTACCCCAAAAAGATGATCTAACTAGTTGTAGACTGATTGTGTTTGACTCTATCACAGAAACTCCCATCTTTCATCCTACAGAGGTTTAAAAAACTCCACATATATATTTTTCTGTAGGACCCATATACCTGATTTTCCAGTACTGCTGTTATGGTGACCTGCTGAACTACCTTAAGGAAAACAGTCAACGCTACCACAAGTCTGTGACTGACGCCTTTAACAGGGACCGTTTCAGCAGCCTTTACCACAATCTGAAACCCAGCAAAGCCTCTAGGTAGGAACGGAAACACAAGGGCAAGAAACGTGATATATTTTAACAATGAGGTCAGAAAAGAGCAGATGAAACACACCTGTTCCTGTACCATTTAACGTTATTGTTTGTTTTCTCAGTGACCTACAAACAGTGGACAACTACGTGCCCATGCACAGTTCTACCACCAGGAGGCAGGAGGCTATCGCTCTCCTCACACTCAACTCTGGGGACATGTATAGCCTTGAAGGTCAGAAACATCATTTAAAGTCAGGGGAACATGCTGTTAACTAATACAATATATGGTGCTCAGTGAAGTCCCAGGTAGCAACACTTACCCCTAAACCAGGGGTGTCAAATGCATTTTAGTCCAGGGGTCACATACAGCCCAATATGATCTCAAGTGGCCCGTACCAGTAAAATAGTACCACAATAACCCATAAATAATGTCAACTCCAAACTTTTCTTTATGTTCTAGAGTGAAAAAAGTCAAATTACATTATGAAAATGTTTACATCTACAAACTATCCTTTAAAAAAATGTGAATAACATGAACAACCTGAAATATTCTAATAAAAGTAAATGCAATTTTATCAACATTTAGTAACTTTAGTCATTTGACTGGTCTGACCCGCTTGAGATCAAATTGGGTTGAATGTGGCCCCTGAACTAAAATTATTTTGACACCCTTAACTGTTAATATTTTCAGTGCAAATTTTACATTTCAAAAATGTATCCCACACACTGGATCGGACCCCTTTGGTGGGTCAGTTTTGGACTGTGGGCCATTACTTGCCACCTCTGCTCTAAACTGTGTTGATTCTAACGCAGATCCAGAAATGTATGTAAACCCAGATGAACAGATTGAGGACCTGCAAACCCTGACCTTTGATGACCTGCTGAGCTTTGCCTACCAAGTGGCAAAGGGCATGGAGTTCCTCTCCTCTAAAAATGTAAAGATTTTGATGTTGTGATGCGTGAAACCATATTTTAGATTGAAATAGATTTAGAATAAAATTGGATGTTTAAAAAAACAAAGACCTTCCTCACTCACTATAATGTTCAGATTGTATTTAGACAATATTATAATTACTGTATCTTGTATACAGTGTATTCATCGTGACCTGGCTGCTCGAAACATTTTGGTAACAAAAGGTCGACTGGTGAAAATTGGTGACTTCGGACTGGCCCGGGACATCGACAATGACTCCAACTATGTTGTAAGAGGAAATGTAAGTCAAACAATAAACACCATCTGAACTTACTATTGCTCAGTTATTGAAGACTTGTCATATTTTATGTGGCTGACACATGTGGCATCCTTTTAGGTGCGTTTGCCAGTGAAGTGGATGGCACCAGAGAGTATCTTTCAGGGGATGTACACCATGAAGAGCGATGTTTGGGCTTATGGCATTCTGCTCTGGGAGATATTCTCACTAGGTAGCATTCTTCATGAGCTGCACATTAATTAAATAATCATCTAAGCAGTTAATAAAAATGACTTTTCTGTGTTGATTTTAGGTATTACACCATACCCTGGAATGAAGGTGGATCACACGTTCTACTCTTTGATTGAGAGAGGATTTAAGATGGAGTGTCCATATTATGCCAACGAGTCTGTGTAGGTGTCTTCAGTCTGTGCATCTGAATCATCAACCAATGGACACACTTTGCATATGTTTATGACACTGAAGACTGTCATAACAATCTCAATAGATGAATCATTAGTGTAAAAATCTGTTTATGAGATGTTTAAGTTGCATTTTTAACATACTACTTCTATATATTCTGCAAAACTGAGACTGTTCTCAGACAAGAAATCTACTAAAGCTTCTGCATAAATCTGTGAATGCTTCCTCTCTTTTGTCTTTAGTTACGGGATGATGTGTAAATGTTGGGCCCTTGAACCCAGTGACCGCCCTTCATTCTCGAAGTTGCTGTCTTTTATGTCTGACCAGCTGGCAGACATAGAGGAAAAGGTAAACCATTTTATTCAGGGTTTTCATCTGGACTATTAGATGTAAAAAATATTACCTGTACTTTGATAATTAGTCTTTTACTCTATTTTCAGCTCTACCATAACATGCTTGACCGCTCCTCCGGGGACTACCAGAATGCCATTTTGGACATATCGGCGTTGGCAAAAGAAAAAACAGCACAGTCAAGAAATGACTACTGTCTAGTCAACACAACTGAGGAAAGCAAAGCAACAATGTGTGAGTCAGACACCACAACAGCTGATGACAAACACCTGAAACAAAGTGGCACAGAGTGATCACTTACCACTCAGTGGATCGAAAGGTACAAACTATTTCATCTATGCTCTGAAACAATTTACTTAATTATCTTTGAAGAATCATATTAATAGTAGTATGCTTTTTCTTTATATTCTATTAAGTATTACAAGCATTTTCAAAATCCTAGATGGGTTCAGATAAAATATTACTTTTTTTTACAGATAAAGGTATGAATGTAAATACTCAGGACTGTACTAAAGACATGTAAACTGTAGAGTCTATAAATGCACATCTATACTGTAGCAGCCTTTGGTTTCAGATGTGTTTTTACTATGCAAATGGAAGCATTCTAATACTTCTTATAATGGCACTTTTTCACGTTTTCCTGTGTTAAGGCCTTTCCACTGTGTTTTAATGTCAAGATTCATAGCTGCCTCTCAGTGTACTTTATAATAATATTTTTTGTTTTGACACATATTTCTCTTATTCCAACTTGATGGGCAACAGTGTATTTGCAGAAGTGTAAAAACTATGCACATGCTTTACTAATGTAGAAGTACAAATACTTGTGTTAAAAGAAGACTAGTAAAAGTAGAAGTACTGACTGAGTACGCTTTCTTGAAAGAAAGTAAAAAGTGCAAGCTGCGGAATTTTATAAATGTAGTACAATTGCATAAAAGTAAAACGTGAATTTCTACCTGCTGTTTTCCTTGCAAAGCTAGTATAACTGAATAAACTGAATTTGTAACTAAAATAAAGAAATAAACAAACTGAACATGACTAACTCTCTGACATTCACTTCATGTCTTCTTTTTTTTCTTGTCTTTAATGTAATCTTCATATTGTTGGGCTTATGTTTGTCATGTGTGATATGCACTGATGGATACACTGATGGATCATCTTTTCAGAGTTACTGTGCTATTCTGTCTATTTTTGGTGGTCAGCCTTGGTATTTGGAGGAAATAATACCCCAAATCAGAAAAAAGCAATGAAAATTTAAGTGAAGAATAAGGAGTAGAAAGAACATACACTGTAAAAAATAAATAAATAAAGGATTTTGGGGGTTGGTAAATACAAACTATGGAAATCAATTTATTTTAATCAAGAGTAATAGTTATCCAGGGAAATCTATTATGACTGGTTAAATTCTACATGCACTACCTATTTGTTAACAGTAACAATTGCTACTTAAAATAATATAATAAAATCTACTCCATAATATTGTGACATGTTAGAGGGGCAGCTGGGGGGAGTTTCCCAGAATGCATTGGGACAAACTAGTTGGGACAGTTTTTATGTGTTTTACAGTGTTCTGAGTTGATATGAAGTGTTTTGTGTTTTTTTTTTATACATAGCAGAGTTAAAGTGTGTTTTACCCTTTTTGTTAGTTTGTTTTTGTTTTGTTTTTTTTTGATGAATGAATATTTCTATTAAGTTGCATACTCTTGCACCATGAGCTAAGTTGCTCCTTTGTCTTACGACACTCTGTAATGGTGTTACATGTAAGAGTGATTAAAAACAAAATTCATCATCGAAGTATTTAGTTCAGATTCATTGCATGCTCACTAGATTTAAGGTCAGGAGTCAGATGATGAAAGTGTCTGACAGCAATCTGAATATATCTAACCTTCCTCAAATAAGTAATGGTTAATTAGTTTTACTGATCAGTTGGTAATAACAACTGAATAGATGATCATGTTCCTATTATCAATTAAGAGTTAATATTACTCACTTTACATGAGTAATTTGCTGTGTAATCTGTTGGGATATGTTAGGTGGATTTTGCCTAATTTCTTTTAGCTGTTAAATTTAGTTACATTTTACTCAAAATATGGGGTAAAATCTACTCAACCAAAATTAGTGCAAATTGTCACCTCACTTTTATTGAGTAGATTATATAGGTTTGTTTTTAGAGTATATTTGGGTTAAAATGCAGGGAGCAGATCTTAAAAAAAAAAAAAGAGGATAACTACTTAAATGCGCCAAAGCTTCCCACCTCTGCATATTTAATAATAATGTAAAAAAAAAAAAAAAAAAAGGAGAAGTGGTATGATTTCAAAGCACCAGCTGAAGCTCATTTTCCTGTTGCTCCTTTTACCCACCAGGGGGCCCCAGAGATCCGAATCCAGACAATTCCTATTAAAACATACATATGGTGAACATTAAGGCCTACCCAGTAAATTGGAGCAGTCTTTTCCAGCTCTGACTAAGCTAATTTCTTCTTCTCACCATCACTGAGCTTGTTACTGTCGGAACTTGACCTGATGAGGCAAAGATTAACCACAGCCAAGCAGAGAGGGGTTTGTTCTATGTCCAGCAGTGCATTAACCTTTGTGGTAAATCGTGTACTGGGGTCAGTGGGTAGACTTCAGAGCACATGCCGTCCCTGCTTTTGGAATCTAACATCTGGTGAACTACTAAAAAAGTGTCCTAAACATGGACTTCGCCACATTAAACGCCCTCGACTATGAAGCTTTTGTGAATATTTTAGGCAATGTGGTGGAGAAATGTCCTATAATAACTGCGGCTGTGTGGTCAAAGCGTCCTTTTGCGGGCTTGGCTGATCTGGAAACGGCCATTAATGAGTTTATCGATGCTCTTCCAGAATCAGGTGAGCCGCAACTTACATCTTATTACCTACTGTTTTAGTTATATGAGCTTTTATTGGCAGTTTGAGACTTGTTTGCTTCTTTATTGCCTCTTTTCACTGTGCGCGTAACGGATACTGCGTCCAATATGTGCGTCCAGGTAAAGAGGGCATCCTCCGGTGTCACCCAGACCTCGCAGGGAGGGAGCTCCAGAGCGGCACGTTGACCCAGGAGTCCCGCGAGGAACAGGCGCGAGCCGGACTGGATGCCTTAAACTCCGCCGAAGCGTCGCGCATGACCCGGCTCAACCTGGAGTACAAGGCGCGCTTCGGGTTCCCGTTCGTCATCTGCGCCAGGATGAACGACAAGGCGACCATCTTACGGCAGCTGTCCGAACGCGTCCGGAACGAGCGCCAGGTGGAGAGGGCGCGCGGCATAGAGGAGGTGAAAAAAATATGTCACCTGCGCCTTCAGGGTCTCGTGCTCACTGATGTGCCCAATAAATTATAGAACTTTATCAGTGGTGTCGATTTGGTGATTTTTATGAAGATTATCATGCACATGCTGTGAATATTTTCTTTATTTTAAACGTGGCATTAACTCAATTAATTAACGACTTTGTCCAAACAATAGAAATATTTGAATAATTATAATATTACAATAGGCGTACAAGTAGACTATACATTGGATATAGCACATACATATATTGATACATTTGCTTTACTACTCACATCTCTGAGGCGACAAAGAAGGTGCTGTAAAACTAGTCTAAATAAACCAAAACAACCACAGTTTGCGTAAATAAGTCTTTACTCGTACTGGCTCTGAAAGGAGGAAAGTTAATGTTCCGTCTCTGGTCCTTTTGCCTCAAACAGAGGTGGGGTAGGATGCAGGAATGTCCCGTCAGTAATATCCAACATGGCTCAAATGTGACTTGTAGCCTGTTAAGCGAGTTCCCGTGATCTCAGAATGAAATATCCATGTAATATAAGTTTCCTTAGTGTCTAGATAAGTTCCTCCCTTGTGTGGCACTGCGGAGAAACAGGGGGTGTGGTGCTCTGAGGTCCGTTGGTGGAGGACAGCCCTCCCGCGGCCTCCCTCTGGTCTCCAGAGGTGATGGAGGAGTCCTGGTCGGGGTCGGCCCCCCTCGCCCTCCTGCGGTCCTCCTCCTTTTTCCACTTCATCCGCCGGTTCTGGAACCAGATCTTGATGTGTCGCTCGGTGAGGCTGAGGGTCAGGGCCAGCTCCACGCGCCGCGGCCTCGAGATGTAGCGGTTGAACAGGAACTCCTTCTCGAGCTCGAGCAGCTGGGCGCGCGTGTACGCTGTCCGCGTGCGTTTGTTTTCCTCGGTCTCTGCCATCACGTATGGACCTAAAAACACACATTTAGATCCAGAACAGTCACAGAGGATAAAGTCACATAAACAGACTGTATTTCTAATTTCAAGCTCCTCAACAGTGTTGTTTTCCCCCACTATTATAAAACTGAAAACCTAGGATTTTTTTCTGACTTGAAAATTACGCTTAACTGAATTGGAAGTATATGTGAAATTAGCACATCGGCCGTAGTTTGTCTAAATAAACATAAATTTCATTAAACATAGTTCATTACAGCTCAGGCGCATAAAATCATTAAACTTCCTACTTGGTAGCAACAAGTGACACAGAACAGACATAGCACACAGCTTAATTCAGATTTATAAAACATTTGTTATCGAATAGAATAGAATAGAATAGAATAGAATAGAATAGAATAGAATAGAATAGAATAGAATAGAATAGAACGAGAAACAATTTAGCAGCATCTTTCTCGGCAGTCACAATAAAATATAGTCTAATATAAATCCAACATACGATAGACAATGATATGAAATAGACATGAACGACAGTGCACTATGCTGCAAAAATGTGTTAAGTTACACGAAGACAGAATCCACTGCATATCCGGTTTTGATGGTGAAAATGCATAAAACAGTCACATATTTACTCTCACATTTACATTTGGCATATCTTGACATCGATATTAATCCTTAATAAGTTGTTGCCTATGTAATGTTTAATACTAATGTAATGTTTGGTACGGAACTTTAGTAAATGTTTTATAAGTGGAAACATGCAGACTTCTTTTTATTGTTACTAGGAAGTAACATTTGATCAGAAATTCAGGATTCTTGCTTTTAGCTCGATATGAAAACCACGGACCATGGAACAGCCTATAAGGACCTAATGGTATGAAAAATGTAACCCAAATGGAAGAAATGGGGGGGAAAAAAAAAAAAAAAAAAAAGTAATGAACAATAAACTTTTTGCTTGAGCCTTGTATACTCATTCATCACTGCCTATGAAATTAAAAAACACTACTTAATGGCTCGAAAATGAGTAAACAACTCAGCTATTTTACGCAGCGCATAAAGTTTCTCTTGACTGTATTAAATTTTATATCGAGCATTTATTATAAATAATTTACTTGAAAATGGTTGAATTACACTGTGTAGTCATTGTGTAATAGTGTAGATGCATAACAGTAAAATTTATTTTATTTATTCATTTTTGAGTAAAGAATGGTTGATCCACTGATGGCACTTTACAAATCAGGATTTTACTTTTTTAAAAAAGTTATTTGTAGCTCCATATCCGCTGTTTAGGATGCTTTGAGAGTTTCTTTATTATGGTTTAATTAACAAATAACCAATATATGCATACAAACTAACTAAAAGAAGCCATTTTGTAACAGGAGATAACTGTAAAGTCTAAATACCCTAATTATTAGTTAATAAATACAGTCTCACCACTTACCAGTGAATCAAATTGTTTGCTTTGTTGAATTGTCTGAGGCTTTTCTTTAACATGAAAGTTTATATATTTCACCACGTTTCTCTGGAACAAACGGCCTCATTAAACTCTTATTCTAGAATAATTCAAGTCCGTCTCGGTATACAGGGCCGTAAATAATTCATTAAAATAATTCATTATGTAAAATACAGGATCAAACAACCGGTGGATAATAATTTCCAACAAGTCTTTTTTTTTTTTTTTTTCTTTCCCATTAATCAAGTCGCATGTGTCAGATCTGGGTGTCTTATTGAAGAGATGTAGATATGAGGGTTTGTACAAATGCATTGTATGGACAAAACCTACATTTTATGACGATAAGGTCTATTAAAAGTAACCAATGACCTTCCGGGTCTTTTTCAAATTGACTGACAAGGTAAACTGCAACACCCAGGATAATATTGTTGGGAACATGATGTCATTGTAGGCCTCAGTGGGAGTCACTTCAGACTTGTCAATGTTATGACAACGGGGTTATACTAGAAATAAAACTACCCGTGTATTAAAAGGAAACTTAAACTAAGACGTCTGCATTGAAAAATCCCCCATTTAGACTGAGTGAGGAAACAAAGAGCGTTTACTGACGTGTGTTAGTTTCAGTTATTACCTGCCCACTGTCCCTTCCATGCGTGTGAGTGGGATTTGGTGGTTTTCATCCAGGGGAAAGGGAGGTGGTATCTGCTCTGTTCCACCGTGTCACCATAACCTGCAGCAGGTTGAAGAGGCTGCTGCTGAAGCACCTGTGGGTGGTGGAGCTGAGGCACCCCTGGATCATCTCGGATAGGTAAAGTATAAGACGGAGCTATGTCAGGAAGACTGGCCTGCTCCAGGGCTCCCACGGACGGCGGAGTGTAGACGGAGTGGACCTGCCTGCTCATATAGAGACAGGGCGGCGGACTGTGGCTGTAGTCCTCGCTGTGTGACCTCTGGTAAGCGCAGGAATCTTTAAAAACCTGCGAAGGGTAAAAATTATCTTCCCGATTCATGGCTACCGAGGACCCGAGGCTGCAGGGAAGTTTGCGCGCACATACACCACCTGCGCCCTGCCTCGGCGTGGACCTTCTGCTGTACCTGCTTCTGGCGCAACTGCCAGGCCTTTGCAGCTCCTCACAGGTGTGTCACCCTATCACCATGTGACTCTGCAGCGCCCAAGTCATTGGTTTGACTGTTTGCTCAAAACTGTAGACCTATGGGCGATCCCTTAGTTTCCAGCGCAGCTTGAGATTTTTCAGTAAATTGAACAGGACATCCCTGCGCGCTTAAATCAATGCAACTCGGTAAACACCACCTTTACCTGGCTCCCCCCTGTTTGTCACCACAACAGAAACAAACACGGGTCAAGCAGTGTGAATGGGGACCTTGTGTCTACACAGGGAGAAGAGTTAGATACAAACCAACCCAGCACAGAGACAATATATATGGATATATCTCTTGTCTGCACAACACGCCTGACAAATCGATAGGTAAGGGCGCAAACATTGGTTGACCTACGAGATAAGAGAGTTGGATGTTGAGACAGTTGTCTTGGAAACTCGGATGGGAAGCTCAAACACCAGGCCTATTTCCACTGCCACTTTTTGCATTTGTCTGTACCGCTCTGATTTGGTGACTTTTAAAATGTACCCATTACACTTCTGTAAATGCATCATTTAACACCATTTAGTGAGTGTGAGCTCACTGTTCCCGCACGATAGGCCCTTGGCAATAACAAACACAGAGCTGCCGAGGCCGCTTTACTCACTGCACTCTGGCCGTGTTTGCAGGCCATTAGCCTTAGACGGGGGTGCGTTCGCCCCATTAAACCACAGCTCTCGTGGTAAACCAATTAGGATGGAGTGAACTACAGAACACAATTAACGGGGGTGCGGAGCGTGTGGAGCGCATCTCCACGACCCGGGAGCACCGGTGGATTTATGCAACATTTTGAGCCTTTGTCACAGGACAGGTGTGATTCACCGGTTTTCAGGTAAATTGTATAGGACGTCTAGGCTTTCAACTCTATAGCGTATATCACTACACTATTTGCACAGAGTTCTTCAAAAGCAATTATGGCCCTTTCCACGGTATCTTAATGGGGCACTCAGCGATGCAATAAAGTTCAAGTAAACCAGTTCTATACAAATCACCTCCTGCACTATGGCTTAATGGTGTTTATATTTGATCATTGTTGCAAAAAGGAAGGAAACAGTTAACCGAAGCTATTCTCCACTACAGTGGAGATGGACAACGTGATTTATGGAGCATGATGCCGCGTAAAACGCATTGCACTTTCCAGACATAGACATTTGCGTAATGGCTCAGGCGAAGAGAAACACAGGTTAACTCAGCAATAATAGACTTATGGGTAAATCATAACCCAAGAGATCGACAACTACTCTTTATAAAACGCACTGTACGTGGAACAGTAAAAACAGAACAGATACAAACAGCTGATATTAAAAAATACTACAAAACCCCGAACAAATCTCCTATGTCCAAATGCACATAGGAGTTCAGTCACTAAACCTACATTTTCTTTAGTACTGGTAGTTTGTTTATTGCTGTTAGTCTTTGAATGATTTCATGTTCAAGAGGACTGGGTGACCATTAGGAGTGCCAGGAGAACTTTAACAAACAAAACCGTTTCTGATAGGCGGTGTACATACACATGTCAAAAAGTTGGACACGCGATAAAAAGTGCTTGCCCAGTGGCGACAGCAACATGGCCTCAGTAAACATTGACAGAAGAATGGTAATGACATTATAATTGAAACCAAACCTCCTCTACTGTAGGTGAAACAGATTTATGCCAAATCCTTAGTCATATGAAATATGAGAGCTCAGAAAAGGTACAGCTTTGTAAAAAATAAATGTTGCTGATCTACTAAAACGTAATTAGATATTCTATTCACCCCAATTCTGTACAATTGTTCATTTAAATAGTAAATAAAACTGCTTACTTTAGTCCATTTTGCAGCAGGGGTCTAAATCTCTACACTACAATCTGCTTTAAGCTTCTGTAAAACAACTTTAATGTTTGAATGATCTCCACCTTGTTTCTTGGCTAAAGTCAAGTCCATTTTTATTAGAAGGGATAGAAAAAAAAATAAAAGCTAATAAAGTATCTTCCATGTCACCTAACATACCAGCTATGCAGGATACACTGCCAGGGGCTCTGTGAGGCGTTTGGGTGGTCGGTATAGTTCAGGAGTGGAGTGCCACAAATCTTCATTTATGTTTGTCTCTGTTTCTGATATGTCCATCTTTCCTGTGTTTCCCATCTGAGTTGTCTTTATGCCTGTGGCTCCTGTCCTTGTCTCTGCTGCGTTTCTTATGTTTGTTTGTGCTGCTTTCCCTGTGATGATGTTTATTGTCTGCGTGGTCTCCATTACTACAGTGATCTCTGGTGGGTGATCTGCTGCGGCCGCGGCTTCTCTCCGGGGACTCGCTCCTAAGGCGCCCTCTAGTGGCAGAGTGTCCCCCTCTGGGGTCACCGGGGCGCCGCTGCAGGCCGGTGGAGCGAAGGGTGTTGAGGAGGAAGCGCTTGTTGGTACTCCTGAGTGGACACTTCAACCTGACAGGGACATCAACAAAAAAGGCTTCAACATGACATCACTCTATGGTACACTATTATTAAGAAATGAGGCCAGCAGCAGGTTATCTATGAACAATGTGTCGAACTCCATTACTGGTTGTTTATGCTTTAAACGTTAATCTTACTGGTTTCCATTGCTACTGAAAAACAAATTAACCCCATTTAGATGCACACAATGGGCATTTTCACTGCTGAAATTCTATTTGTTATACCATAATCATGTTGCATGTCTTAGGAATCCTAGATCTCTGTGTGATGATGGCTTTATGTGATTTAATTGTTCTGCTGTCATGTTCAGGAGAAGAATTCAGACCCTTTACTTCAGTAATAGTACAAACAGCACACTCCGAAAATACCTATGTACCAGTGAAACTACTTTGTACTTTCAGTTAAGCAAAAGTCTAAACAAAATATGCCTAAAGTGTTACAGAGAAACAGTTTGTGCAGTAAAATGGTTCCTGACAGTCTTTTATTTCTCATCATCATATTTTTTATTCACAATAATAATACATTAATGCGTACATTACATTTTACTGCTGTAGATGGTAGTTGTAACTGCACGATAAACTGTTTGTTAATACATGTTTTATGAGGTCACCATATAGTAAACAGGTTGGCTTTCCTTCGAGAATTACATATCTGCAAGACAACCCTGTTTTCAGTTTTATGACAATGGACTTTCTCTAACGACCAACAGCTTTAATTTAGGGAATTTTCTCAATCTATAAAGGAGCACTTTATATATTTCAGTTTATGGCATTCAAGATGGACATCTTAAGATGCTTGCATCAATGGAGTCAGTGGCTAAGAAAGAATGAAACATGCAATGTGAAAAGTAACTGTGGCTAAAACTAATGCAGTGCAGTAAAAAGCACAATATTTGTCTTTGAGATCTACAGTTGTATAAAATGTTAATACTCAGTTAAAGTAAATGTGCATCAGACTGACATTTAAGCAAATTGAGTAAGATAGCTCAACAACACGTTCATGTCACTGACATCTTCACCTTGACACAAAACAATGAATGAACAATTGCCCCAGTACAACAAATGTTAAGCTATTTAGTATTAGACAAACGTTGTTGGATGACAGATGCGTGCAGACTGACACAGATGGCATGTCAAAGACAGTGCTCACCATCCTGCGGGGCCCATGGTCTCTGCTCTCACCCGAGCCCTGTCAGTCTCCCGGAGGAGCTCCTCTATTGCACGTCTATGGATTCACAAGAAAAGAACAGAAAAAAATGAGTCAAGTGAAGGGGAGGGAGATGGCACAAAATCTCAAGGGGGCGCCAAGGGGAAAACAATTTAATTAAGCGAGAAGACACAGTGATGCAGACTTTAGAGGAGAAAGTGAATCATTAGTGCAGTGAATGAGGGACGGCGTCAGTGTCCCGGGTTGACCCGAGCTGCTGAATCAGCACAGACTCTGAATTAGCCGACCTTTAACCACGCAGCTAATGTTATCTTTAGCAAATGCCGAGTGCAGTTACGGTGGCAGCGTTTTCTCACAACCTTTTCACTGTCACAGCACTATAACTGTTAACAGCTGTCGATAAAAATACCCCTTCCCCATCCCACTCCCTCTTTAAGGAAACGAGGTTACGGCGGAAAACTAGCTTAGCTAAATGTGTTATCGGCAGCTAAATGCAGACAAACAGCAAAATAGTTACATACTTTTCTAGTTCGTTGTCCTCTGCCATTTGATTGTGATCGACGCGAAAAACAAACGCGTTAAGTGAACTTAAATAGACGAAGGTAGCAAAATTAACGAACCATCATTTTTTGTTTACTTCTCCCTGAGGTCCTTAAACCGAGGACCCCATGGTTTTTAGCCATCTATGTTAGTGCCTGATTGATATACCCCATGAGCAACAAGTTGAAATACATAGACAACTGTTTGTGTAAAGACAGCATTAATCGATGAAAAAAAGATTTAAATGACTTTATATTTCACCCTTTAATGCACATTTTGGTGTACGTGTATTTTCTAACTGTTGATGTTTTCACTGATTTTTTTTTTTTTTCTATTGAGGAAACACCTAATATTTCCAAGGTTTCATTCATTTTATTTTTAAACCACAATATTAGTGTCATATTCTGTTCGATTAATGTAAAATGGGACCTCCACCTCAAAGTAGACCTATGATATTTTTGGACTTGAAAATAAACTGTAAAGTGTAAAAAAAAAAAAAATAAAATAAAAAATAAAAAAATTAATTAAAGTATGTTTGAAAATAATGTATTTTTATTTGTTTTTGATTCATTTATAGTTTATGTTTGTTTGGAAGTAACGTGCATGATTTTATTTAGAAAAATAAAGGAAAGGAGAAATTTTACCGCAGTGAGTATCGTGAAATATATATCAGTATATTTATTATTTACTTTTTGTCAAAATCAAGTATTAAAAATATTTTTCTGACAGATCTTTATTTTATTATATTTTTAACCAGGCGACTAAGAAGCGACCTTTGTTTCACGTCTGGAGTGACAGCACCAGACCCCGCCCATTCCAGTTGACGGACAGCTGTGGGCGGGGTCAGCGCCACCAAAGGCACGGGGGCGTTTTCGTGCGGGTTTGCGGAACGGTCCGTTGCGGTGAATGCGTGATTGAGGTCCCGCAGCTAATGATAGTCCCCCTTTTTGGGGCCGGAGTGCGCGGCGCGGAGGAACAACCTGCATAGGTAACATTACATCTGCATATGTATTCTGTCTCCACGTCCACGGTGTCACTGTGTGGCTGGCTTTGCATTGATATTGCCATTGTCGCTACATCTGTCCGCTTGTAGAGGGTGGGATGGAGTCAGACAGATGGGGGCAATGATTAAAAAAAATACTCTTGTCTAATCAAATGCGTTAAACGCCTTCGGATAGCTTAGTGATCATGACACTGCAGTTGCTGCGATGCCAAGGTAATTCGGGACTGTGACAGTTCAACTGATTGTAAATTTTCATTTACATCACTGTCATTTTTTATTGTTATCATTGCATGTCTGTGCCACTGTTGTGAAAAAAGGAGCGTATTGCAACAGACCCTGCAGAGCAGCAGTAGGCCTGTACTTCCAAGTGGCCAACAGCCTTTCTGGATATTTTCTAAGATAAGAGACGACGAAAGGGGCTTTGTGAAAATGTAGGCTAAGCCGACAGGACCTGAGATTTAAAATCTGTCGCCCAAAACATCATCTCATCTTATTTGAAAATGTCATTCCTGCATGCATGCGAGGTACTTCATGGTTTGTTGTAAGATTAGATTGTCATCTCTGAAAAATGAAAAATGAGCACAGACAGGTGCAGGGGCAGGACTGTTATTTATTAATACAGAAAGCATTGCAATGACAATAACAGCATGGCCTTGGACTCTCACACAGACATGCTGGCATTAAAAGAGAGATATTTCACAAGCATTCGTCAGTCTTCATATGACTTGTGTAAAAGAATCTGTTTCCACAAAGTCCAATGATGTTTAAAATAGATTTAAGTGCTTTTTGCTGCCAAGCTGTAAACTGCTGCCACAGTGAAAACCTTAGGACTTTACTTATTGATAAAGACTATTTACAGGATGTAGTACCCAAAAAGCCTTTGTGCATGTATCCTGTGTGTTTACTTTTGCTTGTGTAGACTTATGCTTGCATGTCTACAAGTGTGTGTGTGATGTGGTGATGTCACAGCTTTGTTATAGGAACAGAGAAGCCTTGTGTCCTCATGATTAATTCATGTCCAGCTGCGGGATAGAGACAGAAGCAGCCAGTCACACACAGACAGGAGCACGTACTTAAAGGAGACTGAAATAAGTAACTACCGGTCCGGTAGCCAAGGAGACAGAGGAGACAGGTTGTCTCAGAAATGGGTATCCACGGAAACGAGGCAAAAAAAAAAAAAAAACCAGCAAAAAAAAAAAAAAAAAAAAATAAGGGGGCTGTTACTGTCTGCACGGTCTGACAAGCTTTCAGGCGTGTACCAGGGAGGAGCAAAGCATCCTGCTGAGAGAAGTGCATCTGTTGTGTGGCTTCTCTGCATCCTTCTCCGGCTACACTCTGAATGTCAAGCCCCACTGAACAGAACAGACTCCAGGTCGTCATGGAGACAGGAGCAGACCCTCATTGGAACAGAGGCAGGTAGTCACTGTGGCTTGGCTAGCCCACTGTGCTGAGGCACGCCCTCTGCTGTCTGCTGATAGCATCAGGCCCAGAGGGGGCTGGTTAATAGACCGGCTGAAGGTCTGAATGGCTTTGGATGTGAACCACTGTGGAAATGATCAGCCCATACAGTGCATTAGCTCTGGGGACACACTCTGCTTGGTAGAGTGCTATAATTTAAGACTTTGCTCTGGGCATGTTCTCAGTTTTTGTTCTAGAGGAGACTAAGTGCATCTACTGTACACGGCCTGAACCGAAAGCGGTAATGTCAAGTTCACTATGAGGAATGTTTAAAGAAGTCCCTGAATGTCACACGCCTTGACATCTTTATTTATGTCCCCCTGTGAGCTTGACTCCCTTCCCTTTACCCTATTATCTCCTCCTCTTTTCCTTATTTTCTGTGTCTTTCAGATTTTTCAGCCCATTAATCTTTTTCACTCTACTTCTTCTCTCTGTGCTCCTTCCTACCTCTTGCTGGCACTATTTTCCCTCTCTATTGCTTTCCCAATCCCACTTTCTCTGATCTGTGTCCTCTCTCTGCCTCAATCCCAGATAATTCCCTCTCTGTGGAATTGGAAGATTGCAGCAGGCGAGAGCAAAAGAGAGATTATACTGTCAGATTAGTGGACAGGAGCAGCAATACATAATCTCAGCACACTCACTGACAGACACACACTGATTTGGACACATGGACTCACGTGCACAAAGCATTTGCCACATGAATAAAAGCACAAAATCTGACACTTGTTGTTTCTCTGAAACAGCTGTTTAACCCTCTTACTTTGCCTTCTGACCTACAGGACAATGTATGATCAACCACTGGGGGGCATCTGTCCCATCACCAACCTGTTCATCCTCTGAAGCTTATGGGATAGGAGTTTTTGTGCCCCTTCCCAAAACTACAGTCCCACTGGAGTCACTTGTGCCAAAGCAAATTTGTGTAGAAGGAGCAGAGATGGGCAGCCCAGGCTGCGAGGTGGGTGTAGCCGGGCCAGTTGAGCCAGCCCTGGAGGCTCTGTGTCCTGAGTGTGGCCAGATCCACCGCAGCTGGGAGAACCACCTTTACAACTACCGCCTGGAAGTGGATGACGACCTGGTGTGCCATATCTGCCTGCAGCCGCTGGTGCAGCCACTCGATACACCATGCGGCCACACCTTCTGTGCCCGCTGCCTGCGCAGCTTCCTACAGGAGAGGGACTTCTGCCCGCTGGACAGGGCGCGGCTCCAGCTGCAGGCATGCCGCAGATCCAGCATCCTGGTGCACAAGCTGCTGGATAAGCTGTCTGTATCGTGCCCTTTGACCCCGGTCTGCTCTCTCAGCATGCCAAGATGTGACTTGGAGGCACATCTCAAACACAGGTAACCACACTTACATACTGATATACCAGATAGACTTATGGATGAGTGTGAAAACTATGGACACATATGTAGAACTCAAATATTATCCATTTATATTATTACAATTCATTAACATTAAAACTCTGACAGATCTTCTTAACAATAATCCAGGTAATCCAGATAATCAAATAGACAGTAACATAATTCATTACTAGCGTGCAATGCCCACTTGTGATGTTCAAATCACAGAAACATGTAAAATGTTTCACAACACATTATAAACATTATAAAATATTGATGTAGCGCAACAGAGATGTTCCAGTCTACAAATTATATTGAGCTGGAACATGGGAGGGAACATGTTTATTATCTACAGACCAGGGCTGTCATGATAATGACATTTTAGTAACAATGAGTCTTGTGTCTCTGTTCATTTTAAGGTGCTGGTATTGTTTAAAACTAAAAATAGTTTACAGTACACTTAATGAAGAAGAATCATTTAGATTATTAGCACTGAATACTGGAACATATATAAAATTGCATTTTATTTTTTGATTGAGTAAACAAAAAAAAACTCATAGGGCATATTTGAAATAAATAACTCAAACAGAAAACCTAAATATCCAAAGATATTATTGGAAATGGCCAACGCAAATAGAAGATGAGCACGTTGAAATGAAGGGGATGCAATGAGATGACATTTTTAAGAACAAGCACTGGAAAAGGATGTTGATAGTGATGAATTAACATTTCTGTTAGCTTCATTCCCCTCTTTGTGTGCAGGTGAATGGAGATGATAATCAAATTCGTGCAAAATAATAGTGGTTACCTTAACCCATAAAGACACAATCAGCCAGTGGTGACCAAAACCAATTATTGGTGGAAAATGTTTAATACCTGCTGATCCACTAATCATATCAATACATGTAAATAATTGGTGTAAAATGCAGTTTGTCATCTTTTCATGGTTATCAGATATGACCCATTTGGATGTTCAGGGGCTCCGTAGTTACCATGGAAACACCATCATCTTCTACAACATCAATTCATCAGTAAAACCCATGGAGTTGGATCAATGACAGTGGATGGAGACACTGAGTTTATGTTCAGTTAATGATAGATTTTACTGAAAGTCATTTTTTCCTCAGTTTTCTCTGTTCTTATATGATGACATTTGAATTTACTCTGAGCTTTTACGAACATCTGCATGATCAGTGAATTGAATATAGGAAAATACATGATTTACACTGAAAAAACTCAAACTAAAAAGGATAATGTTACAATAGATGGTGATAAATCACTTAAGAAAGGCTCAATATGGAGGAAAAAGTCATTTGGGAACTGCCATAAAAGTATGACTGGTTCTTTATGGGTTAAATAACTGACAGCTCACATACAGCCTTAGCAAAAATCACATTATCATTTCTCTGTTGAAAAGAAAATGCAAAAGTGAATCATTCCCATTAAAATTGTGATTCATGTCGCAATTGCAACTCTACATGACCCACAGCTCTAGTTACTAATACAATACTTTTATAGACATTTTAGGAATTATTGTAAAAAGCATAAGTCAATGTGTAATTAATATTCATAATTGGATCACGTCTGGCTAAACCTGAGGAAATACCATAGATCTGAGTCCAGAATAACCAGACTTATCTTTAACCTTAAGAGTTCCCATCCCTACACACACTTGGCTTTTGGCCTGTTTGGACCAGGTGCTGTGAGACCCTGAGGGGATTATTGGGCTGTAGGTCATGTGACAGAGGATTAGTGCTTCCCTACCACAGTCATGGGTTGGCTGACCAGAAGCTCCATGTTCTCATTTTGCAATCATGCTGAGCAACTTCAACACCAGAGACCTTTTCAACCACTTCTTCTGTGAGACAGCCAAGGGCAACCCTGGCTTGTGGTGAGTGAAACACAGCGTGATGTTAGGTCAGCGCTACTGGGGATGACAGGAAAATGCATCATGTTCGCAACTGTTCCTTCTCATTTCTCACTTTCTTTCAGGTTACTTTCTACATTGCTTTTTCTGTCTTCTCTGCTCATCTCCTCTGGCTTTCTGTCTTAGCATCTTCCATGCATAAAAACTGATTGTGCTGGTTTGTGCAAAATGAACGAGAAGTTACTGTGGAGAACGATGACTATGTAGACCTGTCAGAAGTCATTTGAATGCAGCCTTTTGGAGGATATATAAAAAGATGTAGCAATGCTTAGAATATTTATGCAGGTTTTACTTTGCTTGGGGAAAGGTTTTAGGTCCAAATATGCTGTTTATAAAACAAAAAAAAAACATAAGAGAAATATGATTTAAAAAAAACCTGCATTGCTGATGAAGGAGCAGGTGTTTATAGGATTGACACTTCTAGACAGTGTCTGGTGCAAAGGAACCAACCAATGGTGTTTTGACTCCTGCTTATTGACTGGTTATCCACTGATCACCTATCACCTTCGTTAAGTTGAAGAGAAAATTCCTTAACAAGCTCACACTAACAAGCTAACAAGCTGTTTGAAGCTCTTCTGAGTCAGCTGTTTTAACAGGAGACCCCACTGCAGGGCTTCGATTTTATGTCTTAAGGTGTGTTCAAGTCTGAAGCTAAACAAGAAAAGACACAAAGTTTCTGATCTCGCTGGTGTGGTTTTTTTTTCCTATCAAGTATTACACCATCAGACTTAAGGCTCTATATTTCATCACTGCAGCCCCTTTAAATGTCAGTAAGGTCCAAGCTTTTTAATCATTCACAGTAGCAGAAGAGGCGTTTGTGTCAGTGAAGGTTGCACACATTGTATCGTGTCAAGAAAACAAGGGAAGATGGTTTAAGACAGATCAAACAAGGTCACTGTGAGAACTAACGTGACATTCTTTAGTAAAGATTAAACCTCTGGCCCACGTGGACTCTTTGCTCCCCTGGCCTGAAGATTTAGGTCTAAGATAGGAACAGGAGCCAGGATTCTGCTGTCACTGTTGGACTTCAGAGTCAGTAACGTTCCTGTTGAAGATTAGGGACACTGGACATGAGATTAGAAGATGTGAGAACCAGGCTAAAGTGTTTGGTGGTCGAGGTGGAGTGGACGATCCTACTCATGATGACCAATTCATTATGTGTCTGCAGGTTCAAAGTTTACAGCATTTAGTGAATATTTTCTTTTGATTAAAAGAGAAATCCTCATTGGTAAAATAAGGAAATAAGAATTTAGGAATTAGAATACCCATTACATTATGAAAGTCTGACCTGCACCACTTTATATTTTAAATATTGCAAAAGCATCATGCGAGAGTAATATTAGATATATTAAAAGGTTGTCCTATTTTTCTTTAAAGGTAGAAAAAATCTTCTCCACAGTTTAATGAGCTAAGAGCCACTACTCAAACACTTGAGAACCAATTAAGAGTGAGACCACACTTATCCCTGGAGTCTGTCTGTCTGCATTTATTTTTAATCATTTCTCAAAGAGCAGGATCTATTTGTGGGACGGGACCGACACATCCCTCTGTACCAGTTTAATTTAATGGTTTAATTAGAAAGCCTAACATATTTGGGACTTGAAATACATGAAGATTTGTTATGAAAGGAGAATCAAAGAGATGCCTCAATATAGTACTCAAATTAGTAGTTGGTGTATCAGCAGAGACTTAATCAACCATCATTTCTGACAAAAAATAATCCTATTTCAGGATCCTCAAATGGGAGAATTTACTGGTTTTCTTTTGTTTTGTATGATATTAAATTCATAATCTTTGACAGTCAAACAAAAGTCTATTTGGGAACTTTTTGAAAATTACTTTATCATTTAAAACAGTTAAAAAAAAACAACAAAGTTACACACTGATAAAATAATTGATTGTTTAACACTTGTCTGATTAAACTGGAATATTTGATATTACAAGTTTAGATGTTATGAATAAGAAAGAATGCAGTAAGAGCATAACACTTGCAAATTTTAGCATTTATTTGCAGTTTTCTGAATTAATGAGGTTTTGTGATAAATGTGATTACACAGTCAGGATCTATTCTAAATAGCAAGTTTTTCTTTTTTTTAATTTTAAATTACATAAAAAAAAACAGTGATCGGGTGGGAATTGACAGAAAATACAGAAGAAAATACAGGGAAATGCACATACAAAAAGAAAAAATAAACAGAGTTATTGAATAAAAGAACAACTATACAGATGAAACTGATAGATCCCAGTGAAACAAGTATTACTCAGAGTAGGCGACTAAACCTATATTGAATAGGGTGAAAAAGTAGTGATATAAAGACAAAACACTGAAATAATTTAATCGAGAAGATTTATATTTCTTCAGAGACTATTTAATAAAATTCTCCATGGACCCCTTTCGTGACTTTTGTTGGAGAGAAAATCCAGTTTCCTGCAGCTTCATAAACTGTCTCCAGACATCTTTTTCCTCTTTACCCACTGAATTATCCCACACTACCTATGACCCTTCCCCACTGACGTCCACAGAAAAAGAAAACTGCCCCATTGGGAGTAACTGAGCGCCACATTAGAGATACTGATGCTGAACCTGATTTCAAACAAACTGATCCCTGTTTCTTGGTGAAAGGTGTCCTGGGACACGGTGTCAGCAGACCAACGTGGACGGTCCACGAAGTGAGAGCGGGGACGAGCGAGCGATGGTTACCACCCCTCCCAGGTCGCCCCACTCCCCACAGACAGACCTGAGGGACAGCACCCCCTCCCCGCCTGCCGGATCCAACAACACCTGCACCAACGGGCCAGTGTGGACGGATGACGCTGGCCTTGATAACCCCGCTTTTGAAGAAAGCACAGAGGAAGACAGTGAGTTTGTCCTAAGAGAGATTTAACCCATAAAGACCCAGTGCTACTTTGGTGACTGTTCCCTAATGAACTTTTCTGTAGATATAACCTTTAAGTGATTTATCACCATTTATTATAACATTATTCTCTGTATTTTGCATTTTTCAGTGAAAATAATGCATTTTCCTATATTAAATTTACTGATCATGTAGATGTTCATAAAAATTCAGGTTAAAGTTGAGGGTTATTATAATAGAAATAGAGAAAACTGAAGAAAAAGTGACTTTTTCAGTAAAATTTGTCATTAACTGAACATAAACCAAGGGTCTCCCTCCACTGTCATTTATTAAACTCCATGGGTTTTACTGGTGAATCAATGTTGTAGAAGATGACAGTGTTTCAGGCGTGTTGCGGGCAGCGATGGCTCAGGAGGTAGAGTGGGTCGTCCAATAACCGGAGGTTGACTGTTCGAATCCCAATCTGTCCTAGTCATGTGCTGTTGTGTCCTTGGGCAAAACACTTCACCTCCACCGCCTCCAGTGCTGATACTCACACTGGTGTATGAATGTTCGGTGGTGGCTGGAAAAGCCATAGGCATGAATTGGCAGCCACACTTCCGTCAGCCTGCCCCAGGAGAGCTGTGGATATATATGTAGTTTACCACCACCAGAGGGAGAATGTGTGAGTGAATGAATAATGGATCCACTTTACGCGTTTTGAGTATGCCTTAATAGAAAAGTGCTATATAAGTCTAATCCATTATTATTATTATTATGTTTCCATGTTCACAATGGAGTCTCTGAATGTCCAAAAAAGACACATGTAATTCTACTGCAAAGCTGAAAAACTGCATTTTAAAAGAATTATGTATATGTGGTGATAGGGTTAATGTAATGTTTCCCAACAGGGGTGTTAGGACAATGTCGGGGGGCGTTTTAAACACTGAGAGGGGGTGCTGAGGCACTAATGGGGGGCAATAGTCACTGTTATATATCACAATGTATAAGTATCTTTATCCGAACAAACTTTGTTTATTTGATCATGAAATAAGATAAAAGTATGTATTTTGAAATACCAGCGCTGCTTGCTGTCAATGGCTCAATTTGTCATGTCATGTCGTCCTTATGCATTGAGGTTCATCATGTTGCTCACAGAGGCATATAACTCCCTATCCTACCCCCGCAGTTAGGCCCATGATGAGGTGAGTGGGCATTTGTTCAAAAAAGGTTGAGAGCCATTGGGTTTGTGGATCAACAGGTATTAAACAGTTTAGATCAGTAGATGCTTTAGGTCCCTAGTGGCTTGTTTGGGTCTTAATGGGTTAAACTACAGTACAATACAGTTTGAAAACTTAAGCCTGAGATAAAAGTGTATAAGTTTTCCTCTGTTTTTAGGCGTGGTTGGGTTGGAGTGTGTCGTTCCCAGGGTGAAGCGGCCCCTTAGTAACCCCTGCATCCACCTTCTTCGCTCCGTCAGCTCCACCTCCTCTGGCTGGGACTGCCCAGAGTCCCCACCCCTCTCTGCAGAAGAAGGTCTTTCATCTCCTTCCATTTGACTCCATGTCTTCCCATTGGATAGAAACATGATATTTTTAAAATACAAAATATTGGATCTTATCTTTCTTGTGATTGCAAGAGCTGTAATCTCAGATAACGAGATAATCACATTCAAGCAACATTATAGTAAAGGTTAGCAAGACGTGGACGTTAAATTCTGAAGTGCGCAGCTGCGTAATGTGATTTGTGTGTCCATTAGGCTGTGTGAAGTTGCCCTCCCTTCCTGAAGGAGAGATAACTGCCATAGAAGTCCACCGGTCAAACCCGTATGTTGAGCTGGGCATCAGCATCGTTGGTGGAAATGAGACGCCGCTCATTAACATCGTGATTCAGGAAGTGTACAGAGATGGTGTCATCGCACGAGATGGGAGGCTGCTGGCAGGAGATCAGATACTGCAGGTGAGGACAGCTTTAGTTTGGGATTTGTCATGTGTTCACTGAGGAACATGGTTTACCAAATAGTCTGACCCACTTTAGGATCAGAAGGAAACCTGGAAACTTACTTACTTTATATAGTTTCAAGGCAGAAGGACAAACGCTTTCCAAAATATGCTACACACAGGCAACATTTAACACTGTAAAGGTATGACAATTAACATTTTTGCCTCAAAATATCTAAATATGATTAGGTCTGTGTTTGACATTTTGTTGATTTGCTCATAAATAGCAAATTTATAACCTTTAGAGAACCCCATCTTTTAATTCAATGTTCAACAGATCGTTTCTCTTGTTTGCTTTTATCCAGTGACCATTAGATAAGGCATCAGGAACTACACCATAATGCATCACAAAATTACCCAAATAAATAGTATTTTCCCCATGCTATATGATTCATTTTGAGATTTGCATGCCATTTTGGAGCACAGTAATCCAGAAGTTAGCTAATTTAATGAAAATTACATGAACTAATGGTCCTTGCATGTCACTTAGACTACATTAGACAATGTGTGAATAACTATAATACATTTTGTCATATGTGAAAGTAATTTCGATCTAAGTCTTGTCAGGTTTTCATCAGCAACAGTGGTGAAAATGACTTCTACAGTGGTCCAATGACAGTTCAGAACATCATAGAACTGTTTCACAGGAAAAAATTTGTGGAGGTCTTTTCAACATCCAGACACCTGATGAATAGAGGACACACATGACACGACTGGATTATCAGAATCAGAATCAGCCTTAATCACCAAGTGCATAAACATATACAAGGAATTCTTTGCAGCAGTTGTTGTAAAGATAAATAAAAATGTTATTTAAAAAATGTAAGAAAAGCAAAATAAGAAAAACTCAACATATATAACAACTCTTTATCCATAAAAACAGAGGTATCTCCTTATATACAGTAATAGTGAAGCATGAAACATGAAAATGATAATTGTTCTGTTGTGATCAACACACCAATGCAGGAGCGGGACTTGAAAACTGAAAATGTTCCTTAACCTTAAGTTCTGTTATTATTAAAAATGACCAAATGCATGATCAAACTGCATTAAATTAAAAAAATGTGTGACATCCCTGTGCACTGCAAATTATTTGGTTCTTACCAAGATTTTTTAAAAACTTAGATTTAGAAGTGTTAGATAATTTAGCTTGTTTTAAGAGTTAATTTCTTATTTTAAGTGTTCATACATCTGTAGACATGCTTATTTCTTGATTTAGCAATCTTAATTCAAGAAATCTTGTCAAGTGAAATTATCTTGCTGCATGGACAGATATTTCACTTGTTCTGAGTACCTTTAACCTCAGATTTAATGTTTTTATCTTATTTTTTCGACACCCCTTTTGTGCAGTGTATCAATAACTGACACATTATACTGTGATGTGAAATGAATTAAAAGTTAATCTGTTGTCTGTCAGATGTAATAAAATACAGCGGCATGTTGTAACTAAATAGCAGACAGTTGTTCTACACATCACATATCAGGGACATTTATGTAAAATGACAATTCCGAGGTGAGGATGTCTCATTTTTGTTAACAGGCGGTTGCCTCGGCTCCTCTCTCCTTGGGTCCTTGATTACAAAAATACATTTCACTTTTCATTGCACTATCAATAACTGTGCCAGATATGACAAATAAACCTACCTGATGTAGCTTTTCTCATCTCTTTTGTCATTGTTTTGATTGAGAGATTATGGTCAGAAGTTACAAACTTGCCTTTAACCTCATCATTTATTTAATTCTCTCTTTTCACCCACTTTTAAATTAAGTCTATGGCTGCCCAAACAATATTTGCTCTAAATGTACTTATTCTTTCTCCAGGTTAACAATGTGGACATCAGTAATGTGCCCCACAGTTTTGCCCGTTCTACTCTGGCACGTCCCTGCACCACCCTACAGCTCACCGTTCTCCGGGAGCGTCGCTGTGCCTCTCGGGCTCCGCCCTCTTCTTCCTCCTCCACCCCTGCTGTGCCCCACGCACCTTGCTCCACCCCTGAGGGCACCCCGTCCAGCCCCGCCACCCTGAGGATCACCCTACACAAGCGGGACTCAACAGAGCAGCTCGGTATCAAACTGGTAAGGCGAACGGATGAGTCCGGTGTGTTTGTGTTGGACCTTTTGGAGGGAGGTCTGGCAGCGAAGGACGGCAGGCTGCGCAGTAACGACCGAGTGTTGGCAGTCAATGACCAGGACCTTCGCCACGGCACTCCGGAGCAGGCTGCACAGATCATACAGGTTCACATGCATTTGGTCATCAGTCTAGAGTTCCATTCTGTAAGTGTAAAAAACTGAACACTGAAAAGGAAATTTGTCCCATGTCCCTAGGCCAGCGGAGAGCGAGTCCACCTGCTGATTGGCCGACCTAGCAAACCAACTCCCCCACCGCCAAAATCAAGCTCTACCAGAGACCTCTACTGCCTTGAACACTTCCTGCCAAACCACAGCTCCACCCCCAGTCCTGTGCCCATACACCTGTCCCGCACCAGCACCCACAGAGTAAGCAGATATACATGTGTTTGTGTGGTAATGTAATGGAACATGTTATAGGTGGGATGAAATGTGTGTACAGGTGTGAAATTAAAATGCTGGACTGAATGAAGACCATGGATTATAGAATAGAATAGAATAGAATAGAATAGAATAGAATAGAATAGAATAGAATAGAATAGAATAGAATAGTCTTTATT
>JAPQRP010000015.1:22067763-22098166 GCA_037367295.1 Apogon hyalosoma | reverse complement strand
TGTCTGTCTGTCTGTCTGTCTGTCTGTCTGTTGATTCAACGTCATAATCACGTTATCTGAAAAATGCATTGACATATTTGCACCAAATTTATACTGTGAACTAACAGTGGGACCATAAAGACTGAAGACACCATAAGCTGATTTACAGTTTATTCTGGGTAAAGTGAGGCATTCTTAACTCCCAAAAACTGGGTTATGACCCATAGGTGGGTCATAGAAGATTTTTTCTGGGTCACAAATTAAGAATCTTTATTTGTCAGTATTTTTTTTACATGCAGAAGTGCAACACACACTGAAACTAACCCTCTGCCTTGAACGCATCACTAGCTGAACATGCAGGAATGAACCACACACTAGAAGCAGTGGGCTGCCATGTTAAGTGCCAGGGGAGCAAATGTGGAGTTAAGTGCCTTGCTCAATGGCACATGAGCCAACAATTTCTCTGCTGGTCAGGGGAATTGAACTGGATTCCTTTCAGTCGCAAGCTGCTTCTCCAACCTTCCAGGCCATGGCAGTCTATTTTATGTGTGTTTCACTGAAAAATGTCAAGAAAGCAGAAATAAACTGAGATTGTTATATTTTATGTCATTTATTAGTAAAACATGTGCAGTGTTGTACTATACTTTTTACTAGAAAAGTAAAAAGTAATTCTTTCACTCCTGAATGAGGTATTTAATGTAACTGTATTTAGTTACACAGATGTAAAATACAGTGATTCTTCATTATAGGTTTGGCTGTTCCACATATGGCAATATTCAGTATATCTTTTATTCTGTTGTCTCTTTTCCAAAAGTGACATGGCCTATATAAAACATTAAAATACAATGTGAAAATGGCAGTATAACGATCAAGAATGTTCCTAAAGGTAAAAATCCACTCCTTTCACATTTATAGAAAAGGTCAGTTGTGAATTGTTTTGCAATGGTTTGTCATTGTGTAGATAAAGATAAAAAAAAAAAAAAAAAAAAAAGGGAAGCACTGATTGATTGCAGATATCTGTTTCGTTTCCTTTCAGAGAGCAGGATCACTCATGAATTAAAAAAATATAAATGTAAGAAATCAGTCTGGCACCTGTACTTAACTATGGACCTGGGTTTAATAATGATCCCACTGATACTCAAACACTATAAATGCCCATGGCTCTCTCCTCTGTATTGATTGATACTGGCTTTAAAAGTGTCACCTGGCTCCTTGCAGCCAGTGTGAGTCTATCTGCTGTTGCACACAAGCATGTGAGAGGCGACTGTCTGTCTCCATTAATTACACACATAGACAGAATTTACGGCTCTAATCTTCATCTTATCAACCCTCCAATATTGTTTGCTGATATGTGTGATTGATTGTTGTCAGAAATTAGTGGACTGTAAGAGCCTTTGAAACAGACAAAATCAGCATCTCAAAGGTTTTTAGGTTAATATATCTGCAGTATTCTACCTGTGGAATAAAGTAAAAAACAAACAAACAAACAAACAAAAAAAAAAACAACAGGGGTGTAAAAATGACGCACTGACAATCCAATAATGCTATCTGCCTGGATAAACATTAGAGATCACACTCTGCACCCATGTCATGCTCTCATGTGAAACCTTTGACTGACTTTTGTGAATAAGCCCTATTGAAAGCCTGTTGGGCGTTACCTCAGTGCCCTCCCACGCTCCAGGTAAGCAGGCCCGGGTCAGTTGACACGGTTATCAGCCTCCTCCTCTCCCATCCGGTCCCCCTCCTCCTCCGACACCTTGCCCTCTGCTGTCAGGCCCTGTTGTCAATACAGCTGACCCAATATCCACATGTATGACCGAGCCTCCCTCTGTCGCTGATAACCAGCAGGCAGCTCAGACTCTATCACCCCACCTACCAAGCACACAGATACAGCATGCACTCTGTTTGGCCTGCAGTGGGATTTCCTTGTGCCTTTGTCAAACCCATACAAATCATGGGGGCACACACAGTCACACCTTGCATGCATAACAGTCACAAGAATAGGTGAAGAATAAAGCTAAATGCACATACAGTACCTAAAATATCCTCACTCTATGCGGCTTTTTACATTAATTACAACATATTTCAGAGGGAAGTAATACATTTTATTCAATTACACAATCCTAACTCTTCCATTTTTATTTCATACTGACTAAAAGTGATGTATAAGGTCAAATATGCTAATATACAACATAACAACACCTACCAACATATAAATTACCACTGCTGACCAGGCCTGAATGTCACAAATCCCTGGGAGCAGATGTTTGGTGTGGAATATATGATCCAGTGAAATGAAATTTCTTCATCACTTGGAAAACAGGTCACTGGATCCTTAAAGAGGGAGTGTGCTTTACCTCATGAGCCCCTGTCACACATCAATACTGGGTACTTGTAAAGCTGTTGAAGCAGCAGGCCCTTACCCATAAAGACAAGAGTTCATCAGTTTCCTCCCACACATATGCCTCCTAATTCCACTGCTATTTTAGGCCCCTGTGGGTTGGAGAGTGGAGCAGTGGAGGTATCAGATGCAAAAAGGGACTGTATTTTGCCTTTCTGTTTATGCAAAAATGTTTTTAACTTGGTTATATGTAGTGCCATTAACACAAAGTCACATCAAGGGTCCCTGCCCAAAATGCAGATTGGATAACATGGCCCAGACCTCAACCAGTCACTGCACTGCATTACTACTTTATATCTTAATATATTAATTAAATAATTTGAAGAGAAAATGTTCTTTAACCCATAAAAACCCAAATATCCGCCGCCGACAAAACCATTTACTAATGTAAACTGCTTAATACCTGCTGATCCACTAATCCTGTCAATGCATGTAAATAATTGATGTAAAATGCAGTTTGTCATCTTTTCATGGTTATCAGATATGACCCATTTGGACGTTCAGAGGCTCTGTAGTGAACATGGAAACACCGTCATCTTCTACAACATTGATTCACCAGTAAAACCCATGGAGTTTAATAAATGACAGTGGATAGAGACACTTGTTTTTACACTCAGTTATTGATATATTTTAGTGAAAAATTCACTTTTTCGTCTGTTTTCTCTGTTCATGATACAATAACCTTTGAATTTATTCTGAGCTTTTATGAAGATGATTAGTGAGTTAAATATGGAAAAATACATGATTTAAACTGGAAAAACACAAAATAAAGAAAATAATATTACAATAAATGGTGCTAAATCACTTAAGAAAGGTTAAATATAGAGGTAAAATTTATTTGGGAACTGCCATAGAAGTAGCACTGGGTCTTTATGGGTTAATATGAAGTTTCCGCACCTTAACCCATAAAGACTCACACAGCCACAAACCGACACAAACTATGTACAGATATAAACTGTTTTATGTTGATCCACTAATCCTGTCAATCCATGTAAATAAGTGGCGTAAAATACAGTTTGTCATCTTTTCATGGTCATCAGATATGACCCATTTGGATGTTCAGAGGCTCCGTAGTTACCATGGAAACACTGTCATCTTTTACAACATTGATTAACTTTGAATTTACTCTGAGTTTTCATGAAAATATACATGATCTATGAATTAAATATGGGAAAATACATGATTTACACCAAAAAATGCTAAATACAGAGGATTTATTTATATATATGTATATATATATATAAAGTTGGTGATAAATCAGTTAAGAAAGGTTGAAATAGAGAAAAAATAAGTTGGAAACTGCCACAAAAGTAGCTCTGGATATTTAGGGGTTAAGTTCTGATTGCAGGACACATTCACTGTGACATCATTTATGCCATGCAATGCTTGTGCAATGTCACCATAAATGTCACAACATTTATTTCTGTCCAGAGTTGTAAGAACTTCTCACCGACATCTTGTCTTGATGATGGGAGTGTTGGTCCACTGTGTAAAGTCTTCAGTACATACCAAAGATTCTCAATGGGGTTCAGGTTTGGAAGCTGTGGTGGCAAATCCATGTGTGAAAAAAATGATGCCTCATATTCCCCGAACCACTATTTCACAACTTGAACCTGATGAATCCTGGTGTGGTCAAACCTTTATGCTCTCTATAAAACTGATGGTTATTTAAGAAATGAGAAGCCACTCACTGCAACAGTTAATATTAAATAACTTACTGCAGTTGAAACAAATTAATCATTCAAACTATCAAATGGAAGATTCGTATCTGTTTGCTTGGTTAAATTAAGGTGGGGATTTTTTTCCAACCAAGCATTGTATAGTATGCATGATGTCTTTTCTAATTGAACAGGTATGTTTTCAATACTGTGACAGTACTGAATGTGTACTTCTGACTTTTCACTGAGAATGGTAAACATACTGCATTAAGTTGCACGGAAATATTGGCAGCTTATAAAACCAACAGAACACGTGGTTTGTTCAGTCACAGTCATAAACATCTCACCTGGAGAAATAAGGTTGAAAAAATTTGTAAATGATAATAAGATAACACAATTATATCATATTGTTTTTATGAGATTTGGTGAATGTGTCCTGTGAGAGCAGATAACTGTGAAATTGTATCATGCTATGCAACATTTGGTGGTGTAAGCCTGTCTCTGTCCACGTCCAGTGATCTACCTTGTGTGTGTGTGTGTGTGTGTGTGTGTGTGTGTGTGTGTGTGTGTGTGTGTGGTTAATGTGTAACACCGCGGGTCGATACAGCTGCTCTGAGCTGCTGGCTGAGCTGACAGACTCAATCTGTGTGTGTCAAACCAGTGTGATTAAGGAGTTCATAGTGCTCCATGGCTTTTATCCACATGCCTCGTCTTTCTGCCCTCCTCCCTCTTGCTTGCTTTCTCCTCCTCTGTTTACTTTTCGTTCCTTCAATCAGTAACTTCCGTGAGTCAGTGCCACACATGACACTCTGAGCGCACACACAAAGGTCCTACAGTAGATGTATAGGCACGATGGATGTCTTACTACTCTACTGGGAGTAGAGTATTAACTACTACTCTACTGGGAGTAGAGTATTACCTCAACTATTGTTGAGGTAATAGTTGGGGTATAAATATGTGGTATTTTATTTCACTTCACACTAAGCAATAAAAGCAAGAATGATCCACTCTGTGTTCTGTTGCTGCAAGCTGTGGGAATATACAAAATGCTTAGGCACCGTTCGTCTTATCTAAACACAACAAACAAGATCCAGACCTTGTCAATCAATACCAAGGGCTTTAGGTGCCAACTTGCCCATTGATTGATTGCATTTTATTTTTCCATCTGCTTTTCCTGGTTTTATCTGTCCGGCTTGTTGGGTACTTATTACTCCGTCCCCGATAAGGACTGTGTCTAAATTCCCTGACCTCAGGTGTGTTAAGGTTGAGGGTGAAGACAACCTGAGCAAGTTTATCTCAGAGGGCTGACACCATTGTCCACTGGAGGATTTCAACATCTACAACAGGGGTGTCAAAGTAATCTCGGTTCAGGGGCCACATTCAGCCCAATATGATTTCAAGTGGCCCAGACCAGTAAAATAATAACATAATAATAACCTATAGATAATGTCAACTCCAAATGTAAAATAAAAAAAAGGAAAATTACATATATGAAAATGTTTAGACTATCCTTTTAAAAAATATGAATAACATGAATAACCTAAAATTTCTTGAGAAAAATAGGTGCAGTTTTAACAATATTACACCTCAAGTTTATCAATTACACACGTGCATTAAAGCGTACAGATTGCATTGGATCTATAAAGGCACAAAACATTTAATACCCACCATAATATTGTTAACCCATAAAGACCCAGTTCTACTTTTGTCCCAGTTCCCAAATTAATTTTTCTCTCTATTTAATCTCTCCTAATTGATTTATCGTAATTTATTACAATATTATCCTCTGTATTTTGCGTTTTGTGTGTGTGTGTGTAAATCAGGTATTTTCCTATATTTAATTTACTGATCATGCAGATGTTCATAAAAGCTCAGATTAATGTTAAGGGTTGTTATATCAGAAACAGAGAAAACTTATGAAAAACTGACTTTTTCAACAAAATATATCATTAACTGAACATAAAACAAGTGTGTCCGTCCACCGTCATTGATCCAACTCCATGGGTTTTACTTGTGAATCGATGTTGTAGAAAGATGACGTGTTTCCATGGTAATTATGGAGCCTCTGAACGTCCAAATGGGTCATATCTGATGACCATGAAAAGATAACAATCTGCATTTTACACCACTTATTTACATGTACTGATAGGATTAGTGGGTCAGCAGGTACTAAACAGTTTACATCAGCAAATGCTTATGGTCACCAGTGGCTGTTTGGGTCTTTATTGGTTAAAATTGCATTTACTTCTCTTGGGACATTTCATATTTTTTCAGGTCACATATTTTTTTTGTGTAGAGATAGTTTGTAAATGTAAACATTTTCATTTAATTTTACTTTTTTTTTACACTAAGGCCAAAAGAAAAAAAGTTGTCATTATTCCACTCCAGACCCAGTTGAGATCAAATTGATTTGTATGTGGCCCCTGAACTAAACTATTTCGACTCCCTTGATTGTTAATATTTGCATTTCACGAATTCATCCCATGTATGTTTGACACTCCATAATCTACAACATATCTTTTCCTCTTTTTTTTTTTTATTTAGTAGACCTAAAAGTCACATCTTTTCTCCCTTAAAAGAATGTATGCTTCTGCAGAAATAAAAATGCTTAACCTGATTCACACACATACATACACTAACACATCACTCTGTCATCTGCTGCCTCTATCTCTGTAAACTGGTCCTAATAAGTGCAAATATTGGGTAAAGTACCGAGGTGGGCTGAGATAACCTATTTGTCACATAACCAGCCAGCCATTCAGCCTCCACTGATTAAACAACACACATCAAGTGGTCCACACACATACACACACAGCTCCAACATCAGACAGCCCTCACACACATTCAGATATGAGTAATACATGTGAATAACATAAAAATAAATAAATAAATAACAGTGCTATTGCCAAAAACATATTGGATCAAGCCATCTTCTGTTGAAAGGTAAAATACACAGATAGATCTTGAAAAGAAACTTTTCACAGGCTGTTAAACATTTTGTCACACCAAATTATGTGTAATTACATAAATCTGTCATGCTGTGTTGTATTTCATTATGAACAGAAGCTCATATTGGAAAAACTAAAGCAGTGATTTCCAGCTTAATGACAAGTTCAGTGCCACCTCAGGACCAAAGCTTCCAAAGTCACATTTTCTATCTTTTTTTTTTTTTTTTTTTACATTTTAATCCTGTTGCATCTTTTGCACTGTTTCAATCTTTTCATCTCTTATACACTGTTTTATGCTTCATCTTTTACCTCATACCCATCTTATGTCCTTTCCTTTTACAATATTTTTGTCACATCTTTTACAACTGAAGCTTCTGTTCTGTATTTTACAGCTTTATTGGCACAAAAATTTTAAAACTCTCCCAGGGAACACTCTTCTCCTGTTTTCATTAGCAAAATAAATTCCCATATGATATAACTATTATATATTTTCCTCTGCCAATAAATATAGCTATGCGACCCATTTTGCGTCCTGGCCTTAAGTTTGGGAAACACAAGCATAGACTATTCTTAATATTGTAACAAGTCAAAACTTTATTTGATATAACTTGCAAAAATGGTCAAATTAGTAAAAGCCGTACCTTTTAATTGTAATCATTCTGCCAATTCAAACTACATTCTAAACTATCATCACTGTTTTTGCCTCATGTTTGCGATTAGGTTTGTTGATATTAATTTTAATCTACCCTTAAAAAGACTGGTTAAAAAAAAGAAAAAAAAAAGTTACAATTGGATAATTAGTTAATATGATGATCTCAGACCAGGGGTGTCAGACATACAGCCAGCCAAAGGGTCCAATCCAACCCACAAGATGTTAACGGTCAGTTCAGGTGCCACATCCAGGCCAATGTGATCTCAAGTAAAATAATAGCATAAAAAAGACATAAATAAAACTCCCAATTTTCTCTTTTGTTTGATGTGAAAAAACTAAAATTACATGATTAAAATATTTACAATTACAAACTATCCTTTCACAATAAAATGTGCCCACTATAGACACCAAATGTCCACTGCAATCTGAGAGATGCATTAATAATAAACTGAGACACTGTATTGTTGAAATTGCACTTATTTTTCTTAATAAATTTCAGGTTGTACATGGTTTTTCAGGTTATTTCCATTTTCATATTAAATTTTTTTTTTTTTTTAGCTTTCTTAAAATTGCCTTTTGATACCTTTAAATTGAATTAAAACAAAGACTTTTTTTTTTTTGCCATTATTATTTATAAATTATGATGCCTATTATTTTACTGGTCTGGCCCACTTAAGATCATATTGGGCTGTAATGTTACTCCTGAACTAAAATCATTTTGACAGCCCTGTCTAAACAATTCACCCAACTACAAGTTCCATATAAATCTGTTCTGTAGTCAATGCACTACAATAAGGCAGTAAAAACGCTTTGTCTTTTACTTCTGTCCATGATTAAATGTATATAGCTCATTAAATCTGGGTTATTTGGCTGTAAAATGTCCTGATGAAGACACTGGATGAGTTCACACAAACTGCTGAATCATGGTCCATCTCATTGAAAACATCTAGTCCTTGGAAAATACACCACGGTTGAACTGTCCACTTCAGATGAGATAATCACATAATACTGATACTATTATGTCCAATTATCACATGTATCAAACCTCGGTTATCACCTAAACACCTTTCTAAGCTCTACATGTGTCTCCATCCACCACAGGCCTGATGCTACTGCTGAGCTACAGGGACATTTTTTTGTGCACACTGCCCCCTAGAGCAAGAACAGAGAAATGACTGGAAGAACCAAAAGATGTGGTTTACATCATATGGAAATACTCATCAGATCATCTGTGAATTGGTGTAGAAACACAGTAGTACAAACCTGTTCTTTAAATATTTTTTTAAAAAAAATAAAAAATTCCACATTTTTATCACTTATTTCTAAAAAAAACTGGATCTTTGTTAATTAAAACACATTGCTTCTGTAAAGATATAAAGCATTTCAGTATTTTAATCATCACTCCTTTTAAGTCACATTTACACATAAGAAATTTATAACATGACTTTCTACTGTCTTGTTCCATCACTTTATTCCCCTCTACAAGTAGATATTTCCACTGGTCTACTGATGCCTTCACTACCTATATATCAATTTCATAAATAATCTTAAGGTTTGAGATCACGTGGTCGACATGTCCATATGACCTGAACAAGCCCCTTTGAACTCCCATTCAATGCACCTGTATAAACTGAACTCATCGCTGCAACATTGCACAATTAGCAGTAAAATCAATTTGTGCCATGAAGCACTGGAATATTTTTAAATTTACAGCAACTTTACTTGCAGATTTATATGCATGTAAAGAGCATTTGCATCAATTTATGCAAGACATTAGCTAGTATAAAGCTGATTAGGATATAAAGCATGTGTACAATAAATCATATACAAGTTTTTAGGACTAAGTAATGCCTGTTTAGTGATAGTGCCACCATATAATCCTAAATGAAAGTATGAATTAAGACTTTCTGTACTATAGAAGTGGGGTGGGCTAGGTTTACTGTTCTCAGACTTCAAATATTATGGTTATATATTTTTAATGACAATTCATTGTCTATTGCTTTTGTCTGTCTTGTTTTCATACATTCAAAATAAAGATCTGTAATTCCAGTGGTCAGATGTGCAGTTCTAGAGTGTGTTAAACCTTATGCTTTTATGACAATCATTTCCTTAGACTGAGACCCTACCAGAAACATGAACAAAGTGGTTGTTGACCATTTACTGCTAATGATTACCAGCCTATATCTAGCTTCAATCTAAACAGTTAACAGACAGGAGTGGATGCAGACATGTAATGCTTGTGTCACGTGTAGTCACTCTCAGATCGCCGGTGAAATAGAAAGTGCATTTGATTTCATGTTGAGAAATCATAGGAGGAGAATCATCACTGAGTGACAGCACATTGTGACACTTAATTTTAATCAGTTAAAAAAAAAAAAAAACACATCAAAGGGTGTGTGTACAAATATTTTTATTTTGTGAGCACTTTATGCCATGAATTCATAGGGGATGGGCTCCAGCAGCTGTGGGGTATTCTTCTTGGTGCTGACAAAGTGGGCTTCACGTGGAGGAGCAGGCTGTAAAGACAAAAGAAATGTCAGGTGATGAATGAGTACATAAATGGATTCAGATGAAAACAAATTCATATTTAAGTTTAAGAAAAACTTTCTAGACATTAAAAAAACCCCAAATCCACAATAATGTTTCAATTGCACACATTTTAATTTTGACCTAAATTTTGGTTTTAATTTGTGGGCCGAGTTATCAAGTTATCACCATATAAATCTGCAAAACAGAAGCGACTTCCTATAATGCCCTCACAATAAAGCAGACTATAACTACTAATTGACTGAGCTCATACCTGGCGCTTCAGCTCCACCCAGGTGCCTTTCTGCTTGGCCTCCAGTTTCCTGGCTTCATTTGCTTTGACGCGCTGCAGGAAACTGTCCCTGCTCTTCGAGTGCTTCACATGCTCAATGCGCACGTTAATCCTCTTGGCCAGGATCTTGCCCCTGTGAGCCAAATACACAAAATATAAATCATTTATGCGACCTATCTGATGGCTCTGACAAAATACTGATGTTTGTTGGTCTCCTCTGTCTCCTCAATACACTCTCAGATCTAACAGGAGTCAGACCTTTGGTGCTTAAGGATGCAGTATTTTTCCCCACATGAATGACCACTGAGGACATAAAAAATTCCTGGTGGCAAAGTGAAGATGGGGTCACATTAGCCTTGATTTAGTATATGTATAACCAAGATTTAGTTTGAAAACACTGAAAGAATCCACGATTGTAATGTGACATGGGATCAAACAAATGTAAATCACCCAGAAATCTAGGACTACATGTATTATATCAGGCTTCATTTATCAAAAGTGTTCAGTAGAAGTGTATGTTAGCTACATAACACCAAAACTCCACTGTTTACTACTTACTAGGTGAATGACTTTAGCAATTGATTCTTAGTCATGACATCAGTCATTTCTTAATACTCAGACAATTTTACCAACTTCATAATACTTCCACAACTCTCTCCTGTATGCATGAATACAATTTAACCACCCTTCATGAAGTTTAGTGACTGAGAAAGAAAAACATGTACTTTAACAAATTGAGGTAACAGTTGGAATTTGAGGGTTGTTCAATAAAAGGTAACTTTACTACTTACTTGACCTGCTTGTTGACAATGATGCCGACAGCATGTTGGGTTACATTGTAGACTCGTCCCGTCTTGCCATGGTAGCACTTATGAGGCATACCTTTCTGAATGGTTCCTGTGCCCTACAAAGAATCACACACACCAATGTAACAAAACCTAAAAAGATTATTTGTCTCTGCAAGAACATCAAAACACTGAACAGTTCCACTTTACAACAGACTCAAATATAAGCCTTGCAGCAGATACCTTAATGTCAACGATATCACCCTTCTTGTAGATGCGCATGTATGTGGACAGGGGAATGGGGCCTGTAAGGTACACACACAAAATTCACTCATCTTGTTTTGACAATGCAAAGTTTAATAGCAGTTTGACAGCTAGTCTTGGAGTCAGTACTCACCATGCTTGCGGAAAGGCCTGCTGAACATATACCTTGTCCCCCTCCTCTTGCCTCTGGTGTTCGTCATGATGCCTGATTACTGAGAAAATATTCAAGTCAGTCTCAACAGATCCTGGACTTACAACGTGTTTTACTCATACTTTACTTAAATCATGATCTTGAGTCTTATACTAACAATCACATTTGTAAGATGTGACAAATACAGCACCCCAACTGAGTTTACTTTTAGGTTATTAAAACCCGGGGATGTTGGAGCAACATTAAATACCCTTACGTTTATCAGTCTACCTGTGTCTGAACAAAAGTGGTATATCCCTTAAACCACAGAACAAAATACATTCGGAGTGAAAGGATTTAATTTACCACCTGCACTTGCCGGTGATAGCGGCTGTAATGGACATCATGTTAATGTGTTAGCAAGAGTGCTCAACGTGGCTAAATTGTAATATTAAAAACATGTTAAGAAAATAAAGAAATATCACACTCTATATTGCACTAAGGTATGTAAGAGTACTGTTGCGACGCTGTCGGTGAAAAATAAAGTCTGCACATCGTTACGTTGTCTCCCAGGCCCACATGGAGAACCACGCTACTGATCTCACTCACATAACACGGATAATAACGATTTGCTGGACACGTTTATCGTTTTTATTAACTCGGGGAAATGTAAAAATGGGTTGCGGTTCATATACTGACACATCAACATTCGAATATGCTAAAAAATAAAGAAAATATATAATTTAACAAGGAGAAGCTCTTACCCCCGGTCTCTACAAGATGGCGGGTACAGCGGAAAGGAAGATTGAAGGCCCCCAAACTCCGCCTTGTAAAAATCCATTTCAGGCAGACTTCAATATTGCCTGAACTAAAATTGCAAAGTAATCAGCAGTCGGAATTCGTTACAACGGATTACAAAGAAATCTATGCCCTACAATTGTCACCATACTGTGCCTAGAAAATATTATATCAGTAATTTTTTTCTACTACGCATAAGAAGGCGAGAAAATTTCTATGAATGTATGTTTCTGTTTCTGTCACCCGACAGATTTGTATACTCATATATCTGGTTTAGGTTTACGCTACAGAACTTGAGGCAATTTTTTTTATCCTTATAATGAATAACAGTGATAAATCAGTGTTGCATTCTTTACTGCATTCACGAGCACTGTTTTATACTACGCATGCGCCAGACTTGAGCAAAGGCCGACCTGTAATTTATTCGATTGCACGAGGAGGTGTGCTATTTGGAGATTTCGTGTTGGTCAATTTGAGGTTGACAATTAAATATTTATCGGAGTAAATTGTGGATGAATCAAAGTTTCTGTCCCAAAATGAGGAGATTCAGATTACTGGTCACGATATACCGAAGGCGGAAGTGAAAGACAGTGCACCCTCTTGTTTTCTTGAGCCAGGGACCTTCCGTCGCGAGCTCAGCAGTATAAACAGCACAGCCGATCGCCTGCCCTCACGAGGGGAGCCAGCCCAGTCTTGTCAGCGCGCGGTGGTGTAGTGGAAGATGGCGTTAGCCGAATGGAAATCCTAATGACAGTCTCAAAATTTGCCTCTTTTTGTACCATGGTGAGTTCACAGTAGCCTGCTACTTGAATTAGTCAGTTTATAGGGTCATACAGACACCGTTGCTGTTGTCCTACGAGCCTTTTAAATCCTAAAATTATCAAAAAAGTAAAACCTGGTGTCTGTGCTAGCCAAGCAGTTTTCCGTCCAAAGCAAAACCAGCAGCCACCCACTACCTGCTCTGCTCTGTTTCCTAACGATAGTAACGAGATTGACACTCTTGTGCGTTTATTATGTCTTTAGTTAGAGCTTGACGCCTTAGCTGATTAATATTTATCAAAGCTTCTTTGAGCACAGTGACAGTGCACCTGCTGCAGCTGGGATTCACTGCTAACTTGCTAATGTTTAGGCATCTGAAGCTAAACCACTGTTGGAGTTAGCTAGCGAACAACTGGAACACAGCTGGATTATAGATGCCTTCTGATTGATAGACCATTAATCAACTGGATTTATGGGTAAACGACATAACGTGAAGCTAACTTTACGTATTGGCCTTTGGCAAGCTACCAGATATTATTAACGCAGGCAATGACGACATGGTTTAACATTAGCTGCGCAGTTGTGGACCCGTTCCAGGTCCATGTACACCCCGCACAGTTTGCTGCTGTCTGCATATCGCATCGTACCCTGTTAACTGTTCTTGTAAAATTATAGTAAAGGGGCAGGAAATTCCCAAAACAGATAGTCTCGAATCAACTTCCAAGAAACTCCTTGGATTCGTCCTGGCACATGTAATTTTGTCCTTCTGCCCATTTTGTTTTGCATCTAAAAGCTCCTTAGGAACAGTGAAAGCCTAGCCAGACCAACTTCACTGTTAGTTTAAAATAATGCGCGCTTTGAGCATCGTTTTAAATGATATAAAAGGGATCAGTTGGAGTTGGCAAGGGTAATTCATGGTCTGTGAGTGTTAAATCACCCATTAAGTTTTTTAGTTCATCCTAAAAGCAAATGACCTTGAAATCCCAAGCTTGGCAAAACCTTGCAGATCTAGAAGTGCTTTTGTCTTGGTTTACCACAAATAATAGGAAAGCATGTGGTTTTGTCTTGTTTTAAGAAGATTATATATGAATTGACATTGTGTTTTCACAGGGCGCCAATGCCTCTGCTCTGGAGAAAGAGATTGGATCTGAGCAGTTTCCGGTCAATGAGCACTATTTTGGCCTGGTCAATGTAAGTGAATGATATTTTGTTCCAATACAGTGATGTTTAAGTGTATTTCAGTGATAGTTCTAACTGAATGCCATGTGATATATTGATTTCAGTTTGGGAATACCTGCTACTGTAACTCGGTGCTGCAGGCTCTCTACTTCTGCCGACCATTCCGGGAGAAGATTTTGGCATACCGTAGTCAGCCCCGGCGGAAGGAGAACCTGCTCACATGTTTGGCCGACCTGTTCCATAGTATTGCCAACCAGAAGAGAAAAGTGGGTGTCATACCACCCAAGAAGTTTATTACACGGCTACGCAAGGAGAATGGTGAGGAAATTTTAAAAAGCTCATCAACAAGGAGTTAAGTAGTTTGTGGTATATACCCAGTTTGTATTACACTGAGGACCATCTCATTTCCTGTTATGATGAGCTATCTAAGAATGTAAAATTACTTGAGTATTTTCAGAAAAAAATTCAGCACTTTCATGACACTTGGAAGATCCTGAAGTACCTGCGGAACATGTAGAATACCAGTACAGCAATTCTAACTTTACTCTTTATAACTTTCTTCCTCAGAGCTGTTTGACAACTACATGCAGCAGGATGCCCATGAGTTCCTGAACTACCTGCTAAACACCATTGCTGATCTGCTTCAGGAGGAAAGGAAGCAGGAGAAGACCAATGGCCGCCTTGCCAACGGTACATTGGACTCTCAGAACAACAACAGCAATGCCACACCTGCTCCCACCTGGGTCCATGAGATCTTCCAAGGCACTCTGACCAATGAGACACGCTGCCTCACCTGTGAAACGGTAATGAGGGATATGCAGGGATTGCTAAGCTTTAAACAAGATTGGAGAAAAACAGCACAACAGTCTTTTTATTTAAGGAGACTGCAGACTATGTTAAACATCATGGTAATGCCTGTGTATTAGAAAAATATTCAGTTGTAATCTTTCTTTAAATGTTCACTTTTCTCCTCAGATTAGCAGCAAAGATGAGGACTTTCTGGACCTTTCTGTAGATGTTGAACAGAATACCTCCATCACACACTGCCTCAGGTAATGCAGCACTGCAACATGTAGAAGTAGACCGACACCTTTCGTGTCTCTTTCCACAAATGAAAAAATAAGACTAGAGAGCACGATTGCCTTTGGTAGCTTCATTTCCTATTTACAATCATTAAAGTAATGTAATAAGAGTTTCAGACACATGAATCATGAAGTCTTCTTCCTGTTTTTTATTTGTATTCATGTTACTTAGAAATATATTTTCCATGTGTTCGACTGTGTTGTTCACCGACCTGTTTGAGGGAAATGCGTTATTATTAAATTGCAGCATTCAGACACAAATGTGGACCCCATATATTGAATGCTGTTTTTTTTCTGACTCCTCAGAGGTTTCAGTAACACAGAGACACTGTGCAGTGAGTATAAATACTACTGTGAAGAATGTAGAAGCAAGCAGGAGGCACACAAGAGGTTGGTATTCAGATTCACCTTACATTTCAAAATTTTAGGTCTACGTCCTGCAATCTGACACTGGTTTGTGATTGCAGGATGCGTGTAAAGAAGCTGCCAATGATCCTGGCACTACACCTGAAGCGCTTTAAATACATGGAGCAGCTGCAGCGCTACACCAAGCTATCCTATCGCGTTGTCTTCCCCCTGGAGCTCCGTCTCTTCAACACCTCTGGAGATGCCACCAATCCTGAGAGGCTCTACGACCTGGTCGCTGTGGTGGTACATTGTGGGAGGTGTGTAGGTGAACACAGGAGAAATACAACACCCTATTGCTATCTCCACAGCAACCAGAGGCATACATACACGTCACTTTTCTGAAAATCAAATGCATATGAATCTGTTGGCACAAGAATAAAGAACATTAGAGTTTGAATAAAATACAACAGGAGGAAACACAGACCCTCATCTGTCAGTGTTCAGCTGTAGCGTTCCTCTTCCAGTGCTGGTTTTGACTCTGTGTGGGTGGGAGATTGTCTGTTGGTGTTAATGCAGGGTGTTTCCCTGCTCTTTACAAAGTGCATGCTTGAACAGGCTCCAGCCTTCCCTGATTCACAATAGGCATGATCTTACAAGGAAAATAAATAGAAGTCAAACTTAGTCCTGCAGATAAAATGGTGACAGTTTCTCTTCCCTTATTTCAGCCAAATTACTCATACTGGATTTTTTTTCTCTTAAACAGCAGAGAGATGTGTATCATAACTTTAGTGTTGTGAGGCTATGTCTTTTGGGATTTTGACCAGGGCTCCATGGAAGAAAGGATCTTATCTCATTCGGACCTACCTTGATAAATTAAAAAACAACATAATGTCATATTGCATAAATGATACATTACAGTGATCCATTTGTCAGATTACATAAACAGTGACCAGCATATCAGTGTTACTGTTGGTTTGCTGCTGCTTAGATGTTTTTAGAAAATGTGTTGATAAAACTGTGTAAACTGAATGCTAACCTGCACTCTGTAAGGCTGATTTAATGTTTTATTTCTTTTCAGTGGTCCAAACAGGGGTCACTACATTGCAATTGTGAAAAGTCACGACTTCTGGTTGCTGTTTGATGATGATATTGTAGAGGTGAGTCTCCAATATTGGTTTTTATTTGTGTACAAGTCTGCATATTTCCTAACGTTGCTGTTTGTCATCCATCTGCTCTGCAGAAAATCGATGCACAGGCCATAGAGGAATTCTACGGCCTCACTTCTGAAATCTCCAAGAACTCTGAGTCGGGCTACATCCTCTTTTATCAGTCCAGAGACTAAAATGTTGAGCTGAGTGTTTTCACCACAGCGGCCGGGAGGAAACTCTGATTCCGCTTTGTGGGGAGCAGTGGACCATAAACGCACCACAGCAGCTCGCTTGGTGTCCTACCTGCTCACACAGCTGTAATTCAAACCTGTGCTTTTAGGCACTCAGTGCTGCAGCTCAGCCATGGAAGTTTAACCCCCCTTAAGTACCAGCTGCCCCTCCTCATCCCCTTCACTCTGGCTGGACACTGCTGCAGGGACAATGAGACAATAATGAATGAAAACTGTGTTGAGATTGTTTCTAAACAGATGCTGAATGAGGGTTGTACAGATATTAGTAGGTGTATGAGTGGCGTACTAGTTTTTGCCTTGGGTGTGGGATGAATGGTTATTTAATAATTCATATGACATAATATTGGCCCAGTGTTTTCACCCCCACACTGTTATTCTGCACTGGGTTTTACTTTGACTGGATCATCAGTTTTGATCATGGATGTAAAGAATGATGGGTTTGGGGGTGAGTGTCCTATCTATGGGGCAGACTGGGTTGTGTATTTCTACAGTGTACAGAATGGTATTTGTATAAATATTACAAGAAGATAATATTATCATTGGAAAATGTTAGACCTTAAGAAGATGTATTAACACTATGGTGCACTTTTGATACCGTTTTGTAGGTGTTGGCAAGTTAAATGTGAGGGTTTGCTTGAAAAGGCCTGTTGTGAAGCGATCATTTTCTGTTTTAAAGAAAAAGAAATAAAGCCCGTAAAGATTGAGGCTTAGTGTGCTGTGCTTTTCCTTTCCGTGTCACTCAGGTGCGCACTGATGACTCATAGGAGCTCAACATTGCCCCTTAGCGGTGTTACCTGGTAGACCCACTTTCCCACTGCAACAGGAGCTATTTTTAATTCATTCAAACCCAAAAGGAAGGTGCTGTGGACAAACGGCCACGCTCACCGCCGACATAATGCTGGGTCAGCCAACTATGATCAGATATATGCACAACAAGGCCGCCATCAGTTTCTCATCAGCAGCGGAGGAGGTGTCTTTGGAAGTCAATTCCGCAAGGATGGAGAGATGAGGCAGAGAAGATGGAGGACAGGGGAGATGGAGAAAGAGATGTGAGGAGGGAAGGGGAGGGGAGGAGGTTGGTGACACACATCAGGGTTGCCGTTAATAGCACAGACAGGACCAGAATAGCAGGGCGTCGCAGGAGGAGAGCGAGTCACTGCATCCAGCATCTTCATATCTGCAACTGGACTCAGATATCCAGAAAATCATTAAAAACAAACCAGACACTGGAGCAGTTGGTTAAAAGGGCTTCACTGGTAGAAGCAGATGTTGAAACATGCCTGGAGAAAGAGAAGAATGTTATTAAAAAGTGTTCGAGGATCTGAAAATACCTGGGCAAACACACACACTAAAAACTGAACATACACCTACATTTGCACCTGTCTGTGTCCTTGAGACAGCAGGGACCAGACGTGAGGGTTTTTTTTTTTTTTGCAGAGTTCAACCGGTCTGGCCCATTTGGGACTCCTCCTTCATCACCCCCCTCCCCCCCTCCCCCTCTCTCTGTGCCGCTGCTCCGCTCGCTGCTCACTGCACAGCCGCAGTTCACGGCGATGCGCCGTTAACGGCAGAGCCGCTCCGCGCTCTTTTCTTTCTTCTTCCACCATCCTCGCTTTGAGAGGATCATCATCACCATCATCATCATCAGCAGCAGCAGCATCCCCATCCCCTCTCCGGGCTGCGTGTTTGTCCGCCGGCGCTGCACCGTCCTTCCCAATACCATGGAAATACCAGGCTGTCATTCTTCCATCTAGACGGGAAGTCTCACCTCAGAGTCAAGGTAGGCATCTGGGTGAGGCCAGATGGGATTATTGAGCATCCTTCACATGCACGAAGAATGTACGAGCAGCCTTTTCCTGACGTGAAGCCTCCGCTGTGTTTTTCCAGTGCAGGATCCTGAGCGCACAGGAGCACCATATGGTCAGGGTTATGGGATGTATGGCGGTAGAGGCAGGCTTTAGACGTTTTCCATGGCGGGCGCGGTAGGCTGTCTCCTGCTATGGAGAGCGGCACCTGGTCATTGACAGCACCGTGAAAGATTACCGGCATCAATGGAGAAAATCTGGCCTAAACAGACCCATAAAGGGTGCATTGGATTTCAATTATTAGTGTCCCTAGTCTACACATTAAAAATGCAGTTCTTCATAATCCATTACTGTAGGCCTCTTAAAACAGTTAAAACCTTTAGAAAAGCTACGTAGATCTGTACAGTTTATGATTTAATTTCACCTTTGATGTTGGACTTTGGAAAGTGCCAGGTTTCTTGTTTTACACTAGTGCTGTTAAGGTTAGTGTGTGTTCCTGCATAATGAGCACACATGTCTACACACACATCCACCCATAAAGAACCTAACCCTGACTGTTGGTGTAGAACTTGTGTCTTCCAGTTGTGTGCTGCGCACAAATGTGGGTCAGGGGAACTAGAATAACATGGAACTGTAATTCTTTAAACAAATGTAAAAAATACAGCGGTATCTAAAAAGATGCGCCTTCTGTCTCCGTTGTGGTTCAGATTCTTTGTGTTTCTTTCCTGCTAATTAAAGTGTGCATGTTAGTGGTCATGAGCATCAAAAACCCAACTCGGATGTAAATCTGTTTATTTCAGACGGGGGGCACAATGAGTGAAGAGTCACCGGCCTCCCCCAGTTGGCTGACCCCTGACCCCACAGCATGGGCCAGCGGAGGCGGAGGACCGATGGACAACAGCACCAGCATGGGGACGTTTCCTCCGGAGGAATCTCTTCCGCCCAGCCAGCTGCCCCTGCTGGTCAACCCCTGGGACATTGTGCTGTGCTCATCTGGGACTCTAATCGCCTGTGAGAATGCCCTGGTGGTGCTGGTGATCTGGCAGAACCCGGCGCTCAGAGCCCCCATGTTCCTGCTGATCGGCAGCCTGGCGCTGGCGGACCTGCTGGCCGGCCTGGGCCTGGTGCTCCACTTCACCTGTGCCTACCTGCTCCGCTCTGACTCGGCCCAGTTACTGACCGTGGGCCTGGTGGTGGCCTCCTTCTCTGCTTCTGTCTTCAGTCTGCTGGCTATCACTATTGACCGCTACCTGTCGCTGTATTACGCCCTCACCTATAACTCGGAGCGGACCGCGGCCTTCACCTACACCATGCTCGTGCTGCTGTGGGGCCTCTCCCTGTGTCTGGGCCTGCTTCCGGTCACAGGGGTCAACTGCCTGGCAGAGGAGGCCACATGCAGCGTGGTTCGGCCTCTCACAAAGAACAACATAGCAGTGCTGTCCGTCTCCTTCCTGCTGCTCTTCGGCCTCATGCTGCAACTCTACGTCCAAATCTGCAAGATCGTGATGCGCCATGCTCACCAGATCGCACTCCAGCACCACTTCCTGGCTGCCACACCCCACTACGTCACAACACGGAAGGGCGTGTCAACACTGGCCATCATCCTGGGTACTTTTGCTGCCTGTTGGATGCCTTTCACTGTCTACTCTCTAATCGCTGACTACACCTACCCTCCTCTGTACACCTACGCCACGCTGGTGCCTGCCACCTACAACTCTGTCATCAACCCGGTCATATACGCTTTCAGGAACCAGGAGATCCAAAAGGCGCTGTGGCTGGTGTGCTGTGGATGCGTGCCTGCCAGCGTGGCCCACCGAGCACGGACCCCTAGTGACGTCTGACCAAGCAGACCCAGGTGGGAAGAGAGAGGCACCCTGGGTCAGCTCTGCTCCTCACTGGATGTGCCCAGTGTCAAAGGGAGCAGCGGCAGGAGAGATCAGGGGAAGAAGTGTCAGAGAGCTGCAGTTCTGACTGGAGATCATACTGGCAGAGGCAGTTTGGTGAAATATCCACAGCCCTCCTGGATGGATGGCATGTGTTTCTTTGTTATACTCATCTTAGGGCAAGGTATCTCACTGTCTTCCCCAGTAAAGGCGGCCATTACTGGGCGGCCCCTTCCCATTCAATCCGTGCCACGCCCTTCCTTCTCTATTCTGCAGAGCTGAGAGCATCACATGTTACAGGCAGCAGCTGTATATAGAATGTCCATACAGCACTGGAGCTGGGGTTGGCACGTGCTTGTTTTGCTTCAAACGGCGGGGAGGGATTATTATTTTGAGCTTCTGTGCGTGCGTAAATACGCGCGGCGGATTAACAAAGCAGTGTGCGCGGTGCGGTGCGGTGCGGTGAGGTGAGGAGAGGAGAGATACGGCCGCTGCTCAATACGCGGCATTTCCACAGTAAAAGCCCGTCTGGAGCAGCATCCCGTCGCTCTACTGCTGCACTCTGAACGTGCGTCGAAAGCTAAGCAGCCACGGAGAGCTAAAAATAGACCCTGGCGTTCTCTGATCCGCGCCCTGCGTCCTCCACGGACGTCAAGAAAGAAAGAAATCTAGCCGCCTTTTCTCCTCGCCTCTCCTATATTCTCACTTCTAATTATTTTCTGGATTGTGCGTGAATGTGTTGTAGATTCAGTCTGTGTTTGAGAGGCTATAGCTGCGTCTTAAAACAAGGCCCGGTTTAGCCACCATTATATTTTTTTTTATTGTTAAGAAGCGCCGAACCGTGTAGAAAAGGAGTAAGATTATGTAACCCCCTTATAGCTCTCCAGTTCACCTTTTTAAAAGATAGGATTGCTATTAATGTATTGCTGTTTTTGGAAACAAAGAGAAAATCTAACTTTTAAGGAAAATTTGGAAACAAACACTTTAGAAAGGAAATCAAAATCCCTTTGAGGAAATCAGTAAAAAAAAAAAAAGTCAAATGACAGATAGAAAAAGGTAGGCTTTTTGTTTAGGACTGCAAAATCTGAATGTGTCTACATGTATTTGATCTCTAATGGCTCAAAAGAGCACACAGCAACCACATAATCTCTAATCTGCATGCTAAACTCTAGTGTAATTTGCATGCAAGCACAGATCCCACTTTTCCTCCTGAATTCAGTGTTTTAGGTCACATAGGCCACTGCGGGCAATGTGTCATGGGATCCTGATGTCATCATGACCCAAATAATTTTCATGTACCTCTCTTGTATTGCATTGAAAGAGCTACAATCATCACTGGATGGTCACAATGTTTAATGTATAACTGTACTGTGCAGAGTTCAGAGGTGATCTGATTATTCTAGTTCACAAAATCTAGCAGCTGCTCTGAGTTAACTGTTTTTGGTCTTCAAACATATTTAGGTGATTTGCTATAACCCGACAAATCCGTACACTAATTCCACACTCATACAGATCATGTCAGCAATAACTAGCCTCTGAATGGTAGTTTGTTTTTTTTTTTAGAATCGAAGCAATACTCAGACAGCAATAACATCCATGCCCCACCATGACTTCCTCCTGCAGAGGTGAGGCACCTTTATGGTTGCTCTGGTGGGGATGTGTTGTAAAGTGCAGAAGCTACAAGTGATGTTTTAGTGATATGTCTTCGAATAGGTGGTAGGATGGATTGTCATTTGTGGATTGGAAAAAGTGGACGAGGTCAAAACGACTCAATTGTAACAATGACGCCACTGCCTCATGTCTCTGCTAAGGGTGTTGTTTTCCAACCCCGTCAAAATTTGGGCTTCGATCTTTAGTCAGACCAGGATGAAATTGTGAACTTCTTATTGCCTCTGCCTTTTGTGAGCATCTGAACTATCCTAAGTGTGGTAACCTCAAGCGTCTGTGTGTGACTAGGGACTCTGTTTTTTGTTTTGTTTTTTGTTCTGTTTGTTCGTGCATAAGGTTATGAGTTGCATGGCCTCTGGGTGTGTGCATGTATGTGTCCGTGTGCGTGTGTGTGTGTGTGTTTTTGACCCAGCAGCTCAGCAGACCGTAATCTGTCTCGTTGTGTTGTCAGGGGTTAAACCAGGTCGGAGGGAAACAAATTATTGTTGACCGCTGACCTTAGAGGATAATGCTGCCAGTCTTCCTGTCAATTCTGAGAGAAGTGGCCTCGTTCTGTGTTTGTCTTACAGCATGTAAATCTTTTAAAGAAAGAAACTGGACTAGGATGCGAATGCTCCTGTGCTTCAAGCCAAAGTGAAAGGACTCTGAATGAACTGGGATCCTAGTCCTTCTGTGTTCTTTTGTCTTCTCTATATCACTAATATTCTACTCTACTTTAAATCAGTCTCGTCTGGTCAAGGCAGGTGCCCATTAAGTGACCTCTGAACGATTCAATGAGCTAAAATTGGCCACTTCCAAAGACAAAGTTAATGCTACTTCTTTCTTTCCTTGCCGAGCTCTCTGTCTTTCTGGCCTCAGATTATGTAGAAAATGTTACAAGAAAAAGGCGAGATATGTAAGGAAAGCAGAAGTCCAGCATTTCTTAGCACTGGAACGTAGCCTGTGTGTGTGTGAACTTGTGCACAGTGTCAGACTGAACCCTGTAGTTTTTTCGATGAGCACCGACAGGTCAGGCTGGCACATCACAAACCATCACAAACTCTTATTCCTTTACCTTTGGAGAAAAGTCTATTTTGTTATATTCATTGAAAAGTTCTATTTTTTTCCACTTTAGTCTGGCCTGAATTCTTTCAGATTCTGATGTTGTATGATATAATGGCGCTGTAAAGCCTTTTTCTGAATGTAGTAATAATCAACAAATTGTTTAACTGATACCCCCCCACCTCTTGACTAATTTGTTTCTGTAAATAAGGCATGCTTAAGAGGAGGGACTTTATACCATTGTGCATGGTGCTACCAAAGCCAGTCAAACTAAGGGATGAGTTGGTTTGCACCAGTATTTGAATGATATTTCACCAAGGCTGTTAATGTAGAATTTGTTCTGTTGAGTTTCACTTTTCTCGCTTCAATATGCACCAGTTTGTAAAGGCTGGTTAATGGATAACTGAGTGGATCTGGCTACAAAGATGGGGGACGTTTGAGAAAGAAATGGCAGAAGACGTCTTCTGATTGGTGAATGTTTTCCTCATGTACAGCGAACAGTTTTGTCAACCTGGGATCTGTTATGGTTGAGCAGGTGTGAACAAGGGCTTTGTATCCAAGAATAGTAAAAGACTGTGATGTTGGATGTAATACTTATCTGTACACCTGTTAATCTACTGAATGGTTTCACTCTGTAATAGTACACAAAGTATGGCTGTGTGCAAAGCAACCAGAGCTTGTGGGGTTTTGGAGAAATTGTGTAGCCAGTGATGGGACATTAGTTCAGAGGGAGACGGTGTCCACTAATCTAGAGCTAAATATCAAAACACTCAAGGGCCTGTGAATGTGTGTGTGTTTGGGTGGGGGTGGGAGTGGTAGTGGGGTGGGGGTTGGAGATGGGGACACCACAGTAACAGCATCTTGTGTAGACGTATGCGTAGTTTTCAATGTGAAATGCACTTTATTTTTTGGATGAAAATGGCACAAATTAAGTATCTGCAAAATGAAACGTATAAACGATAATCAACATGCACTAACTGAGATATTGTAAAAACATTGTGTGAACGTGGTGTCTATTTTTCCAAGGTGTTAGTTGTACTTTTTATTGCTTTGGTTAGTTCACTCAACTGAGAGATCTTGTTAATTTTGTATTAAAAAATGTGCTGTGCATAAAACTCACGCCTTGACTAATTTGTTCATCCTCATCCTGGCTCAGTGCCTCCCTCTTCACACTCCTGTTTCCCTGGCAACTAAATTCTTAGCTGTACTGTTACCATGGAAACTGAAGTCTTAGCGCCAGGTATGTGTCGTCTCTATGACGACAGTGGAACAGTAAAGAGATGGCAGCCCAGCCATGATCCTTCATTCATCATTTTATTTTTCAGAGCTCACACTAGCATATACATTGTCACCCCCGCCCCACAGCAGTTGAACAGCATTGAACTCCTGTGCACGCAGACGGCTCAGTCACTTAGTATACTGTTTTCATCAGTAAGACTGTTTACATATGGCCCTTACATCCAGTTTTCTCACAGCATTTCAAACACTCCCCAATCACTCCTTCAGCTTCCAGTTATTGTCATCTACACATTAAAAACTTGCCTCATGGTCTATGGCATAAGCAATTGTTTTCAGTAAAAACGTTAAAAAAAAGACAAGTACATTGGTTAGCTCAAGAGGAAAGTTTCTAGCATTTCTAACACTCTTAAGCTTTGACTATACATGAAATAAGCACCTTCACTGGGTGTCTATAGTGTTACAACAGGTTAAAGAAACATCTATTGGGGTGTATTCACAATGCCTTTGAATATAATTGTCAAACTGAACCTTAAAGTTTGATAGAGTGGTCAGGATTACAGTATATTACTTTACAGTGTGTATGCATGTTGAATACACCCCCACATTTCCAGTTTTGGACCATTCAGCTTATATCAACCTACAGCATGTGATTAGGTGTAGGTGTAAAGTGTGTGTTTTCAGCAACAATGTGTATGGCAACCTGTGAATGTGGTACAATGGGCATTCTTTCAGTGTGTGTGTGCCTTTAGTGGTTATTCCAAGTGTGTGTTTTTGTACATTTGGAGTGTGCGTTAATCGGACCAGTCATTCTCCTCTAAGTCGGAGTCGTCCTCTGAGTCGGAGTATTCAACTGCGATGCGCCGCGACAGGATGGTGGCCACGTCATTTCCAACCGGCTCTCTCTTCGCCTGTTGCTCCTGCTGCTCCTGCACCTTCTTCAGCTGGATGCCTAAAGGAAGACATGGGATGTGATGTGTGTTTTAACTGGTTTTACAGTACAACAGCAATAATAGGACAACTACTATCACGAACAGCAGCTTTATTTGAGTGCTGAGGGATTCTTGGCTTGGTAAACTTGTATACTCTTTGGGACAGTAGACAAAACACACTTTGTTGATTGTTCAAATGTTTGGTATTCCTAATAAAATGCACAAATCAAATTGAAACATTCAGACACAAGCTCTTACCCATGCGTATGGCAGCCAGCAGATCACTGCGAGCATCACTGACCACTGCCGTCTCAGCAGGTGCAGAGGAGGACATCTTGCGTGTTGTGGAGTGGGAGGCACCAGCTGGAAGGGGAGGAGGTGGAGGACCTGGGGGAGGTGGGGCTGCCTGTGCACCAGACACAGGTGGTGGAGGAGGAGCATAGCCTCCAGCCACACTCATTGGTCCAGGAGGCATTGGACCTCCAGGAGGTAAGGCAAAAGCAGTTTGGGCAGAAGGAATGAGAGGGGCGGGAGGAGGGGGAGGAGGAGTGTTGGCATAGCCGTCCATACTGCAGGAAGACAAAACAACAGAGTTAAGAATCTGTTCTCACTTTTTCAATCAAAAGTATAGTCACCATGGTTCATAAATGAAGCATAAAGATAATGTCCCACTAGATGGCAGCATTAGCCCAAAGTTCACAGTTTGAATGGTTCAATGTGGGCATGCCCTGACCTCTGACAGTATGTGAAACGAACAAAAACAGTAAAAAGTTGAATTTTAACATCACAGTATTTCCTCAAACAGTGATCAGGGCCTTTACTTACTTCAACTGCAGAAGGTAACAGGCCTTTATTTAAAACAGGCTTGTGTGAGGCATTCGTTTCTAATGGTTTCTCTCATTTTGCATATGATTGGTCATATTGGATTACAGAGCTTCCTTTTGATTTTTATGCAAATTTCATTACCTAGCAAGTTTCCCACAGCTAAAAACTCTCAATATTGTGGCACTTGTATTGTATTGCAAAGTACAGATCAGCTGGGACATCAACTCACAAAGACCCACAACTTACAACTTCAGATGAGTAATTAGAACAGTGAAGTTTGAAAATAACATGAACATACTGGTAGAACACATATTATATGACAACCAGGAGGAGTTTACCCGCTTTTGTTTTCCCTGACCTTAATTGAGAACTTATTGATTGACCAGGCTTTATTTGAGGAAATGCAGCACTTGCAAAAACCCACAAATTGTTCAGAGCAGTGTAGCTCAGCTTGACTTACAGAGTTGAAAGGACATGACAGATGAGTGTCTGTGAAGTGTGTTTGTGTTTACCTGTAGTCCACTGATGGGAGGGACATTGAGCCTCCATTCATAGCCTCAGTGGGTGGAGGAGGGAGTGGGACTTGGTGGTGAGATCGTCCGAGTGTCCCGCTCGGATAGGCCATGGTCCTGCCTCGGTTGTCATGGTCACTTCCTCCGCGGGCAGTGTGTCCTGCAGCCATCTGGGCAGCCAGGACGCTGGGTGGTGGGCCTGAGTAGGTGTGGGCGTGGCCAGCGTGGTTCATGGCATTGGGATAGTGATGCTGATCAGGGCCATGACCCCTGAATGAAGCATTACAAAGTTTAATGTCGGTAATACAGCACATTTCTTCCACTTCTACATTGGTTACTAAACTCACAACATTACACAAGCAAAAAATCCAGCCTGAGTGAGACAAGTGTTACTTTACCTGTTCTCTGGAGACATTGAGCCCTCAGAAGAAGCACCTCTGTCTCTATGTATAGTGTGTCGGTGATCAGGCCTCAGCTCCTTATCCAGAGCCATCATATTCCACTCCTGTCGACGGTTCCTTGCCTTGCGGACCTTCTTGACCTCCCTCTGTAGTGTGCCATCCACACAGCGTCTCTGCTCCTAAGAGAAACAGAGAGAAAAACAGCTCTACTTTGATGAAATGTATTTTGATCTACCAAGTAACAATAGCCTCAAGGACTATTTGCGTAGCTAAATATACACTGTCTTGTTTATGGATCATTGATTATTCTCTTTGCCGTAATAAAGATATTTTTGTGTGTTTAGACTTTTGGTATCTTTTTTCAGTATGCTCATTTTTAGGTATTTTACTTCACTACATGATCTCCCATGCCAGGTGGTCAATATAAAATACCACAGAAGTGAACAGGAGTAGAAGGGAAATAGACACACAAGACATTAATGCAAACTGAAGTGAGTCTGAATTTCAATCGTGTTAAAGCTGAGGCTGATATTGAACATAAAAACCAACAGCTTCTTTATGCAATGACAGCTTTGCATCTACAAAAATTCTGCATTCGACCTGTGCTAGAAAATATCAAACGTATCTGTGGTAACAGCTGGTGGGTTTGTGGCTACAGGTTCATACGTTAATGAGATTCATTTAATCTTATGGTCTAGCAATGTTAGCTTGCTAGTCTTGTTTATTTCTGGTGAAGCTACCTCCACGTCAGAGTCGTTATCATTCTATAGGAATAGGAAAATCAGTAATTGATATCAACATTTGCCAAAAATGTACTCTTTAGAACTGCTGAGTGCAGACATTAATTAAACATGTGTTACTATAACATTGTATTTACTATAGTAGTAATAGTAGTAGTATAGAAGGTACAGAAGCTAACTGTACCTTCTGCTTTCTCTTTTCTTTCCTCTTATCCTCTGTGTCCTGCAGCATCTTTTCTTTCCAAAGGTCAAAGAAGTAGGAGGGATCAGTGTAAAACTTAAGTGCTTCCTTGTGGTCATCCCTACAAAGACAAATACAAAAGGTTACATTCATGTACACAAATGTCTGAAGAAGAAAGTAAAACCTGGAGTAGTAGTTTTTACTCAACATATTTCTGTGAGAAAGCTACGCAGAGATAAAACATGTGAAGCTATCAATATTGTAAAAGTGGAGGAGTGAGTGGAAGAACAAGGATGGAATTATGAATTTAGTGTCATGCATTTATATCACAGCATAACTAGAAATGACAGCATGAGAAGTGGAAAGGCAAGTATGCAGGAAGAAAGAGTAAAGTGTGCAATGTAGTCAGAGCTACGAGTTAGATTCCCACTGGAGGCTGCCATGCTAAATATGTAATGCACTGAAAGTACTCGAAAGCACAAGGGGTAAAAGCAACTACTGAATACCATTAACGAAACATCACCAAATCTGCAGCAACACTCAGAATTTAGGTCAGAAACGGGCCAAAACTGTATTTATAGCCAGTGAGAGCTCTCATGTATAAAGTAGAATACAGGGTTTCAAAGACAAAGTCTCATGATGAACAAAAGAAATTTATTTCCCCTTTACTTTCACAATAATTAACTATTCCTTTATATGAAATCCATCTTTATGTTGACAGTTTCATTGTAAAAAAACAAAAAACAAAAAAAAAATAATGTTGTAAGTATTTGAAGAATGCACTTCAGAAAGATGCACAAGAACTCTATCATTTTCATGCAACAAAGTTAAGAAAAAAACTCCACTGACAGGTTTGATAAGTTAAATTATGAATGGGGGTGACACGGTGGTGCGGTAGAAAGCACTCGTGCCTCACAGCAAGTCCTGGGTTTGATTCCAACACCAGTCGATGGGTGTGGGACCTTTCTGTGTGGAGTTTGCATGTTCTCCCCGTGTCTGCGTGGGTTCTCTCTGGGTACTCCAGCTTCCTCCCACCATCCAAACACATGCACTGATAGGTTCATTGGTTAATCTAAACTGCCCATAGGTGTCAATGTGAGAGTGATTGTTTGTCTATATGTCAGCCCTGTGATGAACTGGTGACATGTCCAGAGTGAACCCTGCCTTTGCTCATAAGTAGCTGGGATAGGCTCCAGCGACCCCCCTGACCCTAGAGAGGATAAAGCGGGTTCAGAAAATGAATGAATGAATGAATTATGAATGGGCAGTGTTGATACCTTTACAAGCTGTTCTAAGAAATCTAAATCTGCTGGCTTAATGACGCCAATAATAAAATTATCATGAGCCGCCAAGCCCAAAAATGGAGACATTGGTAGGATGTTGATTTATATATACTGCGCCATCCCAAAAAATTCCCCACCATTTAACCAAGCAAACAGGTAAGAGCAGTGATTAATATGTTTCAGCTGCAACAAGTTCTTTTACTGTAACTGATGCAGTGAGCATCCTCTCAGTTCTAAAACATCCATCAGTTTACTAGAGAGCGTAAAGATTGGACTATATTTCAAAGGAAAAAGGTCATGTGGTCTGATGGGTCCAGACTGACCCTGTTCCAGAGTGATGAAGAGAGGTGGATGAAGTAATTACCCACCGTGCCTAGAGTACAATGAGGGCAGTGTTATGGGGTTGCTTCATTTGGTCAGATCTAGGATCACCAATGTTATATGTCCAAAAAATGATGGAAATAAATGTTGTGATATTTCATGAACTTATAAACACAATGCCAGTGAATGAGTGCCATAATTAAAGCTAAAGGTTAAATAAATCTGGGTGAATATTAAAGTGTAGGACTTTTTTGGCCAGCATGTGTATATGGGTGCAATATATATTTTGATGTTTTATGATTCTGCTTTTTCTTGTGCTTCTGTTTTAAATGACTCATTAAAACTCAGCTGTGTGTGTGTGTGTGTGTGTGTGTG
>JAPQRP010000015.1:22035501-22063976 GCA_037367295.1 Apogon hyalosoma | reverse complement strand
AAAGAAAGAAAGAAAGAAAGAAAGAAAGAAAGAAAGAAAGAAAGAAAGAAAGAAAGAAAGAAAGAAAGAAAGATAGAGGATCCTTTCAGCTCAGGTTTAGTGATCATGATCATTGGAGAACATCTGCTTTGGTAAATTGTCACCCAGTGAATCAAGAGTCACACACCAGACTGTTGCTTTAAAGCATGAAGATTTATTATTTTCACTACCATAGGAATAATTCCAGTAACCATAATTTGCCAGTGTAGCCAGTTGTAGAACTCAGGCCCAAGCCAAATTTCCCTGAGGGGGTAATAAAGGATACCATATCTTAATACAATCACAACATTTTAATTAAGTCTTAATTGGTCAATTTTCATTTCAATTTTATACCGTTTCTTCTGTCATGTAACAAGTAGCCTAATTAATCATAAAGCTATATATATATATATATATATACATATGTTATGACAGCTCTAGTTTTAATATTATATTTCAGATGAAGTGAAATTATTACATTTTCTAAAATATGACTGTTCAACTGGCCTTTGAGGAACACTAAATATTTGCTGTAGACTATGCTCACAATGTGCTCTGACTACATTCCTATTCATAATAATGTGCCTACATGTACATCCAGCACACTGTTCATACAAACAAAGAAATTAAGGGTTTGCCAAATAACTGACAGTGATGACCAACAGTGTCCCAAAGCCACAAGACTTCTGGCAACCACCAAAGAGATTAAAGCATTAGAGATAGAAAAATACAGTGTGCCAGCTAATCCCAGGGCGGCTTGTCACTGTCCCAGCTGGAATCCTGATACAAACTGAGAATCATGGATGTGGTCATGCAAAAAAGCAAAATGGGAGAAAATTGCTAGCCATGCAAGCACAACCACTGTTAACAAAAATAAAGAAATCTCAGGACACAACTGTAGCCCACACTGATGCAAACTTTTGCATTGTTTTACACAAACACAGCCACTCTGTTACACTGTGTAAACGAAACCCAGACCAGCTCCAATCTGACACTCTGGACTCTTTGTAGTTCAAACAACTACAGACAATACTGAAGCCATGAGCGATCCCAACATGCATCAGAACAGCCATCTTATCGGTGCTTCTTCCTGCTTCCTGTTTTTGCGGTATTGGTCTAGGTCCTGTTTCCTGGTCCTCCCTATGTCACATCTCTCTTTCCTGTCCAAACACTTGGCCAGAACAATATGGCTCAATAAGGAGCAGCTGAAAGGAAGGACAGGGGGACAGATGGAAACGCACAAACCCATTTCCAATCAGCAACACATTATTGTTTTGTTAGCCAAAAGAAGCACTTTCAATTGCAGATGGAGTGGTTTTATTGAACAACTATGCCAAAAAAATCACTTTAGAGGAGAGCATGTGGGAAAGAGGCAGGAGCCCTGGCAGTGGGAAAGAAGTCTAATAATAACTGACAGGAATTAGAAATACAATTCATTATTAATGGACTATCAAAACCTTGTAAATATTAATGTATCATTAAAAGGAAATTTGGAAAATTTTTGGATACTTATAAATTCATCACAACTTGAAAAGTATGGAGGCTTTATTGGACTTTACCCATCTTATTTAGATGGGTAATCCATTATTTATTATTATTATTATTATTTAGTTTACTCTACCACTATATCGGGAAGCACAATTACATTTTTAATCAAAACATCCCCGTCTTAGTAAATATGGTGCTGTGTTATCAGCTTCTACAAAGGAAAGTACTGTAGATAATGTCGTTCCAGCTGTCCCACAGACAGAGAAACTTCTGTTCAATGAGGCCAATTCCCACCAGCCGCGTCTTCATCATCAGGTCGCGTTTTCTCAGCTAGTGGCCCCCTGCAAACCTCAACAGCTTCATGCCAATAAGACAAAACAAAGGGTCAAATTACACCATCTTGTGCCCCCACAAAGCAGACTAAATATAGTCAATACAGCTCGGTTTGATGCAAAAGGACTCCTTGGGATTAACAGTCTGCTTGAGATACTGTGCTTGGAGGTGGCACAAATTAGAAGATGGCATGTTTTTGCCTTTACTGACTGCCTGGCATGACAATCACATCAATGAGGCGAAATAATGAGCAAGTGAGGGTGAGCAGGAGGGAGGAGGGACGGGCCTTGTCTGATTGTGAGAAATGAGCGAAAAGTAGAAGCAAAGCAGGGCACATGAACAGAGTGAGAGAGAGAGACACCAAGTAGGGTAAGAGTGTGTGTCTGAGAGTGTGATAGGAAGAGGCAGTGAATGAAACGGTGTGTGTGTGAGAGAGAAAAGGTTGTGTGTGACATTAAGAAGTGGACAAAGTATGTGTGTTTATGTGTTTGTGTGAAGGGGGAAAGGGTGTATTGGGTGGGGGGAGGGGTAGAATCAGGGACCTCGGGGAAGCCACTGAAAGGTTCCCGGGACAATAGAGCTCCGTTCACACGGCAACAGCACCAGTTCTCCCATGCATCCTCCTCCCCCTCCTCCTCCTCCTCCTCGTCGACCTTCTTTAAGGCCCCCTGTACTCCTGCCATGAAAGCATAGCAAGCAAGCACTCCTCCTCCTTCATCCTCCATGCACTCATGGAGAGAGGTAGAAGAAAAGGAAAGTAAATCCTCAACATAAGTCTGCTTACTGACTGTGTCATCCAACATGTTAGTTTATACCTCCAAATATACAGCAGGTTTCACTCTCATGCTTAGTGCTTGTAGTTCTTCTTCTTTTTTTTTTTTTTTTTACATGTCTGGAACCTTTTATTATAACAATCCTGAATACACATTCACTCTGTCAGGTTCACACACACATGGCAGCCTCTGAAATGTCCCATTAACTGCATGTAAACAGTCCCATCAGCTGCAAAAATGTCTTTGATCCTCAGAGAGGTCACTTTATAGCTACATTTGGGGGTAAAACACAGTTCCCCTGTGACTCCTGCAGCATCTCCGCACAGAATCATAGAGCTAGAGGAGACATTACTACAGATGTGAAAACTCCATTAAGATCTGAAAGGGAAATCATTACCAATTTATGAGCCCAGCAAAGCTTCTTGTGTGGCTGTTTTGCTTGCTCTGATGTTATGAATAATGCAGATTGGATTACGTCAGGTCACACTGCCCTAAATATGACGTAAAAATTTGTGCTGTTACAAATGCGCCTGTCCAGGGACATCTCCTTTTTCCAATATTACTTGGGGGGGCATCCGTGGTGAAACATTGATGGTGCTGTGCCTGCCATCCACTATCAAGAAAAGTCAATACTTCATCTTATTGGAAACGGGAAGCTTAGCGATAACTTTTTGTCTTTCTCCTCTCTCAAAGATGCAGATTATAACATATTACAGAAGAATATTCCATAAATATCACAATTATCAGCACTGATCTTGACATAATTGATTCAACCCTTAAATCAAAGTAAAAGCTTGCATCATCAATTGCTTAGTCAGAATATTGACTTAAAAGTTGGTGAATCATGCTACAAAAGACATCTTTTGTAGCTTTTTCCTTTAAAATCCCAAATATATATATATAACATTTATTTTTTTATTATCTATTTATTTATTTTTTCCTGTGGTTAGGCATCTGAAGTGATGATTTCGATCTACAGTGAAGCTCCTTCGTTGGCATGTTATTGCTGATTTTGCCATTTTATTCAGCAATGAGGGTAAAAGTGATTCTTCCTATTAGGTGATACAGCCTTGTCAATTAATTTATAGTAAGCTGTCATTCATAATATTAATATCTATGAGTCAACCACAGGTATTTAGTAATGACTCAACAATAATTTATCTGTAGTTGAGTTTGGGCAGTTGTTACTGTCACACATGGATGTCATGCTTGGGTTATTACTACATACTATTTATCTGTTTCAAGCTTCTCCATACATACTCCTTGTGTGTTTTTCCCACTGGCTGACAGACACGGACACGCACATACAGAGGGGTAAACTAATGGCAAACACGATCAATCACTGTTCCGCACCGTCGCTTCCCGTTACTGATGGACTGACCCACATCTGTTCATCTACATCGGTTCCTGTGGATTCCTGCCAGTTTCAATCATAAATTTACACTGCATTCTGCCGTCTGCGCTTCCAGTGAACTGATTAACACACCCACGTACAAGCACCATTCATTATCCGATCAAAAAAAAAAAAAAGCTTTAAAGTAACCCAACATGAGGGAAACATTGAATTAAACGGGAAAGATTCGGCTGAGGAGTGTCGGTTTATTATCCTCAACTGGGGGTCCGCTCCAACTGACCACTTGGTTAGCTAGCTTATGTCCACTACTCGACTTCTTAGTTTTGGATAAATAAGACAACAGTTAAAACAAACAGACACGCACATTTCATCAATTAGACAAATTATCTTATTAGTCTTTACGAAAAGTATCATAAGACCCTCACCAGCACTTGAAATATTAGAAGAAATCAGCCCGTCCGCATGTCCCGTTAGGTACTCCTATTAGCTCTGCCATCCTGTGTCCCCCAGCCCGTCTGGCCACTCCGGGAAAAAAATCCTTTGAGGACGGGGCGGCACCCACCGGCCGGATCTACCAATCACGTCTCAAAATAGGGGCTTTAACGATTGATAAGCATTCATGTCAACCAATTGAGTCTCTCAAAGTGTATGAGTGACAGGGAGACTCCCCTGCTCGACAACGGCGCTCCGAATGGAGGGGGCGGAGACATGGTTGGGCGTCGCTGAAGAGCTTATCTGAGCTTTTTTTTTTTTTTTTTTTTTTTTTTTTTTATTACGCGATTTAGTTACATGCGTTGCCAAAATTATAAAGGATTTAAAGACATTTTTTTAGCCTGTGGGGATTTGGTGGACATGAAGACTAATTTAAGTAACGAATAATGGCTTTAAAGTGTAACCTAGATAGTGTTTTTAGGGGTTTGAAAAATGCTTTAGGCAGGGATGCTGAGAAAGAGCTGGGATAGTATTGTATAACAGACTGAAATAGCTGGGCCAGCATCCTTACAGGAAGAGGTTCAGTGAGAGGACTTGCTATACTTAGATGTGTGCTTTACTCTCCCAGGTGTGTTTGTAGACAAAAACAGACTAAAGGAGATGACTGTCAGCAAAGCAGGGAAAAGGAGCTGAGAATAGTTTTTGGGCTGTAGACTAGCCATTAAAACTGTAAAAGGAATTTCATTATTGAAAACGCTGCTCTATTTTCAGTCAAGCAGAGACAGCAATGGCCTGTTTGTGGTGTAGAAATGTCAGTGTAACATACATAATTTATTTAGCAATGAATACTAAAGAGGATTACACAATGTACAAAAAACTTAATTTCCAGTAAATTTGCTCTTTTTGACTCTTGGTTTAATTTCAACTGACTTAAAAAACATTTCTTTATGAAGTTTTTTTTTAATTTTTATTATTGCTATTGGTATTTGGCAATTCGTAGCATTTTATTTTAAGAAGTTCTTTATAAACTGAGCTAACTTTACTTAATCCTTTTCACCATTTTGTGTTTATAACTATTATTAATAAAGAAACCCTCTCATACACCTATACCTGACTGCTTGAAAATCTAGCCCCTTTAAATCCAAGAAAAAAAACCTTAGCAGGATAGTATATCAAAAAGTAACTGTATCAAGACTTTGCATCTCACACCTGCTGCTTAAGCACAGACACTCCCAAAATATTAATGTTTCCACTTTTATTGTCAGGATACTTGCTTCATGTAAAATATTTCAATACAATACAGTACAATGCATGTTCCATCTGCCATCCTCCATGCGATTGGTTGGTTTTGTCACGTTGTAAGGCTTGCCCACAGCATACAGCAGCTGAACACTCATCCAGCACAAGCTGCATCGCCACTCTTGCCATAAGAACAAAACCATGAAAAAGAGATTAAATTATAAACTACTAAAATCTTTTTTGTCATTCTTTTTTTTTGTCCTTTCTGAACAAAAAACCCTCAATGCCACAGCTGTGGGGGCTCCATATCTTCCCAGCATGCTTCACAGCAGCTCAGGTCAGTCCTCAGCTGAGGCCCTCACAGGGCCACACAAAAAAGAAATGGGTAGACAGACAGGAGGACAGACAGACAGGGAATCTGTCAATGCTGGCAGTCACATAGCAGCTTTCGGCCTCATCCAAGCTTCGACAGGAAGAGGGTAACTGGCTGGGGCAGAGTGTGTGTAGACAGGTGGAGAAGAGGGGGGTGGGGGTGGGGGGTGAAACAGCAGATTAACGTGTCCCCCAAACTGAGCCATCTTCTCCTGGCTGGTTCAATTTAGTCTGAGTAACAGAAAACAGTCTGGATTCTCAGCTCCTTAGGTTGGGAGCACCTTCATGCTCCTGTCTTGTGTTTCCCATTAGCTTTTGCTCTATAGCGGTGCTTCTAATACTGGGGTTACTGTGTTTTATCTTGAAGAAGTGTACATTAATGCCATTCTGGCCTAACGGACTGCTGCAGAGAAGGTGCCCTCTGTGGGGTGGGGTGATGTGGGGATGCTGTTGCCATGGACACCCCCACATCCCTCAGTACATTCTTTCAGGTGGGCGTGGTGAGGGCATTTTATGTGTGTGTATGTATTCGCGTATGGGTGGGATGTCTCAGTAGCGGTGGGTCTGGTGAGAGTACTGGGGTGGCTGTTGGGAGGTAGAGGAGTATCCCATGCTGCTTTGGGGCAGTGATGTGCTTGGTCCAGGGTTCTGGTAGGCAGCATGTGGATTGGAGCGCTGTATGGATGAAAGAAATCAAGAAGATTATTGATTTGCGCCCCATCATTTCTATATAATTATTGCCTATACTTCACCTGGACTCACAAACCTCTGGAAAAAAGCAAGTGATTATTTTTTTTGTTAAGTGTTAGGGAGACTGAAACACAGATTTTTTAAATCACAGCCTGGTTTATTTGCTCCAAACCAGTTTTCAAAAACACAAATAATTTGCATTCTCATTTGTGCAACTTTTTGAATGTTTGCTTCAAACTGTTAGAAACAGAAACACATCTTATGGGAGACAGAGACAGCTACCTGGTAGTCTGAGGTCATGATGAGGCCACCTGAGGTAGTGGTGGGCGGAACAACTCGCACTTTCTTCAGAGGCGGGCCTTGGGCATGGCTGTTTTCAGGGTTACCAGTGTGCCCCGCTCCATTCGTGTGGTTATTTCCCTGTTGCTGCTGCTGGTTTTTCTAAAAAACAAAAAGTTGCATGGAACTCTTTATATTCCTTTAACCTTGTATGTGTAATCATGAAATAAGCACTGTAAATCGCTGAAATGTCATTAGACAGCACATGCTTCTTACTTTATCTGCCTTGTCTTCTGGCTCCTCCTCTGTCAAGAACTCCCTCTTGGGATAGGGAATCTGGCAGCCTGCAAACACACTGGAGAAAAAAGAAAAGAAGCTCATCAACTTATTTATTCCCGTGACTAGCAGCTAATTAGCCAGAAACCTGTTTAAGGCAGTGCTTAATATCTCTCGGACAAATGACCCGACCTAATGAGTAGCACAAGATATGTAAACTTGATTGTGTGACTCACTCAGAGGTTGGCAGAGGCTCCTCCAAAAAGTAGGGGTCCTGCATGGCCTGCTCTGATGTAATTCTACGGATGGGGTCCATGGTCAACAGCTTCTGCAGCTTTATTCAGCAACACAGAATGTAGGAGTCAGTGTGACAAAAAAGCATACTTCATGTCCCACTGAGAGAATTACCCCATAACTGTATATTAAATATTAACATACTAAAGATTTATCTCAAGTCTTCTATAATGTATGCAAATGATTTGTTATTGCTTTATAACTGAGGTATTTGAACTTACCAAGTGGAATGCTTTGCTGTCTGGTTTGACTTTGTGTTTTTCCATATACTTTATAAGGCTGCAGTTTGTGTATCTGCAATAACAAAAGGGGTACATTGTAATTTTATGATTCACACATTTATATATTTTACATTTATACATTTCAAAAAATGAAGAGATGCCACATGATAATATGCAAATAATTGTTATGAAACATAAACCTCTTTGCTCGCAGACAACACTTTAGACTAGACTTTAAGAAACTGGGACAGTGATACTGTGCAGACTCACGTGTTTCTTCTGAAGTCTTTCATCAGTGTGGAGTGTTCTGGCATCTTTTTGATGTCCTCCCAGTCTTTATCTGTTAAATGGGAAAGACAGAATTACCCAATATTACACCCACTCTCCCTTCACTAACAGATTATTTAGGTCCTAGGGTCTGGGTTACAATATTAAATACTCATTATTTCACTGTAACTGTTAAAGTTACAATGTGACTAAACACAATGTGCTTTAAGATGCAAAAATGCACACTGAGATGTTACATTTCAACTGCACAACTCTGAGTAAAAAGAGCGAGTCTGCAAGTTTATATACATTCTTTTCACTCAATAGCCACAATTACTTCAATTGATGATTGTGCACTGGAACCATTACGTTTGTCCTGATACAAACTTTATAAGGCTCTTTCCCACACAAAATCAAACCAAATCCATCAAACAAACTGGTGAATTACACAACGAGAGCAGCCGACATGGTAGAGGAAAAAAAAAAAAAGAGATCAGAAGCAGCTTAAGTGAACTGGAAAAAATAGGCCCAAATGTAGCCCCGCAAGTAAAAGTTACTATGTTTGTGCCTTGGCTTCTATCTCTATATCGTGTCAGTGGATTGATGTTGAGAGCCCACAGACCACATTATTGCCCAAAGAAAAGGGAGGAAAAGCAACCAGGGAAATAATCAACTCTGGTAGAAATGGAAAATGCTGATTCTCGCACAGCATTTTCCATTGAAAAGGAGCACATTATCTAAGGCACACGGAAAACAGCAATGAACCAGCATTAAGTTACAGAGGAAAATCACAAATATTGATTTCCCTTAATACTGACGGCAATATGCTGGGTTTTTAACCAGTTCGGTTTATTTATTAATAAATAAGTATGCAACCGATTATTGGCAAAGGACATTTTTAACTATTTTATTCAAATCTGTAAGTAGCTGAGTCTCACCAGCAGGGAAGCCCATAACATTAAAGATACGGTCCAGTTGGTCATGGTGGTAAGGGTTACTGGTCTTGATATCCTCCTGGCGACAGTGGAATATAGGCTCAGACGTCAGCAGCTCTGCAAAGATGCAGCCAATCGCCCAGATGTCTGAAAGGATGGCAGACCACACAACAATGCTATCAGTAAAGCCAGTAAAAGAGGATTTACATTTACATGAATTCTACCGACAGTTCTCACCGATGGCTTTGGTGTAGTGCCGAGCCCCTAGCAGCAGTTCAGGTGCTCTGTACCAAAAGGTGACTACCACAGGGTCGAGATCGGCTAAAGGCTTCAATGGTGAATTGAAGAGACGAGCAAAACCCATGTCCGCTACCAAATAAACACAATACTGAGTAAAGCAGTAACTACTGCAAAGACTGAGAGCTTAAATATAAGATGAGAGATATACATACCAATTTTTACTCTACCCCTCTCCGGCCCTTCGCCCATCACTAAAATATTAGCTGGTTTCTAAGAGGAAAACACAGGCAGACACACAGAATCATGAATAGATTCCCACAGTTTAAAAACATGGCAGATAAAAATTAACAAAAATAAGTATGGACCAACAGTTATACTGTAGGGCAGTATGATTTGCAGTAGTTGGTGTAAATGATATTCTGCATTGCTGCCCCCTAGTGGACAAAATAAACAATGCATCCCCAAGGAGAAATCCAGTATTACTGTCACAATTATATCAGTCAATGGATGTAAATGGCAGTCTGGATTCTCAGTTTTAATATAAAAGTACAGCTTTTAATGGAAATTTTAAACTATTAATAATAGTTTTATAATATTTTAAAATTAACTCAAGGAGAGAATTGCAATACCCCAAAATTTACTATATTTCCAAATGAAAAAAAATGTGTTTGTGCTAATAATGCATTAGAACAAATGCTGTCAAACCAGCAGCAGGTTACTGCATGATAATTGTGCAATTCTGAACAAGACACAAAATATGTTAGTGATGAGCCATGACTAAACACGTGCAGATCGTCACAGCTACATGCTTTTGACTGATTCTCTTGCTGTTGCCAATTTTTCATCATCTGCTGGCTTGTTTTTCACTCTACCTTAATATTTTTTCTATCCCACCCCTTCTTTTCTATTTCCCTTCCTGCCCACCCCAATCCTCTTACAAGGTCTCTGTGAAGGACCCAGTTGGCGTGGAGGTAATGTATGCCATCCAGAATCTGGTAGAGCAGGGACTTGACCATTCCTCTAGGCAGCTGAAGTGGCTTCTTGTTAGCCTTGGATGCTCTGTGGAACTTAATTATGTGCTACAGAAAAGAAAGAACAATCATAAATTTTAAACGAAAATTGCAAAAAATGTATTATTTGGTGTCTCTTACTACATTTCTATCACAAATGTAAGTTTATGCTACATGCAACATGAGTAAGGCTGCTGTTTGTGGCATGTGTTTCCACTTCATGACAGTGGAATGTGAATGTTGCAGCTGTGTGGCAGAAAATGGCATTTTAACTCAGTTCTGATGCCCTGCCATTTAAAACCACTAACCATAATGCAGCAGAGATTTGACTACTGAATGTTGAATACTTCTTGGTATGTGTTGTGCTTTAATGAGACTTAAGAATGCACAATTAGCACTGTTTTTAATCTTTTTCCTCAGGACGGACTGATGAATAATTCCTAATTTGCTCATTGAAAAAACTAACAACAAAACCTCATACATATTAAAATAACATGGCATAAATATGTTGTTACCTATGGGTGTGCAGTATGTTTGTATATATATATACTAACCTATGTTTAGCATGAGCTAGTAGAACAAGTGAGAATCTGCATCATCTACATGTGCATTGGTCAATCTTAAGTGCTTAAATATAATACCAACAATACAATGCATCACCTTTAATATTCTGTACCTCAGGTATGTTTGTGTCTGCCTGTGTGTAAATTTTACCCAGAGATCATGTTCGGCATAGTCAAAGAGCAGCCACACTTTACGGTCTGCGTGTGATAGGAAAACCTTCTGCAGTGAGATGACATTGGGGTGCTTCAGCTCCCGGAGAAGCTGCAATAAACAAACTCATTCAGAGGGCCAGTCACACACCAGGTGGAAATCAGTGACAATGTACCAGTCTGTATTGGTTGTGGAGTATCTTCAACATCCATTCTGACACCAGTTTGATGTATTACAACAACAAAAAAACACCCTACATGTAATATTTCTTATTATGTGCTGCTTTTTAGCTTCTGTGTTTGATTCATTGCCTATTAACCAAATATGTGAAGAAGGGTGATTTGGACATTACATAGAACACATAAGAATGGCATAAAGGTGTTTAATAGAGAGATCACACCAAGGGACACAGGAAGACAAGCTCTTACTGCAATCTCTCTGCAGGCTGACATGGAGATGCCAGTGCCTTCAATCTGCTTGAGGGCGTAGTCCTTATCATCCTTCCTACAAACATAGAGAGAGGCAGAGCAACATCAACACCAGACCAGACTGCAGGCCCCCTGAGAGCTGTCTGCACAGAAACATAAAGGGGGGCACTTGGCAGCTGGCACAGGGACTCTGAGAAGAGGCCGAGTTGCATTACCTCCAGATTTGTGTAATCAAGCTCACCTCTGAGGCTCAAAACAATAATGGGAGAGGAAGCAGGCCCTGTCTGGCAGCTGGCAAGGGACAAACAGAGCACTGGGACTGGCTCTCACTTGAATTAATTGGTTACAACCCCTCCCTCCCTCCCCCTGGCCTAAATCATCTCATAAACCCATGCTTTGTGCCTCCTCAGGCCTCGTCCAAGTGCTGCAGCACAAATAAGCTCACAGAGTCTCATAAACAGCAGTCTCTTAAAGTGAACACAAACATCTTTAAACACTTTAAGGCTCTTTTGTGTGGTTCCGGCTGCCAAAATGTACCGGGCTGAGATAATGGGCCTGGTAGGTCAGAATGCCTTTAGCTCTCCCAAACTCTAATCTTGGCATACATCACTAAAGTGTATTTCTGCATATGTATCAAGTACAGCCCAAATGAAGGAACATTTCTTAAAGCCTAAAAAAATGAGAGAGCCATGAAAATAAAAAAGCTAAAACATGATAATACAAGCAAAGTTAAATTATCTGCATACCTAACTGTGTATACTATCCAGATAAAATTCACAAGTGGCTGCATTCATATGACAGAGACTACAAACGTTCACACAAAACCTTCTGTGTGACAGAAAATATCATACAAGCAGGTGTAGCAACAACCATGTGACTTATTGTGGGTTACAAAATACCCCTTAAAAAAGCACAAATGAGACACTTTATCATAAGAAACATGGTTGCATGTACACCTGCCTTATCCTGCAAGCACTATATCACCTAGTAAGAGTGTTACTTTGACTAAATAGTAAAGATGGCTACTGCTGAACATCAATACAACACATGCATTTCATCTCGAGATGTCTCACAAATACTCGATGAGATAAAGCTCTCATTTGTCAAAGAGCTGCTACAAGGGAAAAGGAAGCAGCCATTACAACGTTGAACCATATGTCAGTGGTTTTATACACAACAGAAACCCTCATCAGTTGCCTGGCACTGACATAATTTCAACACACTGCCTCTGTCGTAGTTCTTTCACTGCTCTGCATAAATCACTAGCAATGCCTCCGCTGCCAGTGGCACTCGATTCTAGGCTTGAAGGAGAAAAAAGTAATTAAAATTTATTTGGGAGAGGGAGGGGGGCTGGCGCAGGGTTCACTGGCTAGAGGCCTTGCTGGTCATCAACTCACCCATCTTTTCTCTTCGCCTTGTATACATGGCCGTAGGTGCCTCTTCCCACTTTGCATCCTTCGTACTCAAACAGGTCCTCGACACGCTCTCTTTCGCCGGTCAGCTTCACTTTAAAATCATAGTCCATTTTCACCACTGTTTGGGCTGAATGTGTCCGCTCCTTCCTTTTTAAAGCGTCGCTTGGGAGGCAACTAAGCTACTCCAACGAGCTCGGTTTGGTAATTCGGCTAGTTGCCTTCCCCAGCGTGGCCCTTTCTTTCCTCAGCCCAGCTTCAACATCGAGTTCTCGGGTCAAATTTGGTGTAGTCAGGAGGATGCGCGGTGCGCGGAGAATCCCCAGGTGGAAAACGAGCCCGAAATATATTCCTTTCTCTTGTTGCTGCGTTTCTCTCAGCCGGTATCTGCTCCAAAGAGACGCACTTCACTCGGTAACGACGGCGTATTCGCGCACGGCACTGTCGTAAAACGTCGTGAACACAGCCCTGCAGCAGATAAAGAGCTGAGGAAAATGACTACACCACGTGGAAATGCATTCTAGTAAATTAAGAGCCAAAGAGCAAGTTTGATCAATTGATAAACAATTAATGTGTTTTGTTCATCTCCTGGATAGCCTTTGATATTTGTCATACGCTTTGGTAGGATCAAAGTAAGACGCTTACAAAGATATTTCCCTTTAGTCAAAGAAGTCAGCATTAATCGAATACTTTGACTCGACGCAAGACGGAGCATTTCACTCTGAAAAACGTAGAAAACAATATATTTATGTGTCCATAGTTATGGAGCGCATTAAGCATTGCATATTCAAAACAGGCAATTTTCTACACAAGAAAATAAATGCGATAGTACGAAAATCATCAAAACATCAAATAGAATATGCTTGATTTCCGGTATAACACAGATATAGGCTGCACTAAAGTTAATTTGAAGTCGTTTCCTGAAAAATGACAACATTTGAAATGTGAAAAAACTAAATATTGGCCACCACCTACGCCTACTGGTTATCATGCAGGTGCTGGTTGATATTTGGGATTTTAGTTCCTGAATATTTGAAAATTAAAAATTAAAATAATGCTAACATGCCAGCCTGTTTCCCTCCAAGCTTTCTTTATCAAAATGAGTTTTGGTATTTATGTAACGAATCATCTATCAAGCTTGATGATGAAAGCTTTTCAATTGTTTGTATAATAATCTCTCACCTGGCAGAAAGTGTGCCAGCTGGTGAGGCTGTTGCACTTCTTGACTGTACTGGGGAGCTATTGATGATTCATATTTTATTACAATATTTAATTTTTTCCGTAAAAACAACAACATTATGAAGAAACCTACTAAGAGACCTAATAAATACATGCTGCAGTCATAATGTAAAGTGCAAAATGCAACAGTCAGTAAAGGTACATTATTTGAAAGCTCTTTTGCCAGTGTAAACACATAAAGATTAATGTTAAAACTCCTTCCTAATGGTTTATCTGGATTTTTTTCGAACTAGTACAAGTCTATTAAATATTATAATGTATGTCATATGATATGTATGACAGTAAAGTTGTCGCTGTGTTTCCTGTGTTAGATAGGAACTAATATCGTCAGGGAGGAATTTCCTACGGACAGTCAATTGTCGCACCACTGGTCCCATCTTGGTTTGAGAGAGAAGGGAGAGTAAGGCAAACCGTCCATATTACAGCTGCTTTGTCAGGTACTAAATTCCTTTTACTGTCACTGTCATTTTTTATGAAACTTTACTAGGGTAAAGCGTAAATATCCGTATACATTAACTGCCTGATTAAACAACTAGTCAGATAAATATATTGGAAGTTATTCAGCCTCGCAGCTCGCTGGCGAGTCAGCTATCCCAGCTACCCCACTGTCGACGGACTACTCTTCGCTAATGTTAGTTGCGCTAACCTGCTAGCTCCTAGTTAGCATCTAAAGGGTTGCGCATTCGAAAGGACACCTATTCTTTCTGTAAGGCAGAGAAAACTACCTGTTGTGTTTGAGTGGAAAAACAGTTAATTATTTCCTTGTATTTACAGCTGAATTATGTAATACTTTTACAATGTTGACATGATTCTTTGTCTTTCCTTCTTCGCTGTGCGTTTACATGGAGACCTTTAGTTTGACTTGTCCCGCCCCCGTAGAGCATTGATTCGACGCTTAGTGGTTCCGTCATGACTACGCGGTCGGTGATTGGTGGCCAAGCAGGATGACAACGCCAGTTTTGCTGCTTTACTCCCTTTGCCTTTAACATGGCCTTCCGTAGCTGCTGTTTTAACTTGGCTAATGTTAGCCCACATGAAGACAACGTTGTTTTTTTAGAAGTGCCTTTGTATTCGTTAACAATGAAAGCGTTAGATGTTTATTCATCCTTTATTGGATTAGAGATGGATATGCTATATGTGGCTTCCGGTTAAAAGTGACCAACGTAAGCTGGATTCAGTGTGGCTTCTCTCAGTCTCATGCTGGCGATGTCTTTCGGTAGAAAATGGATGGCGTTGCTTAAACTGCCGTTTTTCGCTAGAGATTAGTGACTGATCAGCCTAAGGTAAATGAATAACTCTGGATTAGGGGGCTTTAGTTTGCTATCGCTATTTGCTTTTACATGTCAAACAGTCCTGGTTGCGTACGGTATGATGCAAACCAGATGATTTATTCTGTATGTGTTTGAAGTAAAATTGAGGGCCATGTACCTCGTTTAGATTTTGTGCAACCCTTAGAAATAACAAATGAGTGTCTGTTAAGCACTAAGGGTAAGAACACTCAATATGTGATGGGATTTGTCTATGGTGTCTTTGTCTATCTCTGTTTGGCCTAGGGATATTGTGTGTGAATGACCTAATAATTAAGATATTTTTTGCAAGATCCTAAATATAAACTCTTTAAAGAATACAGATTCACCTGACACACTCTGTCCTCTTTCTGCCAGCACTTTTCACGGTGATGGACCCTCCTAGTGGGGGAGACGAACGGCGGAGGCAGGCAGAGCGTCTTCGTCGAGAGGAGGCCTACTATCATTTCATTAATGAATTGAGTGAGGAGGAGTACCGCCTAATGAGGGACAGCAACCTGCTTGGCACTCCTGGTGAGAAAGAACACATTCTTCTAAATAAACACCAAGGCAGTATCTGTGCAACCTAAATACCCAAACATTTTAATTTATGAAGCTTAAACTGTCTGCTACAGAAGTATGAGTCTGTGATAAGAGTAGTGAATAAACATTTAGATGTAATATTTTTTCATAGGGGAGGTAACTGCTGAGGAACTTCGCCAGCGTCTTGATGGAGCTAAGGAGCGACTGTCATCGCAGCCCCGTACTGAGCAGCATGTACAGACCGCTGATCCTGGAGAACAACAAGGCAGTAGCGGGGATGGAGAGGAGAGAGGGGCTGGAGGAAGACGAACAGCAGGTGGGCAGAGGGAGAAACCTCTCTGTTTCCCCAATTTTGATAAATACCATTCATGATTTCATAAAATGAATGCATTTAACATTGAAATTAAATGAGCATAAAGAACACACTCCCTGAAAGTATGTGAGAATATTTTGTGCTATGTTGCCATCTTACCCAAATTTGCTTTTTACAGGGAGCACAGAACCTGGAGCAGAAGCATCAAATGGTGACTCATTACTGGAGTGGTTGAACACTTTCAGGCGCACTGGAAATGCAACTCGCAGTGGGCAGAGTGGGAACCAGACATGGCGAGCTGTCAGTCGGACCAACCCAAACAGTGGAGAATTCCGCTTTAGCCTGGAAATCAATATCAACCATGATCAGCCGGAGCCAGGGGAGCATAATGACACCTCAGACCCTGCAGAGTTGCCAGTAACTGCTCCAAACACAACATCAGCCTCTATACGCACTGCTTCCTCCTTCTCCAACCCTCGGCCTTCAACTACACCAAGGCCAGCCCCTTACCCTTCCCCCCGCCCAGCCCTCAGTCGGAGGATGCAGACTCGGCGTACACGCAGCAGCACTACTACTCTTTCTATGAGTCCCCCTGCTCTTCCCACACCAGTGGCCCCCCAAACCACTGCCCAGAGAAGAGGTTCTACTTTGCACTCTTTAGCCCCACCCCAGTCTGTTCCCACCCCTCCTCTTGACCAAACTGTACCTTTGCAACTTCAAGCCCTGAATGCAGAAGAGCATGGGCATGATAATATGACCTCTCCTCTAGACTGTCCCCGTGTGTCACCTGAGTCTGGGCCTCAGGTCCCAGCAGTGGGACACGAATCACGTGGCAGCAGGACTCGAACACGTGGACGTACACGTAGGGCGGCGGCAGGAGGCAGTATTTCATCACGCCTCTCAAGACGAAGTCGTTCACCTTTGCACAGAACACCTGTTTCCAGTATCACTCCTCCATCAAACACTGGTATCAGTGGCTCTAGCATGCACACTGTTGAGCCGAACAGTGGTGTAAATTCTGTGTCCATGGAGACAGAGGAGGTTGTGACAGAACCTGCAGCTGTAACAGAGCCTGCCATAGAGACAGTAGAACGTGAGAGTGAGTCACATATTACAGGAGGAGGAAGTTCTGCAGTACGCCGGCATCCAACTATCATGTTGGACCTGCAAGTAAGAAGGATTCGACCTGGAGAAAACCGTGACCGTGATAGCATAGCTAGTAGAACGCGGTCTCGTGCCCGGGTTGCAGAGAATACTGTCACATTTGAAAGTGACAGTGGAGGATTTAGACGCACAATCTCCCGCTCTGAGCGGGCAGGGATCCGCACCTATGTGAGCACTATCCGAATTCCCCTGAGGCGCATTAGTGAGACAGGCCTTGGAGAGCCCAACTCTACTGCCCTTCGCTCCATCTTACGCCAGATCATGACCGGATTTGGAGAACTGAGCTCATTAATGGAGACAGAAGCAGACTCTGAAACTGTTGCCCCTAGTCATGCTGATGCTAGTGGTACAAACAATAGCACTAGCCCAGCTGGTCATCTGCACTCAAATGAGAGGGCAGCTGGACAGGTTGGTACAGGTGGGACAGATCAGGAGAGACTAGGGCTGGTGGGAACTGAAGAGGACCATGGTGGGCAGGCAAGGCTTGCAGGAGGTGTAGTGAGTACCACAGAGGGGCGGGCCACCAGCAGAGACACCAACAACCTCGTAGAGAATGGCACTTTACCCATTCTGCGGTTGGCACACTTCTTCTTGCTGAATGACGAAGAGGATGATGAACACCCCCGTGGCCTGACCAAAGAGCAGATTGACAATCTAGCTACACGTACCTATGGCCAGGCCAGTTTGGAGGGGGAGATAGGCCGTGCTTGCAGTGTCTGCATTAATGAGTATGCCCAGGGCAACAAGCTGCGCCGTCTGCCCTGTTCTCATGAATTCCACATCCACTGTATCGACCGCTGGCTCTCAGATAATAACACCTGTCCAATATGTAGGCAACCCATACTTGGAGTGCATCATGATTGACTTATTTGCTTATAAACACAACTGTCATGTTCCTGGCTGGCTTAACTGAGCAGACCCAAGTGGGCTTTGCATGTACATAGCGCTTTTCATGTTAAATTTCTTTAAGGTTGTTTTGAAGGTTTGAAGCAAACGTATGAAAAAAGAAACTATAAATGCAGAGAATTAACAACTTTATTTTTTTAGACTTTGTTTTCAGTATGTTTTATTTTTTCTTCCTGTGACCATTTCCGCTGGTCGTAGGCCCACATTAATGGATGGCATTAATGCTTAAGGAGCTCTTGTAGCTGCTGCTGACTAGTCTCACATTAACTTCTCAAGGTCTGAAACATGAAATATCTCCTTGCTACAACTGGACTACACCATTCACTTATAACTTGATTTATAAGCTGTAAATATTTAATCTTTGCTTATATATAATGGTTTTGAGGTGCATTGCTCCTCACATGCCATCTGTCAAAAATGGAATCAGGAAACTTTTTTTCTTAACAGTCATCCATTTTAAAGCTAATCTCAGCTCATATTTTGTATTGTCCCTTCACAGTCATTGTCATTGAAGAAATGTCTTATTTACTGGGATGTGTATGAGCTTTGAATTTATTTTTAAAAAGATTTATTCGATAGATTTTGTATTCTTTGTTAAACCCTCCACATATTCATAGCCCATGTAATTACAATACAGATTTCACCCTTAAGTCACTTTACAATCATTGACATTACTTGCGTGAGCAGCACAATTTCAATTAAATGCAGTTAACAACTGGTAATCAGGATGTCTGTAAGAGTTTAGTATGAGTTGTGCAATAAGGAGAGGAAAAACAGTGTTGTTTGTGTTGCTGTTCACCGTTTACACTGTATTGCTTAAATATAGTCTCCATCTAAACAAAGTCTTGTCAGTCCTGAATTCAATGTTCTCTTAATTCCTGTCATTGTTGGATCCGTACCTGCCAGACACCCTGGTGCAATGTCAGAAAACAGCATTAGTAGTTAGCTTGACAGATCTGCTAAACAAAAACTTAAATCCAAAACATGACATTTAATTTGAAAAAGGAAATGCTTCTCTGGGTTTTCATGGTACATTTGTCCAGCTAAATTGCCTCAGAAATATTTCTTCATGATATTTGGTGAAAACTGTCAATGTCCAGAGCATCTACTGTAGCTGACTCCAGAGCGATGTTTGTTTTAACAGTAGAGCTTTCAATTAAGTCAGAGTGCAATGGTCACAGTCTATTTCAGTTCAACAGTACTAGTGCTACACCTATGTAAGGCAGTGTTTGTAATATATTACTGTATGCTCTATGATTTTTTTTTTAACATTACATACACAGATCGTGGCTTTTCTAGTACAGCACAGATGAGTTATTTAGCTGAACCCCCAGTTCAATGTGTTGCCATCAGGGTCACTTTGTGCATCATCAGTAACAGTATGCAGGAGAAACTACATCTCTGCCGTTGACATGTGACTTAAGAAAACTGCAGGAATGATACAGTAGAGTATATAAGAATGTGTGATAGTGGGGTAAGTGTGTATGGTTTTATGTGTGCGCATGTGAGTGTCTGGATGCTGAAGGAAAGATCCAGCGTACCAATAAACCTGGTTCTCAGAAAGCTTCTGTTCAGTTAATGTCCACCTTAGAAGTAAAAAAAAGGATGTGGCCACACAGTTCAGGAGTGATTATTTATTCTGTTCCTATTTAATAAGATGGAAATAAACTTTTGAAATATGAATTAAGTATTATGTTACAATGTGATGAGAGTAAATAAACAGTTACTGAATATGTTACTATGTAATAAAATGAAAACATGTGTTTTCTTCTCTGCTCCTTAATAATGGAATAAAATGCAGCTTTGTTATGCCTGGAGATCTGCATATTGTCTTAAATGTGTACGCGCGACATGAATTTAAGAGTAGCACGTGCAAACATGACCAATGACGTGCCAGCCGGAAACGGGTCGTGAAATAGTTAAAACTGAGATTACGCGAATGAAATGTGTTTTAAACACACCGAACTCATAGATGGAGAGAAGTCAACTATTTTAGAATAACGTTATTTTAGAGGGTTAACGGTGAGTTAACAAATTATTACGACCACTAATATGGAGGCATGCCAGTTGACATTTTAGTTTTCCACAAGCTAATGGAAAGTAGCACTTTGTAACACTAAATTAGCAAAGGCACTCATTTTAATGACGTTAAAAACCCGTTACAGATATTAGCGTTCACTGTTTGGATACGCATTCGTATTCCTGGGCTGATTCGTGACCGAAGACTTAGTATCAGAATATAAGCTTCATGGTTGACCTTCAAAATAAAGGTCTTAGTAAATTAGTAAACTCGCAGCGTTTTCGCAAAACCGAGGGTTTTTTCCTAGTAACTTCAACTAACTGTCTCGGGTAATGCACGGAATCAGTAAAGGTAGCTACATCATACTTGGCGTTACTGGTCTTGAACCTATTGGGTTATCTTAACTTTTTGTTATTTTTTCGTACTAACATAAATGGCTAAATTTATCCATAGGACTGAAAGATGTAACCGGAAGTTGTCCTCTCCTCAATCTGTCTGATTTGGTGCTGACTAAAACCGCCTTCGACACCGTTACCTCCGCGGCCCAGCCGACAAATTATGATCCCGGAGAAGCACCAGCAGCAGCGGCCGCTCCACGGGCCCACACCAGCGGTCCCCAGCTCTGTCGGTGAGCCATGAGCATGCCACCGCTCCGGCTTCTTCGTCTCAGTCTGAACGATATTCATTTACCAGCAAAATGTATTTCAACCGGAGAACCAAGAAGATACACAGCGAGGGAGGTAAGCTAAATAATAAAATAACAACACCGAATGTGTTATATTTCTCGATCGGGGCTCCGCCCGCCGCTTAATTTGTGACTTGTCACTGTAAAGTCGGTTTATCTCAGGCTTACTATTAGGCCTGTCATTATGGGGGATATAGCGGCCTGTATGTAATCGTGCGTAATTGATATGTGCTTGGCATAATAACGGGATCCGTATTGCCCGGGACTGCGGCATACATGTGGGGTGCTGTACCGGTATTTATCCTCTAGCTTCGCTCATTTCTGGCACCGGGCTGGGATGCAAGGGCAAGCAGACTGCAGGTGTTTGCTTGTCCAGGTAGTACTGTGTGCCCTTTATATAGCTTGGTTTTTTTTTTTTTATAAAGCAAAGACCATTACAAGGGGACTGTGGCTTAACATCACGTAAAGATGACATATTTATTCGTCATGTATGCGACTCTCTCGTGTGACCATATCACTGTTAACATGTTTTAATTGCACTGGCGTGATCATAGTATTATATAATTTTATTGCAACAGACTTTGGTTTGTCCACCGCCTAAACTGGTGTATCAAATTAGATGTTCGAGATGATTTGCCTTAACATGATGAGTTATCATACGTCTAAATATTGTTTTCAAAGTTAAATGTACCTCACTGTACAATCCTAGAGCATAGATCAGTCCAAGAACAGCCTATTAACCTGCCGACTTAAAAAAAAACACGTGACAATCCAAGGAGCGCTTCTTATTCTGAGCTCGTCGGGAAATTGATTTCAACTCACCTAAAGGCCATGTACATTCAGAGCCTGGAATTACATAACATTTCTTTTTACACACTCAAATGATGCTGAGGGTCGCTTCAGGCAGTTGCATACAGAGCGCGTCTGCCGGATTGTGTACAGAGAATGTTGTTTATTGAATACAGTCTCCATAACAAACAAGGCTACATGGGATGAGATCACACGTGGCAAACGAACCATGAACTGGATTGTCCTGGAGGAGAGGAGCATGTGTTTGGCTCATCCAGTCGCTTTTATTAGTGACTGGCACATATTGTGTGGTGCTTTGCTTTAGTGTGTGTATGTGTGTGTGTGTGTGTGTGTGTTGCTTTATGCTTTTGCAGCTTCCAGAAATAGAAAGCGGGACAAATTGTGACCAAATATAAGCGCCAACTGGGCCATACTATCTTCAGGCCATATATTTATTTGTCTTTTTGTTTTTTGGTTGATTTTTTTTTTTTTTTTTTTAGAAAAATACAACAAAGATATTCTGTCACAGAGGCAGTACAGTTTTGTCCGGATAAAGGTCAAAGCTGAAAGAGTGTTAGATGCCTTCACATATGAATCATACACCTGTTGTCTCTAGTTTGTTTTCCATGTCCACGCTCTATAATCCACAATGTGTGATTTGATAGTTTAATCCTGTTGGCATTTTGGCAGTAAATATGCAATTGAAAGTCTGTCCAAGAGGTTTAAAAGTATTTAAAGCTTTTGTAGGTAGCGGTGCAAGATGGACACAAATATGGATATTATTTGGTGTGAACACATTTCCTCCTCGGATTCTCCGTGTAATCTCCTGAAGTCTGACCTCTTGATTCTTTGCTCTAATTAGTGAGCCACCCACATGGTGATGACGTCTGCACCTGCCAAGCTGTCACATTTACACTGACAAACATACCAAATAGAAACTGTTTGCTTAAGAAACAAATTCTTCAAACTTATGGAATATTTTGTTATATATAGAATCCTTTATTTTCATATCTCACATACATACACAAAGAAAATGATTTGCAGCGCAGGTGACATCATTAGGCTAAACACATTACATTGTGGAAAAATCATGTCCTGTTAAAATGTGAACCCAAACCAACTAGACATAAGATGACTCCAGGTTTTGCAGATTTTCAAGGACAGCTATATTTCAGTTCTAGATTAAAAAAAAATCCAAAAACCAATATTACAACAACTCTTGCCACAGTGTTGGGCGTCAATGGTAGTCATGCTCAGTAGACTGTCAACAATACATCTGTTTTGTTAAGATAATGACTGGTTGTCATGGCATCTAAGCTACTGAAGATGTCACTTGGGAGAAACAAGGGCGCCAAAGTAATAGCAGAAACAAGGTATTTACATGAGCTGAACACATGGGGGCACTCCTGGACAGGTTACAGGTATTTTGGTCAGTCACCTCTATGACACATTTTTCATATGCATGATGCTCATCTCTGTAGAATGCTTCTAGTGAACATACAAACACATTTACAGTGCAGTTATTGACACATAGATGTGTTGTGTGGTATGCGTACAGTGTATTGACATGTTGTCTTGTGTGTGTTGTTTTCTCCTGCCGCGGCCTCTCTTGATGCCCACAGAGCAGTTAGTGTTGACCACCATTAGGCAGGAGGCTTCTGAACTACAGGACCCAGACCTGGGTGCTGGTGCTACCATGCGTGCCCGCCTCACAGACAGGTTTGACAAAAGTGAGTTTGCTCGTTCTAGACTGGATGATGCCCCATTTGTGTTTGGAGTCCCAAGGTGCATGTGGCTGTGCACTACAGAAAGAGCAGCTGTTTTCAACCCCTGGCCCTCATGAGCTACAACCTGTAGTTAGTGAATATCAGTCTGAAATGGTAAAGACATAATATTACAGCTGTGGACTCCAAATCTTTAGCTCCTTGGGGCCTGGAGTAATGAATGCTTAAGAGGAACAAAGCTCTCACTGCATGTGCTTGTGGAAAGTGCAATGACCACATGTGTGAGACTGTAGTACTGAAGAGAGACAGATATGCACAGAGGTCTTTAAGTAATACACTTACAATGCCTGCTGAGTACATGTGGCACATGCATGTATAGACATTGCATGCCCTAATTAGAGCATGTACATGAACAGTGCAGCATGCATGGAACTTTGAACTGTGTGTGAGTGGCAAGGGGATCAGGTGCATGGGGTCTTGCATGCTCTCAGGCATTAAAAAAATCATTATGCCCTTCTGTGTATTGAGAAGGTGCATGTAGTAAATGTGCATATGCATACAGGACATAACTGATGTGTATGAGCTCTCACTGTGGTTGTGTGATACACAGTGTGGTTTTGTTGTATAAGAGGTTGTTGTCATATTACAGTCAAATGACAATGAAGTAACATGTCATGTGTATGAAGATTTCTATTTTGTTGTAAAGTAATGGTATCTGCTTTTGTATGTGTGTGTATGCATGCGCGTTGTAGTCTCACCTGTAGGATTATCAGCGTGTGGATTAACAGTAGGTGAAGTTGCAGAGCAGACATAGAGGAGATTATCAAGCTTGCTCACTCAGTTTGTAAGAGGATTTCTTGCCTCTCTTCTTACTCCGTTACGGTAGTAAATGGACCCAGTGGGAATGCTGAGGACCAGAACAAGGAGAGCGTTCCAGTAAGGCCTACAGGTCACCTCGGAGACCTGGACAGCCATGGGACGAAGGGGTCGTCCAGGCAGGCGGTGTTCTGTTGGTAATGTTTTACTGACAATTGTTCGGTGGACAGAGGCATGCGGGTTAAAATGTTTTACTAAGCAACATTAAGTTCTTGACAGAGACAAAATTGTTGAAGTTTAGCTCAAAATGTGTTCTAAGGGCTGTGAATTATTGTGAAAGCAAGACATTTTGATGGAAAACCATTACTTCAACTATTTTTCCTCCATGCTGCCATTACAGGAAGATAACAATTTGAAAACTAAATATGCATGACATACTGGACTGTGCATATTCATCACTGCAATTGCATCTAGATTTCCAGATAGTAAAAATGCAGAAACACTCTGAGTATCTTTCCTCAGCATGGCTTGTGGAGGTGGGAGTGATTCAACAGCTGGGATAATTGTAGCTATTGTACTAGAACAGTTGTGATGATCAGTAGCTTTTTCTTTTATGAGCAGGGTGTTATGTACATAGAGCCTCATTATTAGACACAGTCGGATTAAATGTGTAAGTATCACCAAAGCTATGTTTATGCCTGAAACACAATTCTGGCAGTCATGCTGACAGTCACAGTGCAAGATGCTGTGATAGAGGCTGACATGTGAGCTGTGTGAGTGAAGGCTGAGCCACATCACCAAGGCAGAGTGTCTGGTGAAATATGCTCTGCCATACTGGAAAATGTAGATAAATTATGCAGCCCATCTTAATCCATTATTTAGTAGCCTAGTCTGCTTTTAACAGTGAAAGTTTGGCACTAGGCCATGGCAGCTTGGGTTTGCCCCAAAACACTAAGTTGGTGTGGAGAGTTAAGATATTATAAACCCTGTAATGAGAGACATCTCATCTGGATGACATGTATAATGAATATAAATGTCTGCATTTTCAACACACACAACTCAAGTTATTTTATCTATCCACTGAGTATAATTTGGTGCCTACTAATGCCATAGATGTTTCTAAGCCTCTCTGCAAAATTCCAGGTTGTTTTCTGACTAGTTGATGCATGGTGCTGTTTTTTAATGTTTAAGGTTCTCCATCCAAATAAGTAGCTGGTAGTATGAGATCAGAGTGTTTGTTGAGGAAGCATCAGTCTACTCTTACCTGTTCTGGCTGCAGGTCATCAGTTCAATGGTACCTGTCCTGCTAGCCTGGGTGCTTCATGTGTAATTGACCTGACTGTGCTCTGCTGGGGAGTGTTGCTGATTCATCAATGACGCATCACTAATGAGTTACGGAGGTGACTGCTTCTCTTTTCCATCAGAAATGAGTAACTGAGGCATTGATCCGCACAAAAATGAATCAGAGCTATAGTGAGTTGCTGAGAAAGCCAATATTAATCAAAAAGTGTAAAGAAAAGAGTCTAAATGGGTTAAAAAGTATAGATGGAGCGCTCAGGGGTGCTGGTAATGGGGTAAATAGGTCTACAGCAAAATAACATTATGTCACATAAAAGCAGTAACCTCATGATAAAGACAGGAAGAAAATAGATGTGTTTAGAAAAACAGGCTGCTTGTGGTTGGTGACTGAAGTATAAAAGATAATGGTAGAAAATGGACTGTGCACTGCCCTTCACCTTGGATCATCTGTAATCATTTCCATACAACCATCTGACCCCAGCGCCATTCACTATGTGGAGACCAGAGCTGTGATTGTGACTTATAGCCCTGTTAGGAAGGTAATAGCGTGGTCAGCGATAGAGAGATAAGAGATACACTGCTATTATCATAGTGCTTGGGTAGACTTTGACCCTTGCTCTCTGCCTCAAACAGACACTTTGTGGAATGGTTTGGAATATCCCTATACTGTGGCTGCATATTAGAGGGTGATTTTTTGACATTACAATCTTCAACTAAACTTTGTATATTAATGTACAAAGACAATACATTCCATTACACTACAACTATATTAAGTTTTCATACTTTGTTTAGGGAAGAAATAAAGAAAGATCACCTTCAGTAAACCAAAGTTTCACCTAAGAAGCTGTATATGACATGTGGATATCCAGTCTAAACTCATAATTCAGTGGACAGACACAGAAACATCAACTGTGATGCATAGTGTTAACAGTTTATCCAATAGGGCAGACAGGGCAGGGCTGTCTGGCTCAATTTACAAGCTTAAATTGAATATAATGGTACTTACTTGTGGTTATTAGTAAACAGGAAAAATGACCATGTGATCTGTTAATGTGGATTCATTTCTACAAAAATAAGGCTTCAGAAATTGCAGAAACACAGTGTTGTAAAGCAGGCACATACTCCTACTTAAATTATTAATGCAATTAGCCTGTTTACTTAATACTCTTAGCTACAGACAGACATACTCAAAGAACAAACACTACTGTTCAACTCGTAGAAGTACAACACACTCAGATAACATAATAGCTGACAATTTGTAATTATTATAAGGCTCACACGTATTGAATTCCCAAGAAAAAAGATATTATCAGAAAAAGTAGGATTATGGGGGTTGTTTTTTTGATTCACCAGATACTGAAGATAACAATTTTGTTATGCATGACTGGTTATGATGGCACTTATAAAACAGGAAGCGAGTAGAAACCTGTAGTTAGACCTCACTGCTGTTGGACAGGAATCGTTGGAGGTAAGGCGTCTGGAAGTGATCTCCTGATAGATGGCTGATGGCTCAGGGTTGTCATTTGACCCATCTGTGTGCCTGACCGCAAAACCTTAAGGCGGTATCAGGCTTCTGGCCCTTTAAAAGCGGAGTCCCGGCTTTGCCCCTCCGCAGCACTGAAGGGGCTCCATATGGCTTCCTCCCGTTGTCTGAATTTGTAGTAGCAAGCTCATCAGCTTCAAACTGGAGGGAGAGGAACGTCCAAGTCGCGCCGGATAAATACTTACCCGAGGCGGTCGGCGGCCAGATGACACGAAGGACAAGCTTGGCGGGCCAGTATCTGTCACCGGGGCCGGGAGCTTCCTCCTCAGCGAGACCGAAGGAGAAGAGTGGGAGCACCGGCGTGCTGCTGCATCTGTCCTCGCCCAGGTCCGCCGTTGTTTAAGCAGCTGAGAAAACTGTGGCATCCAGACCTGTTTGCGTTTCTCTCAGTGTCCCCACAGTACCGTAGTCCGTGCAGTAACTTGGCGCTTTCGAGGATGGAAACGTCCTGCTCCCGAAGCTCCTGCGGGGGTGAATGAGCGGAGCTCACGACGCTTAAAATGGTTGGAGATGACAAAGCGAGGCGGGTCGGGAGGCAAAGAGTCTGCATGAGAAGCGTGTTGCATCCATCTGTCACTTTTTCAGAGCGAATTTGTACATTTTGCATTTTGACAGCCGCGATGTGCTCCGGGTCTTCTCTGTGTTACATGTAGACAAGTTGGCGTGTTGATAAAACAGACGAACCCAGTGCGTGTGTTTGTTCGCCATTGTGCATCTCTCAGCACATCCATTATACGCGGGGGGTCCCGTGGGCGTCGCGAAACGCGTGTGTGCATTGACTGTACCTGCATAATAATACTGAAAGACAAGGGGAGGGGGCTGTTTATAACGGGAAACGTCATTGAATCGACTCCGCCGGGTTCAGCACGCATCAGCATCAGTCTCCTCTCGTACTAATTGGTCGCCTTTGCTTTTGAACTGTAAACCACGTCTCCGTCTATGTCTCTGTCTCTCTCTCTCTCTCTCTCTCTCTCGCTCCCTCCCGCCCTCTTTTTCTCTATCTCTGTGTTTCTCCGTCTCTCACTCACACTCACTCAGCCTCGCCTCTCTCCCATCAATCCAACGGTGCAGGACCTGCTTGCTCGTCCGCCGGCTACCGCAAGGCAGATGATGAGATGTCCGGAACCACTTCCCAGGCGGATCCTGTAGACGCCACGGCGCGGACGGTGCTTCTCAACCGGCCACAGAATACCAAGTTCTGCGACAACCATGTCAGGTAGGTGAAACTCCTCCAAGGTTGCTGCATGATGCATGTTGAGTCGTGTAGATGCACTGATTATTTATTTATTTATTTATTTTTTGTGGGGTATTCATTTAAGTTTCAGCTGGCTCTCACTATTTATTTCTCTCTCTCTCTCTCTCTCTCTCTCTCT
>JAPQRP010000015.1:22014739-22031969 GCA_037367295.1 Apogon hyalosoma | reverse complement strand
TTTTTATTTTTTTTTTTTTAATATGAAACGATGCTGGTAATTTTTGTGTATTTTCCTATATCCATTTCAGCATGTAAGCATGTAAGCTGAACACACTGTGCTAGCCAGCTAATGTATATCTTAATGCAGTTACAAGTCATGTTTATCTGTGCCATCACTGTGATGGTCCATAATGGAAGCATTAAGCTAGTGAACGCTTGTTGTCTGTCAACTCATTAGCAGTGTTTCTGAGTTCTGCCTCTCATCTGTCATCAGCAAATCCCTGATGTATCACCGACCGGACGCTATACTACACTTGTCCCACTTATTTTCATCCTCACTGTGGCTGGAATCAAAGAAATCATAGAAGACTATGTGAGTACACCGAACATGCTGCTACAGGCTTTAAAAAAGAGGAACAGTGATTGCATTTGAAAAAAATGTTTATCTTCTTACAGAAAAGACACAAAGCAGATAACACGGTTAACAAGAAGAAGACAACAGGTATGTACTGCGTGTGCACACTGATTTATGTGCATCAACTTTCTGTGTGCTTTTCCATGCGTGTGCTTGTGTCTGTTTGTGCAGGTTTTGTGTTCCTTTCATGACTGAGTGAATGGCTGGTTTTCTGTCACTCACTGTAGAGCAGGCCATGCAGCCTCAGACAAAAGTTTAGTTGCTATGAATACTGTATGAGAGCTGCTCCATAGGCTGACTGATGACTGTGTTGTCCTGTCCCTCAGTGCTGCGGAACGGGGCCTGGCAGACGATCATCTGGAAACAGGTAACACTACCTTCATAGACTTCATCTCTCACTTATCACTCCTTTGTTTTCTTTCTTTCACTCTCTTTGAGTTTAGCAGTTCAGTTCAGCAGGCTTTGTTGACAGTGAAAGACAGTATTGGAAGATGAACAATATGTGAGAGGTGCAATAAATAAAATGATATAATCTAATTTGATGAGGAAATGAAGACTTCTAAAACAGGATTAGTACAAAATATGTATGTTTGTTAAATCTGTTAGATGTATGTTTATCTGCACAGTATATGACACTATGACCTTGTGCTGGTGCTGAATAATGCTTTCCAGATTTATTCCATTTTAAAATCTAGTAGTTGCAAATTCAATTTCTTAACTTATTTTGGTTTTCAGTAATTACATTTGTCTCTGAGAACCTGTATCTATGGCTCCATCTCACCTGTCGACTCAGGTCAACTCACTTTTCTGTGGCCGGACTGTGGTCACTGAGTCTGCATTTTATCTGGAGTTGTCAATGTTTCCAGTCGCTGACAGTAAAATGATACTCTGACAATTAGCAATAATGCTTTAGGGCCTGTCAAGATGGTTTAGAGTTAAGTTGATGTTTTGTAGGAATGATTTATCCAACATTCTGAACAGGTTGAATAATTAGATTTTCTTTGTTGGCCAGCACTTTATCTACAACAGTAACTCCAACCAAACAAAAAGGTTTTATTTCAAGTGTAGTCTGCCAAATCCAGTCACTGTGACATGTCACAGTCCAATGCATGTTCAGTGTTTAGTGAATTAATTTCTTTACCGTGTAGTCTCAGTCTTGCTTAGCAGGTCAGATTAAATCAAATTTAAGTTCTTGTTGCGTGGGTGACGACACTGCAGGAAGCACCACCTTGTCAGGCAGGATCTAAGCAGGTGAACAAATTTGTTCTTGTTGCCAAGCTAACTTATTGCTGTCCAAATAGTACCTGTAATAGAAAACCAACTTGCCTTAGAGACATTATATTGCAACAGATGTGTCAAACTATGTGTATTATTGCAAAATATATTTTTCAGATAAATGCTGTCTTGTGCTTATCTCATCATTGGTGTTATAGAGAAACAGGTTTGTGGGTAGACATACAAGTCTGAATAGTTAGACTGAATGGTTTAGACAGTGGTTTGGTCTGTGTTGATAAAGTCACCCCCAAACATTTTACTGACATTGGTTTTCTAATGTATTATTATTATTTTTTTTTTAGTATTTTATTTTTGAGGATTTTTTTTTGATAACATAAAATACAAGTACAGACACAACACAGTAGACATGGTCCAAACATAGACCAAAACAAGACAACAAAATAACCACAAAGACTGCCAGTTTATAAAAGATTTCAGTAAGTTATGTTAGCATATTTTTCTGTTTGCAAATTTTGACATACAAATATCTTTTCTACTTCCTCTGTGGTTTATGGGGCACTGTACCATATCTCCCTACTGATTCAGTCACTGATCTCTCAACTTCTTCTTTCTCTACTTTTGTCTCTATTGTACATACTTATAATAACTTTGCTGGTATGCTGGTCTACACCTGTTGCAATGCGATTATAATGGGTTAAGCCGTCCTCCGCTGTGCTCACTTGTCACAATAGCTCTCCGTCTTTGCTTTCTGTTGGCTGGTCACTAATTAAAACGCCTCTTGGTTTCCTTCTTTGTCCCTGTGCCTTTACTTAATACCCCTTTCCCTCTGTCTAACGCCCCTCTCTTCTTTTCTCCCCACGCTGTTGTGCTGCTGCATCATGGCCACAAGGTGGCAGTAGGAGACATAGTGAAGGTCACCAATGGCCAGCACCTTCCAGCTGATATGGTTATAGTGTCCTCCAGGTCAGACTTCATTGTGTGTGACTGTGTATTTCTGTGTATGCGTGGTATAAGTATGTACAACATCTGTGTGCAGTCATGTGTAAAGTCCTACAATGTTTTAAAGCTGCAAAAAAATTATCAATCAGGTGGCAGTAACCAGTAAATGTTTTAAAAAATATGTCATCAAATAAATTATTTATCAGTTAGTTTAATTGTCAACTAAGACAATAATTAAACTGAAGCCCAATTTTTATGAGACCATGTTTCTCCTCCACAGTGAACCACAGGCCATGTGTTACATTGAGACTTCAAACCTCGATGGGGAAACTAACCTGAAAATCAGACAGGTCTGACATATTTAATCATATCTCTTTGTTTCTACAAAGTTGAACTGCAGAAAGTTTTCAAAGTAGAGGGTTCTAGCACAACTTTACCTACTTCTAATGTGCTTGAAGAAGGAAGAAACTTTAACCTTGTCTCCAACAGCACTCGTAGTATAGAACAGTTTTATTGAGCTTTATTGAATAAACTTGTTCTGTAGTACAAGTGCTGCTAGAATTCTTGACCCGTTCTTCTATTTTTCTCAGTGCATTGCTTATTTTTTTCTTAGTATATTGATTCAATATGGTACTGTGTTAACGTATTTTGGACTTGTATACGCCTGCAGAATTACATTTCTGTCTGGGAAAAGTGCTACTTTCCCAAACTTGACCTGACTTCTCATGGTTGTATTTTACCAGGGTCTCCCTCTCACAACTGGATTTCAGACTCTGGAGGATTTGATGGCATTGTCTGGTCGTTTGGAGTGCGAAGGTCCCAACAGACACCTGTATGACTTCACTGGTACACTTCGACTGGAAAACCAGAAGTGAGGCTTAAATATATACATACTGAACAAATATGAAAATTGTTTGTCTGTTTATCATTAAGTTATTTATTTATTTTTCTGTATGACCCAGAGAAGATGACATATAAACTCTTTACTTGACTTAAAAAGCTGAAGACAAAAATAAAGACTTTTTCTACTGAATTCCACTGTTATTCACTGATAGTGTAAAGAAAAAATGGAAAGTTCTGTTTTTCTGTTCATTACAATGTTGTTTTGTTGCTTGTTTTTCCTTTTTCAGTCCAGCTCCGTTGGGTCCAGACCAGGTGTTGCTGCGTGGAGCCCAGCTCAGGAACACTCAGTGGGTTGTGGGAATTGTTGTGTACACCGGTCATGACTCCAAACTGATGCAGGTACAGTATACTGTGTAGAATAAGTAGAAAGTCCTCGTTTCAACACACCCACCAGTCCAAGGTTTTATGACTGAGTGTATAGTCCCAGGAGTCAGAGCCCTGCCACTGTTTTCTGCTAAAAAAATGACAACACATATTAGTAAAACATGTCTTTAAAGGGTCCCACAAGATAAACAAGAGTAACAATATAAAACTACCCCCTCACTTATCATCATCTGCATGGATCTTTTAGTTACTCTTTATTTTGTTTTATTCATTGACTTCTCCACTTCTCAGAACTCCACCAAGGCACCGCTGAAGCGCTCTAATGTGGAGCGGGTGACCAACATGCAGATCCTGGTCCTGTTCGGCATCCTGCTGGTCATGGCCCTGGTCAGCTCCGTGGGTGCTGCCATCTGGAACAGAGAACACACTGAAGATGCCTGCTGGTACCTGTCCCGGGCAGGTGAGGTTCTTTGCAGTAATGAGCTACTAAATGACACTTATTTTAGCCCACCCATATATTGATGTAGAGGTTTCATTGACAAGATATCTACGTACTTTGGTTTAAGGCTGTGGTGATAAAAGCTGTAAAAGGCAATTCAGTAAACAGTAAAATAATAAATAAAATCATTATGAATAACTGAAGCCATTAAAACATAAAATAATGTAACCAACTAGAACAAGCACAAGCAATAAAACTCAATACTTCCTGTAACTGTGTCAAATTAACAGCCGATTTGCCTTTTGGTGGACTGAGGAATGAGTCCAATATCAGTAGAATGAAAACTGTAAACCATACGTTGCGCATTTAATTGAAATGTTAACTTAAAATAAAAGTTATAACACAGTTGTTCATGTCCACAAGGTCCCAAGCCGTCGAAGATCTGGCTTTATACTAACTTCAAGTTTTTATTTGAGGGAATGCAGCATATAAACAATAAGGGTCAGTTAATAAATGAATGTTGTCTTTTCACAGGTGACATCTCCACTAATTTCGCATATAACCTGTTAACATTCATCATCCTTTACAACAACCTGATCCCCATCAGTTTGCTGGTTACTCTGGAGGTCGTCAAGTTCACTCAGGCTCTCTTTATCAACTGGGTAAGCATTAAAAATGTGTCTGCAGAATGTACAAATTCATAATTTTGTGTCAAAATGTTCCTGATCTGTTTGGCTGTGTTTTGTCTTTCCTCAGGACGTGGAGATGTACTACTCAGAAACAGATACACCAGCTATGGCTCGAACATCCAATCTTAATGAGGAACTGGGCCAGGTCACTTAAAACTACTTCTCGTGTTTTGCTATTTGACTGAAAAGAGTGTATTAGCTCATAAAGTTGTGTTAAAATATGTTGTGTGTATACATTTATTCTGATTTTTCCAGGTGAAATACCTCTTTTCTGACAAAACGGGAACACTGACCTGTAATGTCATGCATTTTAAGAAGTGCACCATTGCAGGGATTACATATGGGTGAGTTGCTTTTTTTTTCTTCCTTACAAATTAAGTTTTACCAGCTGTAAGAAAAAAAACCAATTCTTTTAAATGAATTTCTGCATAATTTTTCCTCTAACTGCCTAACTAATTTCGTAGGTCAATAATTAACTAATGCATGACTGGTATTAACATGTAGTAAAGGATGAACTGTTTATTAATGAATCTGATTAACTATCCATTCCTCTCTGGTGCATGCTATGATCAAATTGACTAATTAACTGATTGATTCCTTTTGCATTGAATCCTCATTCATCACTGCAGCCATTTTCCTGATCTTGACTGTGATCGTTCAATGGAAGACTTCAGGTAACTGTCTTGTCTCCTGCCCTTCCTCCCTGTCTAATACAGTTTTCTTAATTTTAGGCACAGCATGCTTTGAGAATTCTGTCTATGGTTCGATTGAAACAATAGTATCTTTTAGCACATTTTTTGCCTCAACAATTTGATATTATAAATTGTTGGGGTCTTTTTTTTGTCTTGCAGCAATCTGCCGTCCAACAGTAATAACTCTACAGAGTTTGATGACCCCACTCTCATCCAAAACATAGAGAAGGACCATGTAGGTTTTTCTAAAATTTCACTTAAAGTGTTTCTACACAAAACAGCTAGAAGCTGCTGCTAAAACCCATGTCCACTCTGTTTCATGTGTGTTCCAAGCCTACATCACCTCAAATTTGTGAGTTCCTGACAATGATGGCAGTGTGCCACACAGTGGTCCCAGAGAGAGAAGAAAACCAGATTATTTACCAGGCCTCCTCGCCAGATGAAGGAGCTCTCGTCAAAGGGGCCAAAGGACTTGGCTTTGTCTTCACTGCAAGGACACCACATTCAGTCATCATTGAAGCTGTAAGTGTGTATGTGCATATTTTTGGTGGTAAAAGTTACTTTTTGCAATGTTCAGAGCTGATTTTTATTGTGTATTTTAGAGAGGAAAGGAGATGAGCTATGAGCTGCTCAATGTGCTGGAGTTTTCCAGGTAATAGACCCAAGAATATCCCTCTCACCCAGTAAATATCACTTGAATAAAAGACTGTAATGTGTATTGTAACTAAACCCACTGCTTCCTTTACAGTAACCGCAAACGCATGTCTGTTGTGGTCAGGACCCCCAATGGGAAACTACGGCTGTACTGCAAAGGAGCTGTATGTTAATCTCATTATCAGTGTAATCTAAGGCGTCAAAGGTCTCCATAAGATTTTTCATATTTAAAGAAACATTATCTTATTGTTGATTCTGTTATTTTATACTTTTCCAGGATAATGTCATTTTTGATCGCCTGACAGAGGCGTCCCAGTACAAAGAACTGACTGTTGCTCATCTGGAACAATTTGCCACTGAAGGTAAGTAGCAGAACCATTTTTTCTTTGTTACCTCAGTTCTCTCTATTTCTCAGATTTCAGATCTTTGGAAAAAATGCTTTTTGTGATTCACTCCCGTTTAAAATATGTAACTTATTTCGGCTCCCTGACCACATGGAATGATTATCTTATCCTCCTTCCTCCCACCCAGGGTTGAGGACTCTATGTTTTGCCTATGTGGACCTAGAGGAAGAGGCCTACCAGGAGTGGCTAAAAGAATACAATCGGGTCAGCACTGTGCTCAAAGACCGCGCTCAGAAACTAGAGGAGTGTTATGAATTAATAGAAAAGGTAAACATTCCAATTTTTTCACTGTAGTAATATGTGCGTCTGATCTTATTTTTACCAATATATTTTTTATATGCATGTAAAAAATGTCTTTTGAGTTTAACTGTATTTAAAAGTCTGATGTGCCCTTCAATTTTTTCTTACACATCTTTACATTTTTAATGATGAGCCACAGTTGAGAGAGGCTGAGAGGGGCCAAATAGGTCCCCATGATACACAAACGTACTTTTCATGTTTGCCAGTAGGTGGCAGAGTGCTTCCATTGACACCCACACTTTAGAATCCAGTGTCCCATCATTAAGCACCATGCCTAAACCTTACAATACACAATCAGGGATTAATTTACCTTTAGTCCTTTTTTCTAAACATAAAAAACACATAGTGCTCTTTTTAAGAATTTGTCAGAAATCTAGCGCTTTATGACGCAAAAGTTAACAAAACAATCAAGATTTCAGCTGAGGATTATGAGCTGAGTGCTGAAATGATGAGAGAAGTAGTGATTTACAGGAGTGAGTAGAGGTGAGAAAAGTGAGTGAGGAGGGGGAAAGAGGAAGCAAGAGGAGGGTAGCTCAGACTGGGAGACCACAAGGGTAATTACCTGCGCCAGCCTGCCAAAAGCCCCATAAAACTGGAGTCAACAACACTGTAGTGTTACCTTGTGTGTCTGTGCGAGTGTTTGTGTATGCCCAAGTGTGTCTAATGAGGGTACACATGCATTTAAATGCTGAACAAATTAAAGCAAGGGGGGAAAGGTAATGGGTTACTTCTTGGCACGAAGACACAGAGTTGGTGCAAAGGCCCAACGGAGCTGCTTTTTCAACTTAACTGAACTTGCTGGCACTGCTCTCATCCTCAAATTAGACATGGATGATGTTCCTCTGAGAGAACGAGCCCTCACATACACTGTGGTGATGCCTGAGTTTGTAGCCTAAACATGATTTCTTTTAAACAATTTTCCCCCTTTGTGCTATATTTCATACTCGTGCTCTCTTTTGATGAGAGAACATTTTTGTCTCTGTGTCACGCTCTTCTGTTCCACCAACAGAACTTAATGCTTTTGGGCGCCACGGCCATAGAGGACCGTCTCCAGGCTGGCGTGCCAGAGACCATTGCCACTCTGATGCGGGCTGACATTAAGATCTGGGTCCTTACTGGAGACAAGCAGGAGACTGCTATCAATATCGGTGAGTGGGAAGCATTTAAAATGTCCACATGTCCAAGATGTGAAAGCCACTCATGCCACAAGACAAGGTACAAATTGCAGTCAACCTATTGCATATGTGGGTAAGACATGTTTGCAGTGGAATGCTATAGTCAGAGATAAATCCAACAATAATATGGAAGTTCCCTTCACTGGAGCAGTCTGATGTGAAGTACTGCAGAGAATTGTGTGTTTTGTGGAGTTAATTAAATCACAGTTGGGAGAAAAGTGTGCATTATGTGGGCTGCAAAAAGCCAGACATGCCTCTGCTATCTCAGTCAAATATGCCACTGACAAATGTGCCCAGTGTAGGAGGAGAGCCCTTAATTTGTGCAGCAGTCACATGAGTATGTTTGGATTTCCTTGGCAGTTGTAGAGAAAGATGGTAACTGCTGTCCAAAAAAGCACGACTTGAAATGGAGACTAAAGGGAATACTCAAAATGCACAAAAATACACATGTAGTTCATTAAAAGTTTGGCACTCAACATTTACTAAGTCCTATATCAAAGCAATGTGAGGCTTTTATTTTTCACACACTTACATGGAATTGATATAGTATACTGAATTCCATACATTTAGATTCGTATCTGTGTTTAAAATATTTGTCAGTTGCTTATTTTTCTTTGTTTATTTGGTACATGATAAATCAGGATGGTGCACTACTGCAGACTTATTTTGATGGCTAAGGTCTGATGTAAAGTTGAGTCAGATGTTTGTGTGTGAAACCCTCATTTTGGACCCTCCACTATCCATTTCTCAGGTTACTCCTGTCGTCTGGTGACGCACGGCATGTCCCTCATCATCGTCAATGAGGACTCTCTAGACGTGAGTAGATCATTTGTGTCCCACTGAGCCCTCCTGTGTCTCCGTACACTTTGTACTACAGTAGGACTGTTTTGCACCAGATTATGTAGAGGGGTAGCAGATTGGGTTGGGGGTATAAACGGCGTTACCGTGGGAACCAGGGTGTGGTCTACGCATAGATTGGTGGGTGGGGCTCTTTGTCTTCCCACAGGTGTAGGTAATTAAAGTCTCTGGTGTCCTTTGGAGAAAAGAATGAAAAGAAACAAGTGGAGAATTGAACTGTCACTTTTGTCCCTCTTTTTCAATTTTTTTACTTCCTGCTGCTTTGAGTAATATTCATGTACTGTACCAGGCTTTCATTGATCTGGCAAAATTGTAACAGTATATTGTTTTGTTTTTTTTATATCAGTTTTATTGGTTTATTTAATAGGGACCCTGCATATTTATGACCATAAAATACACCCATGTAAATATGCCAGAATTAGTAAAAAATAACTACTTTTCATCTGCAGTCCCTAGGCAGGTGACAGAACAAGACATAATACAGCCAAGATTGATACAGTACTCATTAATTATAAATTAAAAATAAAATGCACATAATGATGACATAGATATCATCAAAAAAAACAAATAAACAAAAAACAGATAGACATAGGATGATCACAGGGGCATTAACCTATTTATTCACCTCTGTACTTGCATCCAATTTAACCAGTATTTTGCTAGTCTTATTTAATATACTTCACACACTTGGAGCTAAAACAGAATGTACAGAATTTGTACATTCCTGGTCAACTTATGTCCCTGTTGCTATTTAGAGTGAGATCTCAGACAGCCTTAATCTCTAGATTAGATTTAGAACCCAAATTATGTGTGCTTTGCATTGAGGTTTCATGTGTGACCGCTTGACCTAAGTGACTTGATCACTGTCATGTGAAAATATTCTGTTTCTCTCTCCTTCACACATACACTCCCAGATTCTCAAATGCATGTGCACAGAATGAATTTGTTCACTTTGCAGAGTTGTGTGAAATGGAGGAAAATATGGAACATGGATTTTAGACATTTTTTTTAAATGTTATTCTGTTCATTTATGTGTGAAAGTGCCATTTGCAAATCTAGTGTGTTTCTAAACATAAATAGAGGAATGTCTATGTTTTATATGCATCATTTTCACACTTCATTCAAACAGATGGTGAGTGTCCTGGACTGATTTTATTTATCTGTAGTGAGATCATTTAGTTTGTAACTGCATAACACACCTACTGTAAATAAATTTTACATTTCTCTTAGCAACAGAAGTAGTTGTAAAATATTGCTCTTCATCAATGCAGTGTCTGGATGCTCCCAGACTCTGGGAACATGTGATTTCAATTTGTGATTTTAATGTCTATGGAATTAGTGAGGAAAACTAATAGTAAGTGGATCTCTCTTAAAGGGGTTTAGGTGATTTTGTTAGATGCTGTACCATGTTTTACGTACTGCATCTACAATACATGAAAAGGAAACATTGTAATCCCTTTTTCTTTGGAAAGAAAAATCTTCTGCAGATGAATGGCTTGAAATGGGGCAGGATGTAGCCATGATGGATGTAAGCTGCAGCTGAGTTGCGCTGTCTAAAGATGGACCTCCAGTATAAACAAAATATAAGACTGTGGAGAGAGTGGTGGGTTCAAGTGGCTGAGTAGGCAATTGAGCATTTACAGTAGAGTGCTGTTTTTTTGTTTCATTTTTTTTTCTTCAGTTTATTTTTAATTTTTAAAAAAATTTTTTTTCCTTTTTTAAAAGATCTGAAGAACTGAACAAAGAAAAAAACAGTACTTTTACACCAGTAAAAATATCCTAAATTGTTTTCTCTGAAAATGAGGGGTGTGCATTACAAAATGGACTTGCATTCACTGTGACTGGAACTTTTTTTGATGCCGTACCCTGATGTTCTGGTGCCAGATGCAGACAAAGACTTTCCAGTCAATGCACTCCATTTAGCAGCAACTTAAGCAACCTGACTGGGTAAAGAATCCATCTTTCAACTGGAAAGCCTGGCTTTAGTGTGCTGTAATGGCAACCGTCCACCCTGTTCATGGGTCCTTGAGAAAGTTTTTGAACTGGTACCAACTCCAGCAGTGATGTTCTGTAGCTGACCTTGGCTTTCTTGTACAGAAAGGCACACACAAAAGGAAACATTGCATTTTAAAATGAATAAAACACATGTTCGTTTATGTTTCAGATGAATTTTTTTTTAATATAATTATACAGTGGTTTCTTATCAGATTGGTGTGTAATACTTGGAGACAGGAATGAAGACAAGGACAGCTGTTTGACATGAAATGTAAACCATCAAGCATTACCGCAATTTTTCATCTAACAGCTGCACAATGGACAGTGTGCTTTATTACTTACTGTATTTATGGCAACTCCTTTAAAATAAGTTTGGTAGTTTGTAGAATAAAATGCATATAAGATAGAGATAAAAGATGAGTGAAAAAGGACAGACATGACGATATAATATAAAAATAATATAAAGATGCGACAACTAACAGAGATGACAAGAAAAAAACAACACAGGATGTGCAACAACATGAAAACAATTTAAAGAACAGAAAAGACAAAAAACATATCATAAATGCACAATCAGAAACAGCCCTTTGACAGTGGAAGAGAAAAATAAAGATCTATGGCAATCATGGCATATTTTTCTACGTTTGGGTCTCAATGAGATGCTAAACTTTTCTTTTGGGTCTCAACTTGAAAAAAAATTGTGAATTATTTCTTTAGGCCATTCATTATGTGACATGTATATAACAACTGCTTTGTGGTATGAAAATATGACATGACAGGAGATTCTGGCCCATCACTGTCTCACACATAAACAAAAATCTGTCATTCAGCAGCAGATAATCATATTTACTCTCCTAAACATAGCATTTGAAGAAATGCATGTGCAAAAGCCTTTCTACATTTGAACTCAAAGCTTTGAGATGAGAAATTCAACATGTGTCTGCATATAGCACGGACTTGGTGTCACAGTCATGTCTATCGCGGCAACTTCAGAGAGTTTGGTTTGTGACTGATGTAGATGAAAGCAACGCTGTCTTCTTTGACCACTTATCTTGCACCACACTTAAAATAACTTGCACCAGATCAGCTCCTTATGCCAGTATGCCTTTTACAAAGTGTAACCCCCATGTGACAGAAAACAGAAGCTGCTTATCAAACTGTCACCTCTAGGGCAACCTTTTGGCCCCATTTAAAAAAAAAAAAAAAAAAAAAAGTGTCCCACCTCTGTCTCTTGACCTATTTCCTCAAGTCATCAGTGTAAAGGGTGTGCTGATCTGTGCTGTGGATCTTGCAGTTGCCTTTATGACAGCAGATGTACCCCACCTCCAATCATTTCCTTAAGCCCATTCTCCACTCCATGTCTCCTTCACACTACTACCTCCACATCTGTCCGCACCCTCTCTGTACACAGGAAGCGACTACACAGCCCCTAATGTGTGAAAGGAAAAATGTGTATGTGTTTAAGGCAGAGAAAACCTGTCTTTGTGGAAATGCCAGAGTGTGTTTGTGAATAAAGCAGGGAGGGTGTTTATTGTACTTCATGTATGAGATAGACAATCTGGAAAGGGGGAGAAGGGGGAGATTTGGCTGAACCCTGTGAGGGTGATGACTGAGTGGTAATGCGATCTCCTTTTGGTGCTCCTCCTCATCAAAACAAACCCTGTGAGCAATGCCTCCTGGGTAAATGGTTTGCCACCGCTGAAGCTGTGACAAGCGCCATCTGTCACCTTCAGATCACATGCCACACACAGACTGACACAAATCTCTGCCCTGTCTCCTTCTGTTAAGTCAGTACTGATGGACACAGGAAGCAAAACTTTAAACTCCTTCACTTATTTCTGCATCTGGCCTTGACACACAGACACACACTGTTTACCCTAAATGCTAAGGCACATGATCACCCTGATCAGCTTGATAATTCTAAATATACATTTCATCTCACTTTCCCATAATCCTCTGCTCAGCGTCATGCTACCCGTAGTACAGCCTTTAAACAAACAACATCTTTCTTCTGCTCATTAATCATCTTTATGCACACATTAACACACACATTTAGCCTCCCTCCTGTCACATGCATTAATTTTGTGGCACTAACCATCAACTAATACGTTATGTTTTGTTTTGTTTTTTTTATTTATTTGTTTTTGTGCATCCTGTCTTATACTATTAAAGAAGAATGTGTGCCTGTATTTTTTTTTTTTTCTTGGCTGTCAGCTGTGTGTATGTTTCTGGCACCGGCTGCAGAGGATGTGGGTGTTTGCACAGATGCACAGTCTGATAATTAAACGGTATATTAAATCTCACTGGTGACAGAATCTGCACTTCAGATATGAGCATGTCTTTCTCTGCCTTTTTTTCACTCAGCAGCTCTCTCTCTTCCATTTCACAGCCTGATTCACATTCCTTGTTTCCCTTTCTTATGTATCTTTTCCCATTCATCTTGCTTAGTACTTTATTTGTGTGTTTTATACTCTGTCTGTGTTATTTATTATAATGGCATTTACTGTAAGGCTTACTTTGAATAGAAGGTGGTCTGGAACAAATCAACATTTGGTTGTGTGTGTCTTTATGTACACATCTATGTGGATGTGGGTCATTGCATCTGTGTGATTGTTTGCACTTATGCTTTTTATGGTAGAGTATGCAATGAGAAAGGGTGACCTGTGATTTCTCAAACCACCTCCATACCCTCCTCATTTTCTGATCCAAATATAAACCTGATAAAATTCCATGGAGAAGGGCTTGTGAACATGGTTTACAAAGTGTGTCTTTGAGAGTTTCCGCCCTCTCCAAGTGCAGATGCAAATGAAAAATAAACATTTATTTTGGAGCATTAAAAAGCTTGCTAATGAGATTTGTCATACTGCAACTGGCGCAACCAAAGAATTAAACAATTTTTCCTCCAAGGTCTCCAAAAATAGGAGGTAATTTAGCGTGAGAAAGTAGAGACTTGCATAGTAAGGAATTTTTCTTCAGTCTTGTGTTGAGAAAGCGTTAACAGATCTTACTGGTCTGTTGTGAACTGTTTCTTTTCATGTTAAGCCAGTGTTCTTTTGTCAGTTAGGTCTGAACTTGCTGTACTTTGAATGGCTGCTTGTTAGCTTTAAGAGCTAACTAGTGTTTGTACCTAAGTTACCTCCATAAGCCTCTGTAGCTCCCAGCAGACTTAGTCTGGTTATTATCCCAAGTTATCTTAGCTGCCACTAAGGATTTGACTGAACCTGCTGTGACATGTCACTGTGGTGTATTAGAACCTCACTCTAAGCTAATAAGATGTGTGCAGTCAGATGGGTATTGACTAGAACTCAAACTATTGTAGACAAAACATTAGCACTTGTTTTATGTTTGACAAATATTCTCTTTTTTTCCAGTTTTTTCCCAAAAGAGAATTAAGTGCCTTTAGATCATAGTGTCCCATTAGCAACATTCACTTCACTTTTACTCATTTAACAGCCGATTTTCACATGTCAATATCAGACACAATTAGTAATTGAGCCATTATTATATATTTTTAAATACATAATATGATGTGTAAAGAAAGTTAAAAGTAAAGGGGTCGAAGGTGTTGATAGAAATCTCAACACCTTCAACCCCAAATATGCATCATGTACTGTGTTTTTACACACTTTAATGCTGTTTACTTTGCATTATCCCCCTGAGGCTTTTTGTGTCGATTCCTCTGTGATGAAGTGAGGACAAGCAGGAAAAGGTCTTGTCAGTTTCCCCATCTCTCACACATGAGGTACATGTACACAGACCGAACCCCCCCACACTTACATGATAACAGACACATGCATACAAGTTTTACCCCCCTGTGAAAACACATGCACTTCACACACACATAGATGATTTGAGCTTCAGAACCCTGACAACCTGTAAGCTACTTTAATCCTTTCATTATGTTTTTGTTTTCCTTTCCTCTGTTTGGGGAAAAAGGTGAATGCAAACAGGAATTCCGGCGTACAAAGAAAAACACACAGCCTCAGGCTGAGAAAACAAGAGCAGGGAATTTTTGGGAAGAGGAGGGACACTTGTGTGCACAGGGAGTGCTTATAGCATAAGTTTTGGCAGAAGATAGAGAGATTGCATTGTTCATAAGATTGTGTTGTACAAGGATATGCATGTTTATGCAGTGATGCACAGTGGTGTCATCTCTCTGCAGGTCTGATAGTCATTGTGAGACCATGTAGATCTTTAATGGTGGCAAATATTCAAATGTTTGTGAACTTTTATCTCTGGACTTTGGGCTTATGTAGCTGAACGCTATGTGTTTAGTTGTATTGCCCATGTTTCCACAAACAGTTCCTGCAATGGGGAATTTCATTTTGCGTCACTCCATTTATTATGTGTATGAGCTGAATTCCACTTGTGCAACTGGCAAAAATGTCCCTAGATAAAACAGTCACTAAGCACAGTGTTTGACCAAACTTTGGATCTAGATAACTAAATGTGGATATTTAGTTTTCCTCTACATATTTAGACATTATTTGAATTTGACTTATAGAAAAGGCTCGTAGTTTAATTTAAAAAAAAAAGAGTACAGAGTAGAAATGGTGAAAGGCTAGGAATGTTCTTTTACCATTTTTTGTTTCTTGATGAATTTGTAGATTGGAAAATGACTGATCACAGTGAGTGTGTAGCATCTAAAAGGTAGTGATGAATCGAGGCTAGGAGGATATGTGATGCACCTTCAAATATTATTACACAATGATGTTGCTCTGTATTGTAGGGACTCTCATAGACATCATAGTTTAGGCAGTTTAAGGTTTCAGGTGTATGTGTGGGCCTGACTGGTAGCTTGTAGCGTGCCTGCTTCTCCAGATGGAATTTATTACAACTCAGTGGGCTGTTTATTTTCTCTATTAATCCTTGTTCCTCTATTATCAAGAGCTCCATCAAAACTGCCCCAAACTACTGCCCTACAGGCAGCTGGTATTCCCACAAACATGCACACTGTACACTTTGCAGTTACAAATCTGACGCATTACCCAGTGCTGTGACTTTGGTTTAGCTCATGTATCTTGTTTCCTTTTATTCTCTGGCTATGTGGTTTTGTCATTCTGTGCTGCATTGAGGGGAAAAGATATTAGGTTTGATAGCTGTGGTTCAACATCCAACCAGGACCTCAGAACATCAGCATGTGAGACTGATGATGTCTAGAACTGTTAACTTTATATTGGCTTTCTTAATTGTGTTGTGTACACAGAAGCAAATTCTTTCTCCAGATGAAAGCAGCCTGTGCAACCAGGAGCATATGTCTTCAATTTAGTGCCAGTGGTTTTGACCTTTCAACAAATTAGTCTATGTGTTTTGATCTGTGTGATTTGTATTTCACCACTTTGTGAGGCCACAATATCCTCACAAAAACATAAAACCTGAAAATGCGGTCACTTTAAAGTGTTGCTGCCAGATCACATAAGAAAAAGAGTCATTTCCAGAGTGAAATGTTATGATTGGTAAGGGTGCCGATTAGGTCTTTGTGTTGTTGGCAAATGGTGGAAAGACTTAAATATAGGGGTTTTATTGCAAGCCAACTAGTATTTCTTCTGGAGCTAACAAGAAAAGAATTGTGGTAGTAGAGATTTGTCAGTAAAAGCATGTTGATAAATGTTTTCTCTATTTTTGCAGGCAACTCGTGCCACACTTACAGCCCACTGTTCATCACTCGGTGACTCTCTGAGGAAAGAAAATGAGCTGGCGTTGATCATTGATGGCCAGACTCTGAAATATGCCTTGTCCTTCGAACTCCGCCAGGCCTTCCTTGACTTGGCATTGTCCTGCAAGGCTGTCATCTGCTGCCGGTAGGCAACACTTGAGCAATCAATCACAAAAGCACAGCAGCAATTCATACTACACTTATGCAAACTACAAGGTAATTACTTGCACATTTTGAATTCATAAGCACTAAAGCACCTTTTTAGCAAACGGTTCTTCATTTGAGGTGATATTTTTGGCTAAAAGTTGTTTTGTTTTTCATTTTTAATTCAAATTCTTTATTAATATACATATTTTTATAAATATCAAATTTCTCATTTTTCTCTTTATCTTTTTCATTTTCACTTGTGTGGCTTTTTCTATCTGTCTTTCTTTCTGCACTTGCTTGTTGTATTTTGCTGCTGTTAACTGAAATTTCCCCATGGTGGGATAAATCTTATCTTATCTTATCTTGGAAAAAACAATGAACTATGTACATTTTTTTAACTAAGAGGACAGTTTGATATATATA
>JAPQRP010000015.1:21993428-22013431 GCA_037367295.1 Apogon hyalosoma | reverse complement strand
CCCTGGCTATGGTTAGGCCAGATACTTCAGTATGCATTACACAAATCACAAGACACCAATAGAACAGACTTTCATCAGATAGTTACTGTTATTTAAATTTTAAAAAGCATAAAATGTAAATGTGGTTTATTGAGTCAAATCACGTTTAGAGCCACTCTTTAGATTACATATCACTTTTTAAAACTTTGGTGTCCTGTACTTAACAAAGATAGGAAATATAGAATATTACAAAAAAGAGCACAAATCATTTTTCCAATTCAAAGCATTTGTTAGTTTTCCTTTACTCTGAACGCGGTCCATAAATTGTCTAAAAGAACACTAATCGCAAAACTTTTTTGTGCTTCATTCAGTGTTAACCAGTAGAATTCTTTAAACCAGCACAGTTTTCTGTTTGCACCTTATTCAGGCTTTGTGCCTCAGAAAACAGTTGGGTCGTCTGGTTGGTGGGACATAGTCTGACTCCAACGACACTTGGTGGAGTGATGGACTCCTGCCAGGCTTGTAGAAGGAGCTGAGTTGGTAGCCGCAGCCATGAAGGCATATACAGCTTGGGTTCAGGGCATCAGAGGCAGTGCATGCACTAGTATCATTTTCTGGAGCACATGAGAGTGCCTAGCTGGAGCAGCGACAGAACGAGCAGAATAGCCAGTGTTGGCTGGATCCAGGGCAGAAGAGGTAATGTTAGCCAGAACTTCAGCTGGAGAGTGAATATTGTTGGCTGAAACAGAAGCATTAGCAGGACCGGTGTGTGAAAATTTGATTCACTTCACATGAATGAAGTAGCCAATACATTTTTATTTTGTAGGATTTATTGATTTTGTGTAGATCTGTAGATGGATCTGGGGGCGCACAGGGATGCAGTCTGTGATGTATGCAGCTACTGATGGATAAACCTTTTTATGTTACCCTTGCTGGTTCCTGCATCAGTGTTTCCAAACTTTTTAGGCTTATATTTAAAGGCAAAGGAAGTTTCATTGGCCTGGAAGTTTCAGGAAACATTATCGCCAAAAAAAACTCAAACTCATTACTGTGACTCATCGTGAGCTGAAAGCAGCTCATGCCAGAAACACTGTTTTTGTAGGTTCTTGTCATGAGTCTATATGGATACAGAACTATATAGAGCCAATAAGAGGCCTGTATGTAATGACCTATTGGTTTGACTTTTAAGGACATATTGGTGACAGTTTGACTAGAACTGTGTGTGTGATGGTTTAGTGTGTGGATGTGTGTGTGTGTGTGTGGGAAGCTGGGTACACTTGGATGCATGGCTTCCTAACTTCACTGCGTGTTGGTTTATAGGAGGACTTAGCGGCTGCTTATTTTCTACTCAGTTCCACCATGAAGAGCACTGGCAGCCTTTCATCTCTCAAACGCTACTTTACACAGTCCCAGACACTGTTAGCAGTGTTTAGAGGAAAAGGTAGAGCGGGACAGAACAGGAGATAAAGAGAGATTTGTGGTCAGAGAGCAGAGAGGCAGAGGCAGGCTCACTCACACACTTCAGTCGCAGAAACAGGAAAAACAAAGAGCAGAGGTTGATCCCATAATTCTGCAGCATCTACAGAGGCCAAGATTTTCTCTGAGGTTTTCCCTCGGAAATATCCTGTGGCGTGTGGTGGGGGGGTGGTAGGTGTGTTTGTGAATGTGAATAAATTTGTATGTTTTGCACACGGTTACATATGAATACTAAGCAGACCACCCAGCTTTGTGAATTGACAGAGACAAGAGATGATCAACATGAGACAATAGACCATCTCATGACCTCTGGGCTCCAGCTGGGTGTGTGTGTGTGTGTGTGTGTGTGTGCGTGTGTGTGTGTGTGTGTGTCATAGAGAGTTATACATCTGCTCATGATTTCATTTTGTCATAACTTTATCAAAGCATCATACTGTGTTCTGTGTGCATGTGACGGTTCATGCAGCTGCTCATAATTTAATATTGTAATATTATCAGTAGTGATGAACATGGTAGGGATTGCATGTGTACTCACAGCTGTTCCAGATATTTTTGTTTATTTCTTAGAGTTGGTGTATTTATCATACTTTGAGTGGAGTATTCACTGCTGATATTTGACTCGAATAACCACAATCTGCTTATTAAAATCCCAGAAATGTAATAACTATTAACTTTAATAATTATTAATAAGTATTTAATAAGTGGATTTAGGTTAATCTGATATAACCCCCAAGACAAGCATCACATTGAAAATCTACTTCCTGCTACCTGATAGTGGTGTGTAACAGCTGCACCTCATGTTCAGACTCATGTAAAACACAAATCACTTTGCTTTTTATACTGTAAAATGTACCCCTGCCCCAGTCATACTGTGGGAAATATGACTTGCTTTGTTAGTTCAGTCCCAGTGTCAGGTTTCCTCTGTTTCAACCTTTATGGATGTTTTCTTTGACCGTTCAGGTCTCAGGTAGTAAGAACAGGACTCATTTAATCAGTGCAGTGTGAATGACAGGCAGTACTGTAGACACGCCTCCTCATACAAAGCATGTTTTGGAAATAGAGATGAAGACGACTGAAGCCCGGTCCCCACATCCAGAATGTAAACACTGTGTGGTTTTGGATGTTTCTCCAATGAGCTGTGAATAAGATTGCTGTCAGTCACGTAGAATCAGTCCTTCATATCTAAAATTACTATTATACTAAGCAGATACTTAAGTATTCTCATAAAAAGCTAATACTGAAATTAATTTGGAAAGCATGATAAAGTATCTCAATTACATGGGTGAAAATACTTTAAGATATGTCTGTACTCCAAGAAAATATCAATTGCTGTGTAGATTATCTGAAATCACAAAACAATTCCTTTATATGAGCTAAAATAATAAGAAGTAGATCCTAAATCAACCCAATCTTAACCTAAGGATGAATAGGTCCTTGCACCAGCTCTTACAGTGTATTTTTCTTTCTCTCAGCCCTCTCGCATGGCACCGTAAAATGAAAAAATATCTGTAGTAACTTGATGAATGCAGTAACACCTCACCGCACTCCGTATCCCCGAGGGAAGCGTCTGTAATCGAGCCTCCCCAGGTTCTTCATTGTCAATGAAGAGACCGAACCGGTTATAGAAAGAGGATCAGTGATACAGGTCAAGAGGGTGGAGTACCACGGGAAGCTCCCCAAACACACTTTGAAGCACACTCAGATGTATGTAGGCTTGCACGAACACACACATCTATAAACACATCAAACATAAGCTACCCAGAGTCTTATTAGCAGAACAGTGAATCATTGTTTCCTAATACCAGTGAAGAGCAGGAAACGGAGCCCTGCAGTGTGTGTGTGTGTGTGTGTGTGTGTGTGTGTGTGTGTGTGCGCGCGCCAGCTATTTATTCATCTCTTCTGTTTCCCCCTTTGACTGTTTTCCACTGTTATTTTCTCACTTTTTTTCCCCTCTTTTCTTTCTAATCACTGTGCTTTCTCTTTCCTTCTCTCGTTAATATTTCTCACTTTCTCTTGTTCCCACACTACAAATTATTCGGTTCTTACCCAGATAAAAAAAAAATGTAGATTTAGAAGTGAAAGATAATTTATCTTGTTTTAAGAGTTCAAACATCTGTAGACATGCTTATTTCTTAATTCAAGAAATCTTGTCAAGTGAAATTTTCTTGCTGCATGAACAGATATTCACTTGTTTTGAGTACCTTTTTCCTCAGATTCAGAGTTTTTATCTTATTTTTAGACACCCCTTTTTTGCAGTGCACAATATTCTTTATCCTTTTTTTCCTCGCAGTACAGACAGCTGTTTACACTTAATATCAACTGAACATCTCCTCTTTGTTGCCTGCAGAGTGTCTCCGCTGCAGAAGTCAGAAATTGTGGACATGGTGAAAAAACATGTGAAGGCAATCACGCTGGCGATAGGCGACGGGGCGAACGACGTGGGTATGATCCAGACGGCTCATGTCGGAGTGGGGATCAGTGGCAACGAGGGCATGCAGGCCACTAACTCCTCTGATTACTCCATTGCACAGGTGGGGTGCAGACATGGCACGGTCACTGATTGATGCAGGATTAGGGTCATACAAATAAACATGTCACAGTCTTTACATGCCCAGATAAAAGATATGTGTCTGGTCAAAGCCCTCTTGTCAGCAAGTGTCTTTTCTGCTTAAATGTCTGTAGGCAAGACATTGAATCTTTGCCTGCTCACTGACCTTTGAACTCCCTAGAGGGCAACAACTGGAAAAAGAGATCATTTCAGTATCACATCATCATTTCACTGTTGTTACTCACCACGCTATAGTTTTTGTATCACTAAAAGGAGCTGTAAAAAGGGGAAACTCTTTATGTACATTTGCATGAAATGAAACGGATGTTTTCTTTTCACACACAGTTAAATCAAATTCTAATCCATTACACTATTTTTATCATGAAGCATTTAAAAAATATAATAGTCCATAAAATTGTCAGCCAGGACTCATTCCCATTAATCGTCATCAGTGGCTCTAAGATGGGGGGTCAGAAACCCCATTAGAGGTCATGGGATCATTGGAACAGATAATTAACATAATAAGAATGAAAGGAAGAAACCTTTTTTCAAAACACGTATTTATCTCTCTTTCTCTGTAAAAGCCAAGCTGACTAGATAATATCTTTGTGGAAGTGGAAACCAGAATAATTGTAACCAAAGGGCTCTCCTTCTCTGACTTGTATATCTTGTCTTATCAATCTTGCATTTTTGGTCTCACACATTTGCATTCAGTCACTTTCACTGTTTACATTGCTTATCTGTAAGCCTTTGGGCATCTTACACAACTTATCTGTAGTGAGTGTCCTCTTGTTAATGCTGGGTATTACTCAGAAATGCCCCATACCAATTACCTTTGCTCTAGAATTGATTTATAAACAAATACTTTAATCAACATTCCCATTGTTACAAAAAGAAAATTACATTGCACAGTGCAAATCTTTACTTTTATTTAGCATTTTTTACACTTGGAACAGTTTTGCTGCATAACAGTAAAACTAATTACTGTGACTTAAAGTTCTCTGTTAACACAATATCATTAATACAGATATATAAAAGCCTTACATACTGAACTTTGGCATCAAATGATGCAGGTATTTTTCACTACTCAATTAAATTTGTGTCCCCAGCTCTGCCTCTTTGCTTGAACTTTCTTTTCTCCCAAACCATTTTCATAATTTCATAACCCTGGGGTTGTTGTGTGTATTTCTTTCTTTCCTCTTGTAACATTTAATTTATTTATTTATATAAATATCTTTCTTCTCCCTTTGTCTTTTAATTAATAGTTTTCCTACCTAGAGAAGCTGCTGCTGGTCCATGGGGCATGGAGCTACAACCGTGTCACCAAGTGCATCCTCTACTGTTTCTATAAGAATGTGGTCCTCTACATCATAGAGGTAGGAGCTTTGGCACCACACCCCATTTTTACACGCACGCACACACACACACACACACACACACACACACACACACTTACATTAACAGAGACATTTTGCAGCTGTTTGTCGACACGGCTGACAGTGATGGACGAGGTGCCCTTCTGGTGTCTGCTTTCTGTCTCTTTTGCATACACACTAACACACACACACACACACACACACACATGCACTGAAAAGAGTGTGTTTAGATCAGCAGTGATGAGACCTTGGCTCCAAGGGTCAGCAGATTTGTGTGTGTGTGTGATGAAAGGGCACACTGCAGCCTTGGCCTGTCTGTTATGAGGGGTATTTGTCAGCTGTGCTCCACCCCCACTTTACCCCCTGTCTGACATTAAGGATGCCAGCAGGTGCAGGTCCTCATGGGAGCCACCGCCTGTAGCCCACTGTCCCTCTAACGCCACTCACTCTGTGCTGGTGCATGTATATGTACGAGTGTGTTTCTGTGATTATCTCACATGATTGGCTTCCTGCGGAGTGCTCTAGGCCAAAGGTTAGAGACGGTCTCTGTCCACTTATTGGAGACAGAATATGGGGGATGGGTGCATGTGTTTTTGTGTATCTGACCTTACCCTGGGGCTGTATGTTTCACTGTATGCTCTGGGAATGCCACAACACCAGGGGCCCCAAACATTTTCCCTATCTGCTCTCAGATCAGCCTGTTTTCCATGTGTCTATGAGGGTGTTAATGAATGTTTCCCCAAGGCCAGAGTCATATTTAGACACACTGTTTTGGTAAATTAACTCCTGTAAAGTCAGATTGTGGTTTCAGAAGTATGTTTGGAATTCATTTAAAACTGAGGGCCAAAGCTAAATTGAGGTACATGAGGAAATTCATTTAAAAAGATTTTTAATTTTGAAGTCAGTCTTTCAGTATTTTTACCTCTGACATGTTTGTAAAACACTCCTGCTTTTTTGTCACAGTATTTGGATAAAAAGGCTAAAAAGAGGTTCCCATTAGCCCATGAAAAATCAGAAAGCTGTGTTTCAGAGGAGCATTTTCTCTCTTTGCATTTTACGGACTAAAACTATTTTTTCATGAAGTCATGTAAATTATGGTAGATATGAATATAGTTTAACAGCCAGCAAGATGTTTGATTTCCTCATTTACAAAAAGCTTCACATAAAACCTATATATTCTCTTGAAGTTACTTTTGTCAGTTTTAGGAGCACAAGCACAAATTTGGCAATTACTATGTGCTGTTTAGACTATGACTACCTCCCTAAGGCAGTTTTACCTCTGCTATTGTTCCTCTCATCCCTTCTCATCCCTCTTTATGTTCCAGCTCTGGTTTGCCTTTGTGAATGGGTTCTCTGGCCAGATCCTCTTTGAGCGCTGGTGTATAGGCCTCTACAATGTGGTGAGTATCTACCCTGACTCTCTCTGAAAATGTCTGTCTCACTTTTATACATTTTTCTCCATTCTCACCCACAGTCTCACCCCCTTTCCTTTTTTTTACTTAGTCGATGTTAAGTGATGTCACTTTCTAACTACCTCTGTCAATCTTAACTTCACTTTGTCTTCTTATCACTACTCTCTTTGCATGCCAGAGATATTTCTATGCGTGTGTTTTTTTTCTATTTATTTTGGCATCTGCTATGTGCCTCAATGTCTGACTTTGGATGCCTTCAGGCATCCTTTAAATGTTATCAGTCTTGCATGGACACTTATCCAGCTGTGCAAGTCAAAGTGCACTTTATGGTAAAATGTTTTACTGACTTTATGTGTAATTTCTGTGTGTACAATCTAGATATTTACTGCACTGCCTCCATTCACACTGGGGATATTTGACCGGCCGTGCAGCCAGCAGAACATGCTTCGTTTTCCTCAACTTTACAGAATCACCCAGAACGCAGAAGGTTTCAACACCAAGGTACGTGCACGCACCATGAGCTGTGACTAAAACCGAAGCTAAATCTGTAACTTTTCTGCTCTAGATTTGACTTGCCATGCCTTGCGGGTTGTCTGTGGGATTGACGAGTGATGCCTGCTGTTTGTTTGGTACGCCAGCAAGTAAATAAGAGTGGCACAGTGACTGGGATGTTTCCACGGCAACCAGTAATGAGATTCATAGGCCCAGAATAAGGAAGTCTTTCATTTTAGTGTGTACACCAGCAACCCAACCTACTGTAACTGTACATGCATTTTAGTGTGTGTATGTGTGTGCGTGCAGGAGAGGAACTTTAATGGCAAGAGCACAGTAGAAGTTGTGTGTTACTTTGAGGAATTGCTGTTTTTGTATGTTTTATGTCTGTGGGAGTGCGGGGCCACGCAGTATATGCTTTGGCATTACATTGCACTGACTTGTTTTCTGCTCTTTTCTCTCCATCTCTTGCTGTTCTTTCTATTTCTTCTTCAGGTGTTTTGGGGTCACTGTATCAACGCACTGATTCATTCAATTATTCTCTTCTGGTTCCCACTTAAAATGTTAGAGCATGGTAAGTCCATCAGAAATTGTACTACCATGCAAAAAAATTCTGGAGGTTTTGATTTTGTCATGAAGCATTTGTGTGCTCCCCACAGACTCTCCCTTCAGTAACGGTCAGGGAAATGACTACCTGTTTGCTGGAAATATGGTCTACACAGTAAGCATCGTTCTTATGTTTAGTATGAGTATGTGTGTCTTTTTTATTTCTGTGTCTTTTGGCATGCAGATATGTGTATTTCCTGCATATACACAGTATTTGTGTACACACCAGGACTGTGCTGCTTCCTCTGGGCTGTTACGGGTCTCCAGTCAATCTAGTCTCGTCTAGCCAGTCTGTCTCCTCTCCACACTAATCCATCTTTTCTTTCTATTCGCGTCTCCATCTCACACACTCGCTATCATTTTACTCCCTACAGTCCCATGCGTATTTCTCTTGCGTTTATTTGTTGTGTTGACCGCAGGGGCACGTGGGGGTTCTGAGTATTTTTTACAGACATTGCTAATTTTACAGTATAACATTAATGTTTATTATCTCCACAGTCGCCAGTGAACTTATCCAGTCTCTTTTTTTTTTTTTTTTTATTTTCCCCCTCTTGTATGTGTGTGTGTGTGTGTGTGTGTGTGTGTGTGTGTGTGTGTGTGTGTGTGTGCACATTTGTAGTATGTGGTCGTTACAGTATGTCTGAAAGCTGGAATGGAGACCACCGCTTGGACCAGGGTAGGAACATTAACACACTCTAATATGCCACACCATATGGGCTGCATTTTACTCAACCATTGACAAATAAAGAGGGGGGGGGTCCCCACTCTGTGAGGACTGCAGTGTGAGGTTTTCATATTACTTGGTGTAAATACTTCACAGTGAGGGGAGGCATGGGAAAGACGTGGCCTACCTTGATCATGTGGTGGAGGTTTGAGGTTTCTCCAAATGCAGAAGAGCCTGTTGATTGCACCTCATTTTCCAACCCAGCTCAGTTGTGACTTCATATTTTTTCCATTGCTTCTTAGTCATAATTCTAATGATCACTAAGAAAAAATGACCAAGAGTAGATTTTAATCATGTTTCTTTTAATTCAGTAATGGGTTGCATCTTACACTCATAGAGATCCAAGAACCAAGATGAAAATCAGGTTATTCTTTAGATCACAGCTGACAATTTAAGGTTTAATTACAACTAAATATTTTTTCTATTACAAGTGTGTGCCTCTATAGTATGTATGCATACACGTTTACATATAAAAATGAATGAGATATGGAGAATTTTAGAGGTGACACATATGGAAGTTCTGCAAGTAGATTATATCAAAATGATGTTAAATGACTTTACTCCATCTTTTCCAAACTTCCAGCTTTGTCGTTCACATTGCTGTGCCTATCATAACAGAATAACAGACAATAGCTATATTACTGCTCTTTCAACATTAGAATAAGTTTACTTTTGTTTGAAAACACACACAGTATTAACACATTTTATCTTCCTATATTGTTGTTCCCTAAATGTTGCATCTTATTCCAGTTCACCTGCAATGTGCATTCTCTGTACAGGTACCCCATTATTACAAAATATAACAATATATTTAGTCCTAATTATGATCTAACATGTGAGCTGTAATCTAAAGTAATATTTAACATTGAAAGGAAATCTGAACTGATAACACAATGCACAGAAAATTGTTAAAATAGATTAGAAGTATCATGATTATCATCTCTTATAACAGGCAACCGAAGCTAATGATTTTGTACACGTGAATATTTCTTAAGAAAAGACAGAAATCGAAGATCAGTTCCATCTTACATTGCTGGAAATCTGAATCTGCCTCTGGAGAATGTCTACAGAGGTGGATTTGGACTTGATGATTATGACTGTACCTTTTGGCTGTGACTGTGACATGGTTTGGCTCATACTGTGAGTATGATACTGATTTGATACTCACACTATTGAGTGAGAGATTGTCTGGATGGACAGAGGGGTGCTGACACCTTTGTCCCTTCAGCTGTCTACACAACAGCCTGACAGTAATGAAGCAGGGTCCCAGTGGAATTCACACAGTGTCCTCTTACAGCAGATCACAGAGAGGGACGAAGACAGGGGAAGGAGGGAGGGAAAGGTTGTCTATATTGGGATGAGCTGTATGTAAGCTATTTGACCTCATGCTGCTGGTCTTTTTTCACTCTTATTCTCCATCCTGCATTTTCTTCTCATTTTTTGTCATCTTTCTCTCTTGCAGTTTTCCCACCTGGCGGTTTGGGGAAGCATGGCTCTCTGGATGGTCTTCTTTGCAGTCTACTCAGCCATCTGGCCCACCATCCCAATTGCCCCAGACATGCTAGGCCAGGCAAGTTTCCTCTCTGTAAACATGTGTCACTCATTTGAAGAACAGGGGTTGAGGAGGGTTAAAATAGCCCCTTCCATCTACATCTCTTTTTTGCAACTTCCACCCCTTGCCCCTCCCATCTTGGTTGCCACTACATGGCGCCTATTTGACTCACCTCCTTGGGTGTTCCACGTCGGCACTGCTGGATCCCCAGGAGAGATTTATACCCCACCAGCCCCTCTCACCAGGCTTCCTGCACCTGCTGCGTGTCACCCGAGCCCCAGTCTTTTACTGCCCTCTGTGGAGGTGTTGACTCAAGAGGGTGGGCTGCTGTCGGTAGTGATGAGGGTCCATTGGGGGTGAGTGGGACCCCTTGATTGAGAGACTCATTTTGGAGTTTAGGGATAAGAGGGGGTGATGTGAGGTACCCCACTGAGTGAGTTGGGAGTAAAAGGGACCAGGGCAGTCTCGACTCCCCTCAGCCCATTAATTCAATTTGTGTCAGAAATCAGGAATGCGGTCAAATATCTCTGCAGCTGCTCAGTCTAACTGGGGAATGGTCAGAGACACATAACCACCACCCCCAACCCTCCATCATCCCCCCTAAGTACCCTGTTACCTCTCTTATTTCCCGTACTCCTTCTATCTATATTTCCATCTGTCCACGGGAGACAGAGAATGGAAAAAGTCTATATATCTTTGTACAGAATAACTGGCTTAATGTATTTCGGGTCCACTGACATGTAACTTGTATGCCTTGATCATGAAAAGGGGGCGACCAACAGTCTATGTCTATGGATATAATAAAGCAGACAAAAGCATTTACCATGTCTCCTTCCACACTCTGTATCTGTGTCATATGACATATGTCAGTGTAGAAATGGACACTGTGTCTTTTATGTGTCGGGTGTGTGGGTGTTTGTCATAGACAGTATTAGTGGGTCCAATTGCATCGTCTGTACTTTGGTTGTGATTCCAGCTGCTGGAGTGGATATCTGCTAATAGTTTTCCTGTTCATTTTTCCCAACTACCTCTTCCTGTGGGACCCAAATTATCTATATCTCTGGTTCCAAATAGAGGACACAGGAAATGCATTATGTGGACTGGTAAATTAGTAGAACTTTGGATCTGGGGTGAAGTTTTTGTTGCTGTTGACTTAAGTGTTCACGCCTAGAGACAAAGGCTTGAGAAATACCACAGAGCTAGCTCATGCAGATAACCAAAGGGAGGATAATTAACAGAAAATGGATGGCTTTACAGTAACAAGCAAGGGCAAGCAGAAGATGCAGCCTAATAATGAAAGGATGTTGTGAAAGAGTGAGATTGGAGTGAGCCACTGGAGAAAGAGATGTGTGGGAGTGAGAGATGAGGTGAAACGCAGTCTGACAAACTGAGACAGTGGTTAGATATGTGATTAATCCCTGGAGACACACCAAGGGTAGGGGGCAAAGGTCAATGAGCCTGACTGCAGCTGGACTACAGAGACAGGTAGGGGGGATTAGTTTAGTCACTACATTTTTATCAGAGGAGTATTGCCTTTCACTTATGGGAATACTGTGTTAAATTCAGTTTGTGGTGTGAGAAAGCTGTTAAATACTGTATGTTTGGCTGACTTTAGGGGTATGTAACCTTCTCTTTGCTGTGAACTCCTTTTAAACTTTCAATGTGGTTTGTGTCACATTGCTCTTTGCTTATGCCACATGTTCTTTCTGTGCTCTTTGCTAAGAAAAATGACTTAATACTCTATTTGAATTAATATATGGCCAAATAAAAGGAGCCTGTGTGCTGTCATTGCAGGCTGGCAGGGTGATGCAGTGCTGGCACTTCTGGCTGGGCCTGGTCCTGGTGCCTACTGCATGTTTACTCAAAGACGTTGCTTGGACCGCGTAAGTAGAACAGATTTAATACAAATACATAAGAACTTCATACAGCGACTATTTTACTTAAACTGAAAAGTTTACATAACCCATATTGAGTCTGTGTCAACACTTACGCAGACTATATTATGAATCACATATGTCTGCAAACTAAAACACTCAGACTTTCCTTTACGGGCCTGATGAGCTTATTCCACTTTGCAGCACACGCCGCACTGTGAGGAAGTCTCTGCTAGAGGAGGTGCAGGAGCTGGAAGCACGAGCTGTTGACCCAGGGGCAGCTGTACTTAGGGATGCCAGCGGCCGCAGGTATGACCTTGATGAAATATCACCTCACCAGATGAGGTTTCTTTTGTTTATTAGCATAGTCTGTTGAAATTTGATTTAATAATCTTTATACATGTATTTTATCGATTGTGTATATTGTTTGACTATCAGTTATATTGAGTGAATGTGAAAAAGTGGTATTTTTAACTTCCCAGTGGCACTGTCCACAGCACCGAAGCCAAGGCTGAGGTTCCATAGAGCCAAAGCTGCTCAAAGAGGTAGTTTCTGGGTTTGAACTGTCCTACTGTGTGAACTCTGACCTCACATGACCTGTACAAGCTGCTTTGGAGTGACCCTCTCTCTGTTTCTCTAAATCACCTTTGACCCAAATGTCATCCTCACATTAGGTTAATCTCCTGATGTAATTTTTTATTCTTCCATCTTTGGATTGCTCTGTAGGTGGATCACTTTGAAGTGCTGTACAGACCTGGTGTGTTGACTGGATTTGCCTCATAGTTCCCACACCTGTGATTTAGCCTAATGTGTTGTGTCACTAGAGTCGTGTTAGACATGAATTGTTTGAGAAAGTTGTAGTTGCTGTCTTAGGAATGTAGATCTTTCACAACTTGTCTTAATGTCACGTCAGATGTCAGTCACTGAGATGAGCAAGTTTGTCAGAGCAGTTTGGCTCTTGATAGGAACAGGTGATTTCTGAGGTGTGTTTACTCTTGGAGAGGAAGTGTGTGTAGCCACTCGGCTCTTAATCATCCCTTCGCTTTGTCCCGTCCTGGACTGATCCTGCTTTTTTAACGTTAAACAAGCAGGACCAGATCTTTAAGTCTCCTCAATTTAGAATAAGTGGTGTTAGGTAGCGGTTGGCAATGAGGCAGTGAAGCAGAATGGAAAATGAGCACATCTGTGTTTGTAGTACCTCGGCAGATCTTGGGGTAGGCATGGGAAAGTGGTGGAAAGGTAGAGCACAAGAGAATCTCTAGAGAAGAGTTCAAATAGATCACATCGTTGGGCCTTTGTGAATTCAGAAGGCCAACATCAGTGGTACTGATCCATCAGCCTTTCATTTATTTCTCTGGTCATCATTTAGTCTTTTATCATTCACTCAGCACTGTCATCTATCTAACAGACATCGTTTTCTTTGGCCAGTCTCCTTCTGCAAACTTCAGAGCCTCTTGGTTTTTTCTTTTTCCTTGATAAACACGCTAGTGAAAGTTCTCAACAGTCACATACAGTAATAAGAATTTCCCAACAGTTTGCTCCAAATTTTAGCCTTGGGAAAGCTGACTGTAGTCCCTAACACTCTGTTGATCATGATATCAAAACTACTGTGTCAACACCAGGGAAGCCCCTCTTGGGTGATTTTCATGCTCTAATGATGATTAAATGTACAAAATGTATTCTTCAAAATAAAAATGGGCAAAATGCAACATCCTGCCATAGGAATCAAAATTCTGGGGTCCTGACAGTTTCATCCTACACTTTGGGCTAATGACTGTAGTGGCTGTAATGATACTGATGAGACTGGAGAGAACTGAACAAGCGTGCATGTATGTCCATGCATTTTTGTGCATGCATGCATTTGTGTCCAATATCTGGAAAGAGCTTAGTTATTTTTGGTCACGGAGGAGAGGAGCCGTGACGGCGTGTGGTCTCTGAACAGAGGATCCAGTCTTCTTCTTGGAAAGAGGGGGAGAAGAGGAAAGGAGAGGAGAGGAAAGTAGGGGAGGAGAGAGGGGGGGTGAGGAATAGTTTACTGTAGATGTCCTGTTACTCTGCAGCCACTTTACAACTTAATGTTCAGTTAGGAACAGTTAACATCAACCCAATTACCAAATATATGGTCTCGAATGAGATTTAGTTGGTTCATTGTTCAATATAAATCTGTGTTCATCCTTTTTGTCCGTATCCGTTTGTGTTTTTTTGTTGAGTAATTCTGAAATTTTGTAGATTTAAGCAGGCAGGAAAAAGGTGTCAAACCTAACACTCAGAGTAGTGCACCAGTAGCTGGACATGTGGTAGTGACAAGTCTGTTTAGTTTCCTTTCCTTGAGTGGTCATGTAAGGTATATGTTTCTTTCCTCACAGTCTAAACGAACGAGCCCATCTGCTGACAAGAGTCTTTAGGAAAACACCTTCAAGTGTAGGACGCTCAAATTCAGTGCAGCAGACTGTGTCACGTGAGTGCCCTTTCCAAACATACATATATTACATTAAAGTATTTACTGTTCAATAACTTAAGGCTAAAAACTACTTTGTTATGACTCCTAATTGTACTGTGTAGCTTTCTTAAATTAATACTTAGACTTGGGTAACTTTGTCATTTTTCATTCAGGTGGTAATTTTTGGTACTGCACAAACCATACAGGGACATAAAAAGCACATCATACAAACCAGAACAAGGAAAATAATCTTTGTGAAGTGCTCATCAATAACTGTACATGACAAAATAAAGTACTGCACGTCCCCTAGTCCAGTGTTTTTCAACCTTGGGGTCGGGACCCCACGTGGGGTTGCCTGAAATTTCTAGTCATTGATAAAAAATAAAAACTCATTGATAAAAAATAAATGGTGAGTTGAGAGAGACAATCCCAATCCAGAAAAGACATGACAAACTGTGAAGCTGAAACTGAAGCACTGCGGTACTGTTTATCTGTCAAGTGTTCATTGTGGTCGGTTTCAGATGCTGCAGCTCTTTCTTAATTCATAGTTTGAGTTATTGTTTGTTCAGTATTCATTGTCAGCCTTGTAAATACAAGCTGGACTGACTGTACATATCCTGACCAAGGAAAATCAAATTCTCACTTTGTGCAGTAATCTACACCTGGCTTTTCTGCCTCCATCCATAATAATATACATTATATAGGCTAAATGTCCTCTAAAATTAATGTTTATTCGCAACATAGTATAGCAAACTATTACATGATCAAAAACAAATTAATTTTAGCCAAAAAAAAGTCTCAGTTTTGAATGTCTGGGGTCGCCAGAAATTTGTGACGTTAAAATGGGGCTACAAGTCAAAAAAGGTTGGGAACCACTGCCCTAGTCCATGTATATCCCAAATGACTGACTACCACAACTTATTTAGCTGAGATATTACTATAGGAATAAATGAGGGTTTGTTCTGATGTTGAGGAATCTGTACCTCCAGCCAGAGGGGAACGGCTAAAAGTCTGTTGCCCCGTGACTTTTTCCACAGGTCTTCACAGTTAATTTGTTCTTGTGAGCTTTTTTAATTTCATTAACAAAGGATACTCTTCATATAGAATGATGAAGAGCATCAGCAGTAAAGCAGCTCTAGTGCTACTGACCCTTCTGAGCATTCTCTATCATTATCAACTGTTTCTGTAACTTAAACACAAAAGCTAACCCAAAAACTGAAGCAACATATCATGGTACACAGTGAGCACACACAGCATTATTGAATACTGACAGTAGATTTGTTTTTTAGCTTTATTCCCTCATCCTCCTCTCTGTCTCTTCAGATGGCTATGCCTTCTCTCAGGAGGAGCACGGCGTGGTGTCCCAATCCCAGGTAGTGCGCTCCTACGACACCACCCGCCAGCGCCCCAGCCTCTAGCCCTACTCCTGCCCAAGACTTTGGCTCTTCGTAGCAACGGTTGTCAAGGTGACAGCGGAGACAGACTTATGTGACATCCTCACGCAGGGTGACAGACCCCTGCTGTGGCCTTAACTAGAACTATGACCTGACCCCTCGCTGTGGACTGGGGTTCACAGTTAGGTGTGGAGGCCGTCACTGGAGCATGGAGGACTGATCTGAGAGAAGGGACCAGGCTAACTATACGGAATAAACATTGTTATAACTCTCACACAAGCTGCACAGGCATGAGCAATCATATCCATGCACAGACCTGACAAGTCAAACTCAGAGACTGCTTCTCATATCTGTATACCCCACAGACTGGGTTTGGTTCATGCAAGTGTGTGTCAGTGTGTGTGGTTGCGTGTGGCATTCCAGTGCGTCTGTATCTGCCCGTGCATGTATGTCAGCACGCATTGGCGCTCCTGTGTTTGTGTGCATGTGTGTGTGAGTCTGCGTGTGCCTGTGTGTGTCTGTTAGCATCCACAGTTCCCTCTCATCTCCCTCTCGTGAGGTGGGTTTAGTTTATCTGTCATCACATGACGGAGGGGAGGGGTTGTCAAAATAAACACACACCGGCACACATGAATTCCTTAAAACTGGAGGGAGGGAAGCATTGACTGAGGACCACTGGAGCCCTGAGCCCCACTGCAGCATCAAGCCTCACTGCCAAACACCACAGAGATGTCACTGAGGCAGAACCCTAACCCCAAATGGACCACCACCCTGCAGCCTCTCCCACCCCACTGGGAACACCTTCCACACACAGGAGCAGCCTCTTCCTCTCCTTCTTCCTGCTTATCTCTCTTCCAGCCCTTCATTTCTTCCTCTATCTGTCCATTTCTCAGCCGCTCTGCAGCCTCCACCTCCCTCCTCTGCTGCACATCTCCCGGCCAGTTTTAAAAACCACTATGTTTCCATTTGTATTTCCTGTTTTTAATTCCGACCGCTCCTGTGATCGCTGATGCCGCCTGTCAAGCATCATCAGCTGAGGTTGAAGCAGCAACAGCAAGCCTGGCGTTAGAGCTTCCTCCTTCGTTTCTGTTGGAACCTTTTATTTTCCTTTTTTTTAATTTTTATTAAAGTGGACATGTGTATGTGTTTATAATTTCTTTACTCTTTTCATTAATGCCTGTTTTTGTACTCATACGTGGAGATAATCTCATTGAGGGAATATTTTACTTGAATTAGAGCTAATAGGCATCTAAACAGAAGGGATTTGATTGAGACACTCGCCTGGATCATGTGTTTTTTCTGGCTCTGGGATTTGTCTGAATGTAGAGTCCATTGTCTCGTGCTCTGTGTTGAGGACACTCTGGTCCAGGAATGCAAGACTGAATGGGTGGGAGAAGGGTTTGTCCATCCAAGTCCTAATCATTAAATCTAATCAATCCATGGCCTGACCAAATGTCTCTGTCTTTTTACTGTAGTACAAGTCTTATCCTGCACGCAAGCAAGGTTTGTTTCTAAGAAACACTGGCTGAAGTGAGGAAAAGCTTGACTTAAAATTTAAAAAGTAATGTTTTATACGTAAGACACATAATATTTCATATATTAAAGGATTCAGTGTTCTCCCACGCTCCCACTTAAGATAGTCAGTGTAGACAGACCATTAGCAGATTAATACAGCCCCCATCCCCTTGAGTTTTTCTCCAACTAGACATCCCTTTCCCACCCACCTTCCTGGACATATCCCAGCCCAAACTGACTACAGCTGCTCCAGTATGGAGAATCCATTGGTCGGCGGCCTAGCAGGAGCCAGGGAACCATTTCTGCTTTTCAACTCCTCCCCAGTGGCTCCCCAATGGCCCATACCGCTTTCCACATTAGCTCAGTTTGTGGAGAAGCCTGCCAAACTGCATCTCCATAGGAATAGAAGATGTCGTCTGAGGTTTAAAGCTGCATTGTTGTGGTTTATAGTTCCTCCTATGTGAGTCAGGTGATGTGACAGGTATTTGTTCTGTCCACTGTGGGTGGTAGAGCTGTCTGAGAAAGTGTGTAATTAGTGTTTCTAATGGCTTAAGTATGTGTATTTCAAGGGGATTGAGAATGTGACTTCTGTGCACAAATCCATTCACCTCACAGATTACTCATACAAAATATGATTTCACTGTTTAAATCGAAGATGCATTTCTCACTGTATATTTAGGACAGTGAAAGGTAGTAAAAACCCAGCCACAAATGCAATAATTTCTGTTTTAAAAATGGTTTATTTTTCATTATTTATATGAAAATTTCACTCCTGCAGCAGGTCCCTGTATTTTAGAAGAAGCAAACACTGGACCAAATTTTCACCATGGTTTTACAGATATTCTTTCCTGGTCAAACACAAGCTGCCTTCTTCCTTTAACAGACATTGTGCTTGGGGTACAGATGAGGTACACAGACACGCCGGTTTCAGTACTATGAGACATCTCAGGCTGCACGCTCAATGGAGCAGCACATTCCTGAAGTTGCATGTTACTGAGTTACTAGTCCCGTTACAGACCCCCCTACACACACATATACACACACACACACACACCCGCTGCACAAAGAACAGCTAAAAAAATATTCAACTTTTACTCATTTTTCAGAAAGCCCATTTCTGTTCCTTAAGTGGAAAATAATGATTCAAAGCTGCCCTGGAGCAGAGTTTGCCCTCAGTTAATGCGCTGAACTGGGGGAGTGTTAAATACACACACATGCACACACCTCGCACTGAAGTGAAGGGGCAGTTGGCAGAGTTTTCGCTGTATAATTAACTCTAATCTTCAAAAACGGCCTCTCACTCCCTCTCTGTCACACACTTGCACTTTGTAGGTACATTAACTCCCGGCCTCGCATGAATATTTTCATTTTCTGGTTGTATGTGTTTCCGCTTATGGCAGTTGGGGCAGTAATTTTTTTTTTTTTTTTTTCTTTTTGGGTGGCAGGAGCGGGAGTTGTATAGCAGGGTGGAGCGTCACAGTCTATGTCCTGTGTTCACTTCATTAGAGTTTAAATGGTCTACAGGGAGATTGCGACTGCCTTTCACATCACACCACCTGCATTTCCCATTACACACAGCTAACATACAGTTACTCATAACGTCCACATCCCTCCACTCTTCACACACACACTCACACATATACACTACAAACATTTTATAACATACTTTCTCTCCACATACTTCAAACAGATTTGTATTGTATACAAAGTTGTATTATATAAACCATTCACAACCATTTACAAGTGCAGATGTGCACATGGCATAAACACAGCATGTGGTCTTTTTTTTTTTTGCTTGAATATCCACTTTGCATACAGTTCATTGCAATAAATCATTCAGTCATCACTCATTCCTGCACATATAAGCCAACAAATCTTTTTCCTCGTTCTCACATACACATAGTTACAAACACAAACACTTGCACAGTCTTTATTGGACTGCAGGCTGCTCTGAAATGTGCAGGATTACCCATCTGAGCCCTATAAACCACCAATATGCAGTTTTGTCTTTGTATCAAGACAGAAGATTGTTTATGCATCCATCTTACCCCGTTACAGGCTGAGCTTAGCTCATTCCAACTTGTCAAGAGATCATATGACACACTAAACAGACACACACCACACACAATAGCAGGGCAGGCTCTGCTGCCAGCAAGGCTTTATGAGTCCTTCATGTGAGTCCGACTCCCTGCGTTTCTTTTTCCACTCTGGCAGCTTCCCCAAAAGGTCTCTGGGGCAGCTCTCACAGGTTTAACTTCACAACTTAGTTTTCACAACAAAGTGGCCGAGTGGTCTGCATGCTGGCCCCTCACACAGTCACTGGAGGGTATTTCTGGTCACTGGTAATACTGGATCCACCAGTGGGAGGAGGGCAGGGGGACTGCAGGGGTCTGTATCCTCCCTGGGTTGGGTCGAGGAAGGTTGGGGTGGGGGACACGGGATGGGCATAGCCAATGTACTGCGGATGTAAGAACTGTCCCTGGTGAGGCATGATTTGGGTGGCTTGCTGGCAGTTGAGTACAGAGAAGTTGGTGGGCATGTTGACGAAGACGCTGGCATCAGGGGGTAGCCAGCAGGAGGCCTGAGCCCGCATGAGGGGAGGGGGGGCAGGGCGG
>JAPQRP010000015.1:21980074-21993328 GCA_037367295.1 Apogon hyalosoma | reverse complement strand
GGGGGGCAGCTGGGGGGGCAGAGGAGCTGGATGAGGTGGCTGTGCTGGACTGGCGCTATGATGAGCCTCTGGATGTGCCCACACTTGACATCATGGGGATAGTTTCCAGGAGGCGACCACCGCTGGTCCCGCCTCCTGTTGCACCTCCAGAGGACAGTTCCTGTTTGGGACGGAGGCAGCGGCAGCAGCAAACAGCCACCACAGAGCCCACCAGGATGAAAGCTACAAACACCGAGCCAACGATCAGGAAGGGCACATAGATGGGCACTGCAACAGAGGAGGAAAAACAAACATTAGCTTGGACTAACAGTTAAAAAGCCTGGTTTTGTGTCACTTCTAAACCTTCATGTCCTCAGTCGCAGATTGAATAAGACAGTGAAACAAAAGCTTGAGTAGAGAAAAGTGTTTGGACTAGAGACGAAGAATGAAAATACACTGGGGCTGGGTCCCTGGGGAGTCTCAGACTCTCATTAGCAGTTATTAACTTTGTTTTGATCTGTTTTAATCCTTGCCTCCCTGCCGTGTCCCTGCCGCTGCTCAGCCTCCTCGACCCTCCACCCCTCAGTATGTGTGTTTGCATGGGTGACATTCTTAAGGCAGGCTGCCAGCAGATATTTGTGACCCTTCATTTTCTACAGCTATTTATGACCAAGCCTTTGAAAATAAGTTACTCAAGTTGAACTACAGTACTTGGCTTTTGCTTAAAGAAAGGCATTAAAGTGGGCTGATTTAATGGTGCTGAATGGGAGGTTATTCAGTCTTTAAATCAAAAGGAGTAAAGCCATTCCTGTTCTGACCTTTACTTTCTTTGTATCTAAAACTGCAAATCACACTTGAAACAATATACTTGTGCAATACTCACAATTTCACCCAATTAAAGAGTCATATGGTTTCAACACACAGTTGAGGCGTTATTAAAAAGGTAAATGTCTTGGCATTTTTATGCATGAAGATCTTGGTTTCAGGTCTTCAAATTTGTTATGAGTTCAGGAGAAACTCCAACAACAACTTTGAAACAAGATCAACAAAAGCTTTTCTATGGAAATAGCAGATTTTGTTCTAATTGTACATTTTGGCCCATAAACGAAGGCACAAAGAGAGCCCTGCTGGCAGCAGTGGGGTGACAAGCAACATGAGGTCAGTGCTGAGGTGTTTTCCGCAGTTGTAAATTCCCATGCGTGCTCACACAAACACCTTACAAACAATAATGACCATGTTACATTATAAATGATTTACTGTTTTATTGTTCCCACAGGGTGTACTTATTTTCCGCTTTGAATATGCCCATGTGTTACAGCCTGTAACTGTATGCCAAAGAGAGGTGGCAAATGGCTCCAGTTTCCTTTTGTCTCTTGGCTCTTTGAAATACATCCACGGCCTTGAGAAACTTTTGAGAATGCTCATCCAATGAAGCCGGGTATTAAAAGGATTACTACATGAAACATGTTGAGAGAGCTGGAGGTCATTCATTTGGCTGAGGCATTAAGTCTAGGTGACAAAAGACATAGGCCAGGGGCAGAGGAGGCCGAGACACAGTGATATGAATAAAAGCGGGACCTTGACCCATTTCCCTTTGTCGAGAGGTGGTGTCAACTTCAGAAGCTAATGTACCTCACAGCTACACACCTTCCAATAAACAGGTTTTAACAGGAACTCTTTGGATACGACTGTTACAGTACTACATATAAGTTACAAGAGCAGAAAATGTCCCAGGGAGCATTTCACTGCCCTCTTTTCCTGCACTTATATAGTCTTGACCTTAACATCTTTGCTTCCACTCCCTTTTCCTGCATGGCTGATGGGGATTACCAAATTGCAAAAACTTTCTACTTGTGTTACTTCACTGCAGAGCTGCTTTCCAAATAGCTGTGCTGTAAATCAGTGATGGAGGAAATAAGCATTACACAAAGTTCAGCAACTGAAAATATATCCCAGCTCTGTCAAATTATGACTTGTCTGTTATATTCCTGATTTTCAAAGGACAAAATTTCTGGTTGTCTCCTTTTGGAAAGAATCACTCCTATTGTTCCCTGTCACTCTTCAACACCTGTTGCTGTAGTTGAGCTGTGGCAGCCATGCTGCAGTAACAGCAGCCCCCTCTCCTAAGCTCTTGTTTTGGGCAAAGTCTTTGTGGCTGGCTGGCTGGACTCTCCCTCATCTCCCTCAGCGATCCCCACGGGCATTCTCCTGTTCCTAAAAGCCATATGTTTCTTCATGTTGAAGCACATTAATAATTTCCTGCCTGTTACTCACTGACATCACTGTGTGTATCTTTGCTGGATGATTAATAGGCTGAAAGCTTAAGAAAAATGAATGAAATGCACAAACTAGGTCCTGCATTTAAAAAAAAAACAAACTTCCTTTATTCTAAGTGAGGAAAAAAACCTGCTTTTCTTTAAGTTATGTTGGCTAGAGGCCACTGAATGAAATGTATACACCGCTTCCTGCGGTGATAAGGCATGATAGTATTAGCAAATGACAGATTATAGCTGAGGTCCAAAAGAGGCCATATCCTCCTGGGAAACATGAAATCAGTCAGTGTTGCACTGTTTGTCTGCTGTCTAATATTTGCCCTAGTGCAGTTATTCAGCGTATGATGCAGCTTCAAGAGGCTTAATGGTAGATTACCTTATGAGAATGTAAGCAAAGATAAATGGAGTGGGGTAGCAGTGTGTATTGTCATGTAATCCACCACTAAGATGGAAAGTATAGGTTATACTTTGCCTCTGCTTTGTTTGGAGCCTCTCTTGACTAAATTTAATGTATGTGTAGGATAGTGTTTGAAGCGGCTCTGAGTGTGAATCCCTCCAAAGCCCAGAGACACCAGAGAGACTGCACCAAGGGGGGGGTTCATTAAGGAGCTCTGGGAAAGTGAGTCTGGTAGGAAATGATACGTAACGCACTTTGAGTGTTTTTTATATGAGCTGAGCTGTCAGCGCCTCTGTCCGCGTGAACCACTGTCCAAGATCCGGTCAAGTCCAAACTTGATCCCCGTGGGGACAGAGCGATCTGAGCCCAGCCCTCTGCACTGTTACAGACCAGAACAAACACAGCTATTTATAAAGTGCAGCACAGCACAGTTTGCCATTTGTGAGTGCAGTTAACTGGTTTTTGGAGGAGTCTGCTGTCTCCTGAGCAGCTGTCGTTGCCAGCCGGGACGGGCAGCAGATGAACCTTTTACAGGAAGACACTGAAGGCCTGATGGGTTTATGAGAAGAAACTAAAGCCTCGAAATGGCCTGAAATTTACTATATCAAATCACCTAAATGACGATTTTCATGTAAAAAGACCTTTCAGTTTACATCTATTCAATCCCATTTAGAATCATATATACATTTATGAGGTACTTGAATAAGTGCAGAAAGTTATTTAAGTTCAGTTGCTTCCTCCAGGTCTGCAGACTACCTCATACATAAATCATAGTAAAGCGGATGAGGATGACTTGAGCTTGCTGAATGTCAGACACTCAGGAGGGACCTCCCAAACACCCAGGCCACCAGAACCACTAAATATTTACATAAAACCTAAATATTTGCTCTTTACATTGGCATTTTAATTCCTCATATCTTTGAGCGCCCTTCTGTTTTTTATATGCTTTTCATACTTTTGCTTTAGGATACTAACCACTGATGACATTATTTGTGTTTGCATGTTAATTCATAGGTTTATACCTGCACCGGAGTCCTTGTTCTCCTTGTTTTCTGTCCCGGGCTCTTGCGTCTGTCGGTCGTTGTCGCAGCTCCCCTGGTCCAGCCGTGCGTCCGTGCTGGAGCAGCAGTAGCGCAGTTCACATTTCCCGCAGCAGATGATCGCGTCCTCTCCATCTATCTTCTCCGGACACTGGAATCCCTCTTTCCAGACGCCCTGGGAGTCGTGCCAGCCGTGGCAAAACTCGCCACTGGCCTTCACGTCAATAATGACCAGGAGCAGAGTTATAATCACGGTGACAGACATCGGGAAACCTCCTCCCCACATCCTTGGCCAGGTGGCCCGGGGCCGCAAGCTGGCGCACGGAAAGAGACAGAGAGGCTTTCACTCCCCTCGTCTAACCTGGTTAGGGGACTGATATGGTGTATCAGTGTGATAAAGGGAGCTGAGGGGATGGAGTGAGAAAGCAACAAACCACTTAGGTGCTGTCATTTGTTGGGAGAATCTCGTGCGTAATTCACATCCAGCACATCCAAAAAGTGACTCCGCTGCGTGGGTGTTTATCCAAGAGTTTTCTCACACTGCTAAAGTTATAAATGCCAAAAATAGTCTCATTTAAACTCCAGCTGTAACACTACAAAGTTCTGTGTAAAATCCAGCATGGAAAGCCTAAAAGTCTCCTCTTTCAGCCAAACCGTTCCGGTCTCCTCTTCAAATGCTTTTCCACTGAGATGCAAAGAAAGCACCGGTTGGAGCCTGATCCATGGGCGCACTGCTGCTGTCAGTCCCGAGTCCTCTCACCGCCAACCCGGTGCGCAAAGGGGAAAAAAATGACTTTTCTGGCTTAGTCTGCATTGTTGGTCAAAAGTCACTAAACCAAGTCAGGGGCAGTCTAGACCGATTAAACTAAAGCGCGCAGAGTCTATCCTACTTCTGCGTCAGAGAAAGGGGCGTGTAAAAAGTAAAATACACACCTCGACACTGTAACGCAAGGATTGGAATTTATGGTGTGAAGATGAGTAGGAACTAAGAAAACAAATTAATTGTCTATAAAAGATGAAATGATTAAAGAAAAAAAATCTTACCAGATTGTAATAATATACTAAATGAATGAACATGTTAAATAAATATCCTTTTAGTATCCTTTTGAGAAAGATAGTGACTATATTTGCTTTGAAACATACGGCTACATTTTGTTTCAAGGCCGTAATTACGGATGTTTTTGCTGTTAATCGCTGCCATTTGTAACTGTCAGAGCAAGAAGCCACATTCTCAACATCTGTCAACCACCACTTATGGAGTCAAAGTGGTGCTTTTATTTTGAAGGCAACACATTTTATTTTCGTCGAACGGACCTGTACGGCTGAAATTAGCATTATTCGAGGAATTTCCTCTAAGTAATTGGAATAAAAACGTAAGATATGGTTTTGTTTTGTTTTTTTTAGAAAAATATTATTAATTTTTCCCCTCCTGGCTGAAAGAATTTGACATTTTTAGTAATTTCCTCACAGCCTTGAACCAAATTCACACCACTTCAAAAAATCAACAGCGGATTTTCGTGGGGATCCTGCCATCTAGTGGTGTTGTTGGATGTTTGCGCCTTTTGTTACATATACAGAGAGGGAAAAATATATATACCCCATGAATGATTTTTTTTTTTTAAATGTTAGGAATTATTTTGGTTCTAGATGTCTTATTTCTGACGCTAAACTACTTCATTTTTCATTTCTAGCGTTGGACTACAATATCCAGAATGTTTACTGTTTACTAGCTGATAGTCTACTCTTTGTTTATACTTTGTATAGCAGCATCTTTAAAAACAACTGTTTATAAAGTGCTTTAACAGCAAACGGGGCAATCAGAACACTAAGTACAGATAACCAAATAGTAGTGGATAAAGCTTAGAGAGAAAAAACTACAAGCAAACGTACAAAAACTTAATTAAAATTAAATAAAACAAAATCAGACCAAAAAGAAGCGACATCACATCATAAAAGTAGTGAGTGTTAACATTTTACAACGATAAAAGTAATAAAAGGAAAAGAAAAGCCAATAAAGGCAATGGAAGATACAAACAATACTACAATAATTTATATCAAGTATATGATCAATAACTATATAAAATAAAAAGAATATACATTGCTGAAGCAAGAAAGAAAATAAAACAAAAAATCACCTAAAAGCAAGCTTATATAAATGCGTTTTATGAAGTGATTTAAAAGAGGTTAACATAAAAAAAAAAAAAAAAAAAAGTTGCTTACCATTGGTGCATCATTCACAATGAATCGCAGGCTTCTCTCACAGAGCAACGTTACTTCATTTCCCATCATGCTCTGGGGTAAAGCGGTGTCCGTGGTAACAACACAGGAAGTGGCGCGCAAGTGTTGAAAAACTGTCACACAACGAACTGAAGATTTAGCACTGTTTAACTTCAGTAACCTCGAAATTAGTCTTACGAAGTTTACTGAATATCTTGTCGTGACTTTACATCGTAAAAGGTTAGTGCTATTTCAATATTTAAAGAACGTTTAGCTAATGTTAGACAAACCTTTAGCTAATACTGCAGATGAATTGAATTAGCTTAAGTTTACACGCACATATTGTGGTGCATTAGTTTTGATTATATGGAAATCACAAAGTAACAGAGTTTTGTTTATGAGTACAGTTTACCTCTGGGCTCTTTGGTCTTTTATTACTGTTAACAGATGTCGTCTGTGAGAACGGGGCGACCACAACATCACACTAAAGGGAAAAAGCCTGTGCGGCCCAAGAAGGCAGGAGCTCCCAAAAGAGAGTGGGTGGTGAGTGCAGATACCTGTTGTACCTGATCAAAACCTGAGTGAATAACCTGATGATACAGTGATGACTGCTGTCTGTTTTGATTTCAGAGCACTGTGAATGACCTGTCTGTGCACAAGCTGACCCCTGCAGAACTGGTAAGGTTAATGATCAAGTCTTTGTATAAGCTGTGGGATTTCATGTCATTATTCACCTGTGAAGCAATTCATAGTGTTTCCTACATTTGATTGTACTTGGGTTGGGGCATTTTTGCATTATCACCTGTTTTTTCCTGAAACAGTTCAAATAAATAAATAATTGTATAATGAATTCAAGGTTGTAACACTGTTCTCTTCTTCTTCAGAGTCATCGTCATGAAATCCATAAGTCTCACAATAAGACAGTGGCTCAGTGGGAGCTGAGAGAGAAGGCTTTAAAACGCCGTCTCAGACACACTGGGAGTCCAGCACCTCTAGACCAGGCCAGCCTCAGCATCATCAGGGAGGTGGGTATGAAGATTTATGTGTTACTTACAGTGTCTGGCTATACTTACTCCATAGAAAGATTTTTCCCTTTTCTGTTTCTCTGTAGGCTTTCAAAATAGAAATCTTGACTTCCTGTCCGCTTTTTTCTCTTTTTGTAATGCTGTCTCTCATCGTTGTGATTTGCACATCTGCAGGTGTTCTCTGACCAGCTGCTGCTGCAGGATGTGCTTGCTCGTTCAGACAGAGCCATGGCAGTGGTCAAAGACTTGTTTGGAGATGCTCCCCGCAGACAGACTGGTAGAAAACATCTCTTCTCCATAGTTAAAGTTCATCTTGATGATAAAAGCACATGAATGATGTTTGCCAGCTCCCAGTCACATATGTTTTAGAAAAGTAGTTGCTTTATTGGTTATTCTTGATTTTTTACTTGTGTCATTTTGTGGAATACATTATTTTTTTATGTGTTTATTGTTTCTACTATTGTACATGCTTCTACAGGACATCCTAGTGTGACCATGGCTCCAAACTGTGACTCTGACTTAGCACTTCCTGTGCTCCAAAGGCCAGATCCTCCAACTCAACTGTCTCTCCTCAGCCAGTCTATGATGGACCAACAGGTGTGTGTTTGCTGATTTAAGATTATTGTGGTTTTGCTTGATATAAATATTTGTATATTACTTCTTAAAAGAGATTATATGTGGTAATGCTATTATCAAATATAGCTTTTTTTAATACATAAGGTTTCAGTTGATATTAAGGTGCGTGTATGTGTACATTGGTTAATTCCAGGCTCTTAATGAACTGCAGACTTCAGATGAAGACCACAGTGATGAAGATGCAGCTGGTAGTTCAGACAACAATGTAATTCAAAGGTATTAATGTAAAAAGCAAAAATAGACAATATGTCCTCAAACCAGTATCTTCTTTCAAGCTCTACTTAAAGGTGCCCTTGCTTAGGAGGACTTTAAACCTGGGTGCAACATTTTGTTTGCAGAACTAACATCCGTAAAATGAAAACAAAGGCTACAGGCAAAGTGTTGCAGCAGCAGACAAGCTCTCGGCAGGTGGACAGATATAGTGTTCCTGTAACCCCCTCCACAGCAGGCAGACCACCAGACCAGACAGGTATGATGAATAGATTGGTGTCCTGAAAACACGCAGTTGGAGTTACTGCTGATCATCATGCTGATATCAATGCAATCCAAAAGATAAATAATTTTCTACAGAGAATATTATCCCATTTTGTTTCAGCTCTAAATGCTACAGTGGCTGTCCAGCGTGTTAGATGTTCACAAAGCCAGTCTGGGGAAGACAAGAAAGATCCTTCGCCTCTGGTTTCTCAGGTTCTGAACTATGAACAGCTACCCAGCCAGTCAGGTATGAGCCAGAAAATACCTAGGATATGTGTCTTTAAATTACTTTTTAAATATACGGTGCTCAATAGAAAAAAAGAGACATTGATAAAGTCTCTCTTTATTGTTTGATTTGATCTGTGTTTTCCAGGGCAGAAGACCAGGACCAAGAAGTGTGTTTCTCAGAGTTCAGAGCTGGATGGGTCTTCCTTTGCCTCTCTCAATGGGGACCGGTCCAGTCTGGGCTTGTTGCAGTCCATGTTGGGTCAAGTGGAGGCAGACTTGGATTCCATGAGTCCTAATACTGTGGCAGCATCAGCACAGAGTCCAAAACACCACCAGACAAAAGGCCTCACTGGATTCTCTGTGGCCTTGGTGTCTACATTGGGACGCTTGGTGCACCTCCTCAAACAGGTACTCGTCTATCAACTCTTGATTAAAATCTGCCTTTGTAGTAGCATTTTATACTTACATGGCCAAAGCAGGAAAGAAATTGCTTTCTGTCAGCATATGTGTATTCAGTGTAGGTAACTCTGTAGTACTTTGACATCTTGCCATCATTACATTCATAAGACATGTTTGAACTACAATGTCTCAGCGGGAAGAGGAAGCCCAGAGGGAGGCTCAGGAGAGGAAACGGCTGGAGGAGGAGCTGAGGGAGCAGCAGAGGCTGATTGATGCTCTCACTGCTGAGACCATGTCTCTGAGAGAAGAGGCTGCTACCCTGCAGGTGAGATGACCAACACCGTTTGGTAGCACAATAGCAGCTGATATACAGCTGTGGAAAAAGTTAACGTAGCACTGTTTTTTACAGGTATGGTTGAGCAAAACCTTCAATAATGCAAATAAATCCAGTTTGTTTTCAATACAAAACTCGTGTTTTAACCTATAAATTAGTATTTGGTGCTGTTACTCTGAATGGACTGGATCCACAAAGGATACCTCTAAAGTATTTCACATATTTAACACAATCTAATGCAATAGCTATTAAAATAGGCTCCACTAAAATGATATGCTTTATTGAATACATCACTCATGTTCGGTTTGGTGTCTCACAGCATGTCTTAACTCCATAGGACACTGTGCACTGGACATAGTGACACACAGAGCAGTAGTTGTGACTTCATTAACAGCAGATCAGTCAGTATCTGATGGTCATTATTGTTTTGTTTGTTCTGCTGCTGTTATGTTCTGTGTTATGAATTTTAATAATATAGGGATATGTAATAAAACAGTCTAATCTTCAGCAATTTCTATATTTATGTACCAAAACTAAGATAAAGTGCAAACTGTCCCAATCCCTCCAATAGCTAAATATTTCACACTTGAAATGATTTAACATTCAATATCATTCAAGCTTCACAGATTTGAAGAAACAGTAAGAGACAGTGAACCAGAGGAGAGTTTAGACACAGTTAACACCATCTTTCAGCAGAAAAAACACATATAGCAATTTACACTAGTCTCTTGTGAAATAGATGTTTTTTTGCACTGTGGCTTAATCATATACATCTGCATAGAAAGGCAATGACTTTATGTCCATTATATGAATTTCTTTATTTACAGTTCTGGCCCATGAAAGCTGTACAATCCTTTAGTGGACCTAGCCATGAGTATTTATGAATCATGTTCTCAACCTGTGTTCCACATTACTATTGGCTTAATCAAATTCATGAGGTTTTCAGTGAGGTTCAGGTTTGGAAAAGTTTGTGTTTCTCCCTTTTCCAGAGCTGTTGTGCCCAGATTTCATCTCAAATGATAAAAGATTTATGCTGAAAGCAGGGTGCAGTATTTCTGCATTCATCTATTGGTGGTTTCTCTCAGGTGAGGTTGCAGGAGCAGACTGCAGAGCTAGAGCAGAAGTTGGACACGGTGGTGTTGGCGATGGCAGGACTGGGGCTCCTTGAGACACAGTTTAATCCACCTCAAGACTGTGACATCAGAGCTGCAGGTTTGTCTGTGCTTCTTTACTTGTATGTCAATATTTGTGATTTAAATTGTGTGTAATTGTTAAAAACCTGTGCAGTGTGTCATGCTTCACCTGTTCCCGGGGGAGTTCAAACACAAGTGTCTCGAGTGTCTCCTGCTGTGCTGCTGTCCCCCCCTCGGCAACAAAACAATGGGCCACAGATTCCTGGTAACCACCTCTGCCTGCTTCTCTACTCATTTGATCTAATTTCATCTGCTTACATCACACAGTGCTCGCAGGGTCATTTTTCTTTGCCCATCTCTTCCATAGTGATTAATCCTCTTCCTGGAGATATTCTGCATTCTTATGAGGACATCAAGACCCACAGCTCAGCCTCGAGCCTCACCAGCCTGCCCTGCTCCTCTTCTCTGTCACTAAACTCAGAACCTCTCAGTTCTCACATGTCTCCAGAGGCCATGCTGGCTGAGATCGCTCAGCTCAGCAGACAGAATGAGTTGATGAAGGCACAACTGAGTCAGGCCAAGAGTCTGGGGTCAGCAGGGGGAGGATCGTCCAACAGTTGGAGAGAGGACAGATGGTTGAGCTCTGACAGTAGAAGCATACGCCAAAATGTTGGAGAGAGGTGGATGTCAGGGTCCAGCAGCACAGGCAGACACAGCAGACAGAGGCAACATGTTCAGACTGCTGAAAGTGAGCAGGAGACTCTGCAGGTGAGATGAAACTTCTCAAGGTGACCATTCAATGTTTGCATTAATGTATATTTGCACTCTCCTGAGAATGCTGCTGTTTAAAATTTGCTGTTTAATCTGGAATTTCCCCTTGTGGAACTTATAAAGTCTTATCTTATCTTATCTTATCTTATCTTAAAATACTACATGTGAAGATTCTAAAACTGTAAAGGGAAGGAGCCTCCTTTCTGAAGATGAACCTGTTCATTTTATAATTGTGTAAAGGGTCCGTTCATGCTGCCTCACCCCAAATTATAAGTTTTTACCTTTTTCATAATAGTTTCAGAGAATTAAAATAACTATTGATACAGAAAATATACAGTCACGATGTGGGATTTCCCTTAGCTGCGGTTAACAAGATTTGTGGTAATTAATGATTTTTTTTTCTCAGGGCCAAATAAAATCTGTGTTGAGCCTAAAGTAAGAAAATTAAAACTACAGATATGAATTTATGAGGATGGAACATTTTTTATTTTTTTATTTTTAAAGTTTATTTTTTAATTTTGGAAGCAACCATTTACATGACTACATTCTGCAAATTATCCCATCATTCTTGTATGTTCAGTAATTTCAACCAAATCCAGTGAATATAAGTTGGTGTTGAAGGTTGGAATAAACATAATCAAAAGCAGGGTTTGTTCTGAGGGTGTAGCTTCAAAAATGTAGAACTAAGAAAAGTGTTTGGAGTCCAGATGGATGATTCTGAAAGGTCCCATGAATATGACATGAACAGTTAGGGCCAAGGAGGGATTTTCTATGATTCCACTCGAATTCTACCATGCTGAGTTAGATCCAAACCAAAGCTTTGTTTTTTACATGTAACATTTTTTTTTCATTCTTTAGGCAGAATTACCGAACACCTTCAGCACAGGCAGTGTAGAACAGCGCCTCCTTGAGCTGAACAGACAGAGTGCGGCTGCCAGGAGTCGCCTGTTGGAGCTCATTGAACAACAGAAACAAAGTGCTTCAACCAAAGTTTCCCCTTCTGCCTCCCCCATCCCTCCATCTGCTTTCAGCCCAAATACAGGTACGACACAGTGACATTAGCAGAACATGTCTGTGTGTCTGTCTATGTTGCAACAAATCCTGTATTTACTGTCATTCTCAGATATAAGGTCAAGTCCAGATGTGTCCATGCAGAAACAGGAGTTACAGGCTGGTGGTGATAAGAGGTAAGTAGATCTCCTGTATCACAGAGACGCTTCATGACCAGAAACAGGACATTCTGTCTGATCTGGATCCGGTTGTTTGAATACACTGGAAAAAAATCTAAATCTTACCCAGTGTATTTTTCTCATTTCTAGTCAAAATATCTCATCACACTTAAAATAAGACATAATCATCTAAAGAGTAACTTTTCACTGAGATATAAGAACTTATATTTAGACAATAGATCTTGAAAATCTTATTTCAAGAAACCTTACCAAGATAATTTTCACTTGTTCCATTGGCAGATTTTTTTTTTGCTTAATTCAAGCAAAAAATATCTTGTATAAATTTTTGTTAACTTGTTTTTAGAGGGGCATTTTTTTCCAGTGTATGAAAACTTAAAAATACACCTCATTTTTGCAGCTCCACTCTGTTGTAAATACGTATATAGTCTGTATAGTTTTCATTATTATTATTATGATTTTTTATATTCTTTTTTGCACTGTCTTTATGCATGCACACTTTTACTTGCACTTTATTCTGTTGCTGCCTTAACTGTTGAATTTCCCTGTTGTGGGATCAATAAAGTCTAATCTAATCTAATTAACTATCTATTGTTACTTGCAGAATTGCATAAAGTCACAAACTGTGGGTTATTATTATATTTCTGTGCTGCAGAGGCATGTTGAATGAAGTCTCATCATTTCAAAGTGTCAGAGGAGAAGCCAGTGAAGGCAAAGCACAGGTATAAATGAACAAGCACCGATTCAGATTTGACTAACCTGAAAATCCTAAAATCTGAGATCACCTTTTTTTTTCCTTAAACAGGCGGAGAAGCAGAGAGTGCGAGACGGTTGGTTTGCCTTGTCTACTCATGTGAAATGACAAGAAGAGGAGAGCTGATTCAACCTGAGAAACTTGCAGACCTCTTAGTAATGTTTTATTTAATCTTATCCATACTTTTTTAAATTACTGAAATAAATGTTTTAAGACCTAAACAGTGTTGTTTGTCCTTTTTTTCCCCACACATACACTTACAGTTGTGCTCATAAGTTTACATACCCCAGCAGAATTTGTGATGTTTTTTTGGCCATTTTTCAGAGAATGTGAATGATAATACAAAAACTTTTCTTTCACTTGTGGCTAGTGGTTTGGTGAATCCATTTATCATCAAACAAATGTGT
>JAPQRP010000015.1:21958652-21977879 GCA_037367295.1 Apogon hyalosoma | reverse complement strand
TAAAGCTGCCCATTTTTCTTGGCTAAACACCTTCAGCTCCTTTCAGATTTTGGGTTTTCTTGCATGAACTACATGTTTGACTCCTCCCCAAAGTGGCTCAATGATACTGAGGTCAGCAGACTCACATGGACACTCTGTCACCTTCACTTTTTTCTGCTGTTCCAATGACAAGTGGACTTGCCCTTATGTTTTGGGTCATTGTCATGTTGGAACATTCAAGACTGTCCCATGGGCATTCAGTCAGGGTATGTAAATTTATGAGCACAACTGTATAAACTGTAGCTGCAATGTAATGTGTCATTTGCATCCTGAAATCTGTCATCATTCTTTTCCTGTTTATTTATTTGGAGTTACACCTTTCCTTCTTATATCTTCGTGTGCAGTTTGTGTAATGATGAACAAATCTCTAGTTGCACTCCTGAACTCTTGACCAGCATTTCTCTGAGTCAAACATAATTTGTAGGAACTTGACACAATGCAGCAATAAAACTAGTGACATACTCGTGAAAGATCTGATAAGATCCACTCTGACGTGCAGAGACCAGTGGGACCAATGTGGCCTCCCACTTGTTCAGCAGCAGTAAAATCATACACTGAGGTCTGTTCCGAATGTGGTTGGACTGTCTGTCCGTTTGTCCCTTTGTTTCGAAGACTGTGGTTTGGTTTGGGAATGTTCTGTTTCCATATGTTTGATAATCATGTGTTTGTGCTTTTCCTTGGGGAGATGGAGGTTGCGTGCCGACAGGCCATGAAGAAAGAGCAATAAGAGGAGGAGAAATAGTTGCTTTAACCAAACAAGTCAAAGAAAGGCCTCTTCTGAATATGGTATACAAATAAAGCACATATTCATGTTTTTCCTCTGTTCTGTGTCTGGGGTCTTTGATTTTTTTTGTTTCTCCTTGATTCATTTATTCACATTTACATTAGTTTTAAACAGACAAAAGTCATACGAAAATAAATAGGTAGAAACATCAACATAAAGTGTGTTAGTAAGGTATTAATCTGCTATGGGCCATCGGAACTGCTTCAGTTCACTTTGGCATTGATCCTACAAGTCTGAGAGCCCTATATGAGAGATGAACACATTCTTCCAAACGGTGTTGAATAATGGTGCTGCAGTGTTTGACATGTCAGCCCAGTTTGGTTGGAATGTATTGACTAATTCACATCATTTTCATCAAACCATTTGAAGAGCCTTCGTGTCATATGGACTGGGCATCGTTGTCCCAAAGGTGACCACTGCCATCAGGTCAAGACATCAGGCTGCATGAAGATATGCTTAATTAAACACATTACAGAATGCAAGAAAAAAACACATGACAGCTTCTGCAATTTGAGTTAGAATCCCATCTCTGTTAATTGTCTTGGGGTTGACTCTCCCCACTAGATCCTCTTTCATGATTTTTTTTTTGTCAAATATTTTCTACAGGAATTTATACATCTGCAGTCACAGAATTCACACCTGAATGAAGTTTTTTTTGTTGCCCCAGACCATAAACACAGTTGCATAATGGTCATTTTGTTACAAATCACAGAATGGAATGATAGCATGGATCAGATTGTTTTCCAGTATTTCTACCCCAGAGCAGAGATTTACTTTAAAATGACATGTCTGTACCACAGCTGTTTGCTTCCACATCCATCAAAAGATGGATGAAAAGGTTTATACAAAATATATGGTGCAATACAGAAAATGTGTTTGAAGTTTAATTCAACATCACACTTAAGTTGTAGGATTATTTGAGAAATTGGTATCAAAATATATAGACAACATGCTCAAGTGATGCTCATTTACAAAGGCAGAAACATCTGAGCCTTTTCGTTGTGTTCAGGTAAAACCACTCATGTCCATAATTTTAATAAAACCATGTCCACGTTTCTAAATCATGACAGTTAGTTACTGATAAACTCTACAAAGGAGTAAGTGCTGTATGTTCTTTATCGCTTTCCAGAAAGACAAACATTCTACAATTGAGATCATTTTTAGGAAGTGACAGAATTCAGCTGCAATCTAAAGTAAATGTCACCTGTCACTGCTGCCTTTTTTTTTTTTTTTTTTTTTACAAAACTTCCTAATTGTTGTACTTGCCACACTCTTAAAGTTCTACTCCATTTGATGAATTTATCCACAATGTTTATCCAACAATATTTTAGTCACAAAGTTGTGTCTCTTGATGGTTTTCAATGTCAGTCAAATGAAGTTCTACTGGGAATGGAACACATTTTCTCCTATTTGCTCTCGTCTAACCTCTCTATTTTATAATATTTCATACTTATCTTTTACCCTGGGTCCCCATGTCATACACTATAAATTCCTAAATATTGAAAATGACATTATTCTGACATGATGCTAAAACATGAAAATATTAGATTTTGTCTCCCTACTCCAAACGTGGATTTAATTCTTTTTTAGTCAATCATAGATTGTTATGATTACAAACTGATATATGAGTGTCATTCTAATGCTGTGGTAGATGCACATTAGCATCATAAACACAGTGCTGTATTGTTATAACCTTTATTTGAGCTATATTGAGGAAGCAACCTCATTAACAATATAGCTGAGACAAAACACAAAACATTTTAAACATACAATGGACATATCAGTAATACTAAAAAGTAAAAGTGACAAAGATGAATTAAAAACAGAAAAGTCTACATAAAAACAGGAGTAGCTGGAGGCAACATAAGATGCAATTATGGATTTAAAACACTTAACATTTGAAATATACAATGAACATATTAGAAATACCAAAAAGTATGTTTGTGTTTGGTATGTTTCCTACAGCAGATGTTACAGTCCAGACTAAAGTCAGCAGAGGGCAACAAAGAGTCACTGATCACAAGAACCTGCTTCTGGTACTAAAGGGCATGGACATGTGGATTCTCCCACTTAACCTGTTGAGCATGTAACTATACTATTAAAAAAATGAATAATCCTTCATCCTCAATATGATTTCTGAAGTAATTTTACTGAAATTACTATATTCTGATATTGAAATGTAATTTGTTGGTTATTCTCAGTTGTATAAGACATAAAGTTTTGAAGATATGGCAGAAGATGATATGAGTAGTTAAAGTTAATATCTCCAAACCTCCATAAATTATCCTCAATAGTAGAAAGATTTAGAAATATTAAATAGTATTTGGATGAAACTACTATCACTGTTAATGTGTTTCTCCATCATAGTAAATCACATACACATTTGCAGTGCCTGATATTTTGACTTCACTACATGTACAGTGTTGTTGACTTTGTTTTGCATGCAAGTTATTTGCTGTATTTTACTTTGTCCAGTTGCCCAAATCAGATCTTTCTCATCTAATCTGGATTTGGTTGTTTTGTTCTGACTGATTAAACGCCACTTTGTTGACTCGGTCTTTTCATTGACCGCTGCTCTTCTGTGCAACACCTTATTACCAGAATCAGAGAGTCAGAACTAAGTGGTCATAAGATTACTTATTTCCACTTCAGATGGTGTTTGCTTTGTGTTTTCGTGTTTTTTGGGGGGGTGTGGGTGGTGGTGGTGGTGGTGGTAGAGTGGGAAGGAGAGCACTCGAGTTTTCAGTCAGGGGAGCTATGTGGGTGACCACAATGACTAGCAGAGAAATCAAAAGGAGTAAATATTGCAGATAATAACAGCATGGAGGCATAAAGGGTGCACGGACAGCAACCGTAAATGTGGGGTCAGAGGTCACAGAAGAAACTCAGGGGGAGGCGGGCGGGGCTTATTGTGCCCGGGCCAGCTGAGTGAAGGACAGGGTGAATAGGGATTAACCCCACCCCACTGCTTCTCAATACTCCCCCTCCACCATAGGGCCTGGGGAAGTTTCCCATGTGACCCCCCCCCCCAAAAAAAAAAATCACCAGCTTTATCTGGGCCTCAGCTCCTCGTGCACATATTCACACATACCTCCTGCAACATATAGTGAGGGAAAAGAACTGGACTGATATTAATTAGGGGATTCTTTGAGTAAAATGACGCAATGAGAGTTCAGCAAGCCCTTCACACACACACACACACACGCACACACACACACACACACACACACACACACACACACATATACAATACCATGAGGGGAGGGTGCAAGGGAGGGGGGGTAGTTTTCTTTACTCATTTAAATCTGCCCCCACTTCACCTCAGTGAAGGAGGCTGAAGTCACTCTGAAAAACACACACACTGAAGCTTGTGCACACATTGGCTCAAAGTGTTGCTTTTGATATTGATCAGCGATGGAGGTGTTGATCCTGAGCTGGGATCAGTGAGTTGTATTTATCTATACGTTAGGATTTGAGCTAGAGATCAGTTTGAATGACTAATCTACACCAATAACACATTTAACATTCATTTTATTTATTAACAGTTTTCAATAGTGACTGATGGCTAATATTCTTCTTTGTTAGAAATACAAGAGCAGAAAGGACTGTTGCAAAAAAAAAAAAAAAAAAAGATAGTACAATACAAGCATTTCCAAGTTAATTTTTTGGGTGAATAGTGGAGATGGCATTAGTTGATTGATCAGTTATCAGCGTTTTACTGTTTACAACTGTTGTTACTATAATAACCATCACTTCTCTGTGCAGCAGTTGACAAAATGATCAGACTGAAACATTTGATCATTTAAAAAATATTTGATAAAGTTAGTTTTGTTCTCTATTTTACAGTAGAAGCAGTAATTAATATGCTAAAATTAAAAGTTATTATGACATGCTTTTTAATATATCGCATAAAGTTTCCCAGACTCTTATTCCAGCTTCTTTTAAATGTTGGAGTGTTGTAGTCCTGCCACAAGAGGGCGATATTAATATTCTGCAACAGCCTAATTTTAGAGTCTTAAGGGGTTTGTTTCCACCTTTCATACCAGGTATGGCAAAAAAAAAAACAAAACACAAAATTAATTAAAATTTTGGCTGTTTCTGTGGTGTGTAGTGGTTTAACTGCTGCACACAGAACATCTTAATGTCATGAGAGCAAGTTTTTCTCTTGACTTGGGTGCCTCTTAAAGTGTATGAGGGTGTAGGAACTGCATGGTGTGACGTGTGTGAGGAGGAGAGTGTGTGACCATGTGAGGGGGGTGCCCATGTGCGTAGGAGTGTACTCCACAGCTGTGCGAGGTTCTGATCTGAAGCAGGCTATTGCTTGCTGTGAAAATATTATTGCAAGTGTTTATTATTGCTTCAGTGTGAAACAGTGGGAGTGTTGTGTGTGCTGCACGGGCATGTTGTGTATGTGTGCAGGGATAGTTGTGATGGTGGAGGTGGAGGTGGTGGAGGGGTTTCTCTCCACTTTTCCTCTCCTCTGTTTCCCACCGGCCAGCCCCCGGCCTGTGGCCCATTGCACCCTGGGTAATGGGGAGGCCTATTGGAGTTGATTAGTTCCGGCTGGATCCCAGATAGAGTTCTGACAGGCAGGAGAAACGAGCTCTCAGCGTGACCCCCCACTTCCCCCCACACACCCCTGTCTCAGACACAATGGGTAAGGCAGGGGAAGGGCTTTTTAAACAACTGCAGCTTTGCTCTACTCCACTGCTCCCCCCGGCCAAAAAAACTAGACCATTATTACTACAAAACCACATCACACTGCTGCACAAATTCAACCTTGACTGCCCTACAAATATTCATCAAAACAAATGTGTGCATTTACCTAACTTTCTTTAGTTAAACAAATTAGCCCGATATATCAGATTAACACTGGTGTACATGAATGCTGCAGATGAAGATGAATGTTATGGATGCAGTATGCACAGTGTGTTGCCAACAGAATGGGCTGTATACTTCAGGATCAGGCTCGGTGCGTCGTATTTCTCTGACAAACCGTCACGTCCACCATGTTGGACACCTGTGGCATGAACTGACATCCATTAGACACATTCCACAGCAGAGCAGCATCATTCACACACTTTCCCTGCGTAGCTTCATCCTTTCTATCCTCTTTATTTCCCACTCAACCCCCCCAAGATTCTCTCTTTCTTCTTCTCTCCTTTTCTCTCTCCCCCTCTTTCTCCACACATAATTGATTAAGAGCCGTTTTCATAAATCAATTTGGGACGCACATCAGTCAGCCTTGAATGGAGGAACCCCCCTCTGAGCAGCGGTATTAATCTACCTCAGCATGCCCTGCCATTCTCACTTACACATACTCACACATGCTCACTCACAGACCTGAAGAGTTTGTTTTCTTTAGTTAGTTTTTTGCCGTTCCAGGTTGCCAAACATGAAATATGCAAATATTTTCAGCAGTTTTGCAGACACTACAACTTGGAACAGTCTTCCTGACAGACACATACACACAATTTCCACTGAGTCTGAACAACGCTCACTCTTTCTGAAGAAATTGGAAGAGAAATTGTGGGTGTTTTGGGGGGTTGGAGGGATTGATGGATTAGAAAGGATGACAAAAGCAGAGGCAAGCAAAAAAATAAATAAATAAAAATGAATCGTTCTTTTTTTATTGAAGTAAAAGAAGGACAATTCTTTCCATATGTCGGTTCTGTACATCCCTAAACAAACAAATATGCTGTTTGTACACTCAGCAGTCTGTCTCCAACACAAATGCGTGTTACTGCTGTTTATAATTACACAAATTTAATTGTCATTTCTATTAAGTGACTTCATCTCTTTCTTTTTCTCTCTGCTTCTCTTTCTCCAATTCAAAGTTGTTTTGGATGTTTGATATGAATGTAACCATGACACCGCCCTTTCTTATTAGAAAATCTTTGCCAAGTTGCAATGGATTCTGGGAGCATGAGCCTGCAACAGCTGCAAGTGATATGCCTGACTCTCCCCTCTCCCCTCAGCTTGAATTTTCTTACAGCTTGCCCTTTTCTCTTTAACTTTTTCCTTTACCTTGATCTTTTGTTCTTTTTTTTTTTATACCTCCTTTGTACCCCGTCGCTCTGGCTCTGTTTGTTTCTTGTTCCTTTACCTCTCTTCCATCTTTCTCCTCACCCTGCCGCCCTTCTCCTGCTCCAGGGTGTTGGCTTTAGTGGTAGTGAAAGCTGCTTTGCCTTTAAAAACAGTTTGTCTTAATGAGAAGGGGGGGGGCAGGCAGGAGAGAGGGGGCCGAGGGTCACAGCTGAAGCCAATTGCGTCCCTTTCCTGTCTGAGGTGCTGTGGGCCGGGGTCAAGCTCAGGGTCACGCTGGCCCATCACTCCGGCTGGGTCCTGGTGCCGGTTCTGAATTGCCGCCAGCGTGTGTATGTGTGCATGTGTGTACAAGACAGTGTGCGCTTTTATGCAAGTTAAGAAAAGAGGGGCAGGCGGCACATCTGTTTCTGATCCCCCAGAAAGCCTTGCTCTCCGGACCTGGAGGTGCTGGCGTGCCTGTGGAGGACTGAGAGGGAGAGGGAGGGAATGAAAGGGCGAGTGAGCGGTCGCACGCACACAGTATGTGTCGGGTACAATGTGGTGTGATATGGAGTACTTTACCTCCTGCCTGCCCCTCGTTCCCCTTTTGCCTCATTCACATAGAAAACAAAATTATATGACAACGTTATGAGTGATGACCTTGAATTAAATCAGTTGTTTTAAGAGTAAAACCATGCTTCAGATGCCTATATTTTTCACACAGCTAGTCTTGTGATAGATTAAAGCAATGATTATCACTTATTCCACCTCAACCCGTAAAGACCCAATGTTATTTATGTCAGTTCCAAAATGTTTTGTTCTCTACATTAATCTTTTCTTAAATGATTTATCAAAGTTTATCGTGACATAATCCTCTGTATTTTGTGTTTTTTCAGTGAACATCAGGTATTTTCCTAAATTTAATTCACTGATCGTGTAGATGTTCATAAAAGCTCAGATTAAAGTTGATGGTGAATATAACAGAGACAGAGAAAACTGAAGAAAAAGTTACTTTTTCAGCAAAAAAATATATCATTGAACATAAACTAAGTGTCTCCATCCACTGTCATTGATCCAACTCCATGGGTTTTACTGGTGAATCAGTGTTGTAGAAAATGACGGTGTTTCCATGTTCACTACAGAGCATTTGAACATCGAAATGGGCATGAAAAGATGACAAATTACATCTTACACCAATTATTTACATGTATTAATAGAATTAGTGTTTTTAAACAGTTTAGATCTGTGGATGGCTTTGGTCATTGGTGGCTGTTTGGGTCTGCATGGGTTAAAATGGCTTTAAAGCAGTTTGAATAATTTTATTCAACAGGCGCTGGTGATATAGTATGTACATTCTTACCCATAAAATTGGAATAAAATACTATTACCTCTTCTTATGAAATGATTGTGACAATATGATTAATTCTTGATTGACAAAGTGTAACTGGGACTCAGTATGTAATCATTGCACTTGATCAAAGGTGATTACTGATGTGTATAAATAGGAACAAAAAAAGGAAAGTGTCTGAAAACAAAATTATTCCAACTTTATGGGCAACAGTGAATATAGATTAGTACACTGTACTGACTTGCATCATCTTTGCATAAGGATGATGAGTTACATTTACAGAGAGTATAATATTCAGCCCAACACTGGTCTGAACAACATGGATCTGGTCACATGTCAGTCCAAACTCATGTTGTGACGATTGTTTTTATAGGTCAACAGCTGCTTTCTGTTTCAAGAAAGTTTTTCTTTACTAATTACATCCAGGAGTTTTAAAAAATGTAAGCTGTTGAAATTTGCACGTGTCCTGTATGTTTGCCAGTATCTCAAATTTATGTAGTTCAGCTTTTTTTTCTGGGTTTGAGTCTTAGTCACTACAGTAAACTCTGATGCGTCATCGTCTTATCCAGTTCTTTATTTAGTCCATGACCTTGTAAAAAGCAAGGCCTCACTCTTTTTCTCATCTCCCCTCTCTTCCTCACCTAGTCTCTTCTCTTCCGCCTCCTCCTCCTCTTCCTCCTCTTCCTCGTTCTCTGTCTGTGTGGAGAAGGTAAGGTTGAGATGAAACACCACATCAGTCTTTGAACAGAGCCCGTAAAACAGGCGCATATTAACGAGCATGACTAACAAGCTGCAGGACCAGGAGAGCTGGATCACAGTGTGCACGTATGCACACAGTCCACATCAGGTCTCCTGCATGATAAAGTTCTCTGTCTCTATGTCCATTTTTTTGTCTTTCACTTGCAGCTCTTTCCACTTTCCCAACATATGTTTCACGCATGATATACACCAGAACTGTATTACAGTTCTGTTGAGAAAGTTCAATCCCAAGTCTTGCAAATCCAACATAAATCCTGTTTTTATCAACCTTTCAACGTCATATGAAATGATAACCAGTTTATTAAACCTTCTGCATTGTTTCTTGTTTCTTTATTATCCTCCATTATCAGTAATAATACATGGATGTTACGGATGAATAAATACAATGGATGTTTGCAATGGGCAGAATTATATATTTACTCTCAAACCTAACAGCTGCAGGCGACCAAAAGCAAATGTTTTAATAACTTTTCAGTGACTAATCCCATCAACACATTGATAAAAACCCATGTAGTTTGACAAATAGTTAGTTTTCTCTGTTTTGATAATAATGTTTGTACTTACTGAGCTTTTATGAACATCTACATGGTAAATAAATTAATTATTGTCTGTCACTGAAAAATGTCAAATGCAGAGGATACAATAAATGGCGATAAATTGCCTGAGAAAGGTCAAATTTAGAGGAAAAATCCAGTTAAAAGTTATTGCAAAATTAGTTTTAAAGAGTCAAAGTCTACTTAATTCCTCTTCCCCTTAGATTCTCTGATTTCTGATCATCTGTATCATTTGCTTTGTTAAAGGTCACAGCTGTAATTAATTGCAGAGCTGAGAGTTCCACATGTACAAGCAACAAGTCTGAACCTTCAAGTCTTATGTTTTTGTGGTGAAAATCAAGGAAATCAGGGCAAGTACCTGCTAAAAGTCAAACGAGACAAATCCAGTGATTGTTCACGTCACAAAACCAATGAGTTAAGTCATACATCGATCACGTATGATGATCTATCCTTAAGGAAAAACTGAGCAGTTGATCACAAGCCTCTAAATCAGGGGTCTCCAATCCGGGTCCTCAAGGGCCGGAATCCTGCATGTTTTAGATGTATCCCTCTTCCTACACCTGATTCAAAAGATCAGCCCATCATCAAGCTCAGCAGAAGCCTGATAACAGCCGTCAGGTGTGCTGGAAGAGGAAACATCCAAAACATGCAGGATACCGGCCCTCGAGGACCAGGATTGGAGACCCCTGCTCTAAATTGTGAGTGAATAGTGAGTGGATCTAAAGCAGAAACAGAAGTCTTTTTTGTTTTTATTTTTATTTTGTTACATAAGGAAATATTAAACCAGAGCTAAATAAATTGAATACTAACCTAAGACATCAAATAATGACAGTGGAAGAATGTAGTTACTTCTAATTATAATTTACTTGCACACCTGTTACTTTACTTCATCACCTTCGTCATCATCGTCTTCTTCTTCTTGTTATTATTGTTGTTATTGTTTATGTCATTTTAAGTCACTTCAACAAGTTTTTATATTTTTATCTTCTCTTTATTTTTCTATTGTATTAACTAACTTTTTTTTTTTTTTAACTCTTTATCTATATTTTGGCTGATTATACTTAAACCCAGCTTTTAAAGAGATAAGTTTAAGAAGGCTTTTACTTTAGTGGAATATTTTCATTGTATCTATCATTACTTTTACTGAAGTTACTGATCTACTACTTTCCTAACTTCTGTTCTTTCCTATTACATCAAACCATGTGACTATATTCCGACTTTTCCAGTGGTTTCAGTGTCACTAAATTTTGACTTCTCAATATATTACTGAGGTAAGTCCACTGCCATAAGTTACACCAGGTGAGTTCTAAGCCTAGGTCGAGTCTTACATCAGTGTTAATCAACAGGGTCTCAAGTCCTAAAAATTGTGACTTAAGCCTGATTTAAGACATGTGGCTCATCTCCTTCACATCTGAATAATAGTAACAAAATAAAACTAAATCAATACTCAGTACTCTAGTGTTTTCCATTCTCTCTACCCATGTCCTTGCTGAACCTCTGATTCTTTCATATAGATTCACGTATATACATTTTATTTTACTCAGTGAAATGGCTGCTACTATGTTTTCTTTAATAGTAATACATTTTTTTACACAGCAGGGAATAAGTCCTTTTAATGCACTAACGAAATAATGAAAACTATTGTTTTAAGTGTAAGATTTGCACAGTTGTGATTTACATTACACTTGAGTGGTTACTGCTTTTTTCCATTTATTTCTGTTTTTAATTTCTTGGTCTTTTTCCATTTTCTTCAGTCATAATCTTACTGCACTTAACTCTATAAGCACACGTGCGCGCACACACACACACACACACACACACACACACACACACACACACACACACACACACAAAAGAAAGAAAAAACTAAAGAGAGAGAGATATTTGTAGTGACATACAGTAATATCCCCCAGTCACCATTTCACAGTCCCAGTCTCTCTGCTCGACACACCTGAGCCAATAAAGTGGAACATTTTGCCAGGAAAAGCTTTTTCATTCTGTCTCTGCCTCTCTCCCCTATTTCAGTCCCTGAGGCCCTAAAAACTGCCCCGTACTTAACTTCTCCCAACCCCTGAACCCCACCATATCCACCCCCCACCCCCTCCCAAATCCTTCTCCTGTTCCCCACGCCAGCTCCTCTCTGGCTTCATCCCCCAGGGCCTTAAGCCGCCAAGCATTTAACTCCCCCCTTCCTCCCCTCTTCTTCTTCTTCTTCTCTCCCCCTCCAGGCTACACCAGAGAGGTTCTTTACAGCCCTGTCATCCCTGCCAGAGCAGTAAAAAACACATCTGGAATCACACTCTACGTTCTACGCTCTCACCCCGTGTTTAAGAAGCCCCCCTCCCTCCTCACCTCTTCTCACACATACACACACACACTCATGACGAGGGCCACGCCGCAGGAAAAACACTCCCATAACGAGCTACAAACACTGAAATAACACTGTTACCCTAAGTGAGATGTTTCTAATGAGCGCTGTGGAGGAGCGTGACACAGACAGATGCAAGGGGAGAAGGACACCATGAAACAAGACGCAGGCATGTCGGATTCACCCGCCCACAGAGGACGAGGCCATTTTGGATCGTGGTCAAGCCTTCCCTCCCTGTCCATGTATTCTTTCATGAGAGGAGTTTGTTGTACGACCCCGTGTTCACTCAGCTTTTGTGTGCGAAAGTGAGTGTCTCCTGGTCTGAAGCGTGACTATATATACATTTAATAAGGGCCTGTGTGGTGGAGTAATAGGCGGTTGGGCTCGGCTATGGCACAGGGAGGAAATGTCAGCAACAGATAGAGAGCTAAGAGAGCGGAGAGAAAACAAATTGATTCCCTGAAATTGCCACCTCATCTGTTCTGATTGAGACTTGCGTAAAGAAAGTCTGCTGCAGCGTTCATTTACATAAGTGTGTCTCTGAGAGAACGTCTCAGCTGTTCTCTTCGCTCTGTCTCAGCTGAACTGGTACCATCAGATGGATCAGAAATGCTAAGCTAACCTCAGCAGCTGACAGACAATACACACTTTAAGTCTATTTAACCTGTAAAAGACCCAAACTGTCTACTGATCTAAACTGTTTAATACCTGTTGATCCACTAATCCTATCAATACATGTATATAACTGGTGTAAAATGCAGTTTGTCATCTTTTCATTGTCATCAGATATGACCCATTTGGACGTTCAGAGGATCCATAATGAACGTGGAAACACCATCATCTCCTACAACATTGATTCACCAGTAAAACCCATGGAGTTGGATCAGTGACAGTGGATGGACACATGGTTTTATGTTCAGTTAATGATATATTTACTGAAAAACTCACTTTATCCTCCAAATTTTGTCTGTTTTGACATAATAACATTTGAAAACACTGAGTTTTCATGAACATCTAAATTAAATATAAGAAATACAATATTGGAAAATGTATGATCTATAGTGAAAAATGCAAAATACAGATGATAATATTATAATAATTGGTGATAAATCATTTAAGAATGGTTAAACAGAGAGAAAAATTATTTTGGGAGCTGACACAAAAGTAGCACTGGGCCTTCATGGGTTAATCTGTACATCTAAGTGTAAAATGTACAAGGGTCATTTATTATCATTCATTCAGTGTAGCACATGAAGAAACGTGTACTAAAATCCCAATAAGATAAGAATAGGATTTAAAAAAAAAAAAAAAAAGTAAACACTCTCATGTATGTTCTTCTGATCCTGATAGAACATGCATATCAGCCCTGAATGGCAAAAGTTCCTAATTGAAGAACAGCAGCTTTTCATAAATATATTTTCTAAACATAGAAAAATGTGCAATTTCAAAGAACTATTGATTATATTGATGTGAGTGTACAATGACCAGATCACAGTACATTTCCCTGCTTGTTAATATAATATTAATCAATACAACAAATAACATAAACATACACATATTTAGATTGTTCTGAAAAGGAATTATTGCTTGATAAATGATAATATGAATAACATGATGATTAAAATTATAAATATAGGGTACCAATGGTTTGTTTGTTATAATAACTAAAATAAAATGAGAAAATAGGTTGTAGAGTACTGTTATTCACCAATACAAACAGAGAATTCAACTAAAATGTGTAATAATTAACCTTATTTGCATATGGGAGTAACAGGTTCTATGTGTGCAGGGGTCATTTTTAAACATTTTAGAGGTGCTACTTATAAAACATTTCTTCATTATATCCTCTTTCTACAACACTATAGAGGGAGGTTGCGTTCTCCAGTAACCTCACTGATCTCCAGGTGGAATATGACCTTCAGATCCTTTACCTGCTGCTACTGATTTTTCCTTTTTCCCAGATTCAGAACTGCTCCATCAGCTGAATGAGCCACTGTTGTTATTTTCTGGGGGGACTTTTAGGTTGATCTGGGTTTCTTTTTCTGCCATCAGCCTCTTAACCAGCTCCAGGTCTGACTGAGGTCTGGGGTCTGTCTGAGGCTTTGAATCCTTAGCCTCTTATCTTTAAGCTGTTGCATCTCTGTCAGATCAGTGTCATCCAGGAATTCAGTCGAAACCATCCTGGTCTCTTGGTTGCTGGGTCATAACTTTTCAATGTCTCTTTTATATTAGGGCTGTCGGTGCCACTCCTCCGTGCTGGTTCCTCATGTCATCTCTGTAATCCACAGAAATGAGCCTCAACAGTTTTTCAATATTTTGTTTCGCCCTCAAAATGGAAGCACTGTTTCTTGCGTTCTTAAGAGTATTTCAGCTTTTCTACCCCCCCCCCCTTTTTTTTTTTTTTTTACTGTGCAACTTAATCAGGATGAAAGACAGATGGAGAAAAAGTAAGTAAAGGAAAATGTGACTCCTCCTCTTTCACATTTTATAAAATAAAGCTTTTGAAATGAGAGGAATAACTCCTTGAGAGACTGAGTTTCATTTGGAGCTCAGAACCTTTTAACCAAGACCATGTGCCACTTCTGGGCTGGCTTGTGAGTACGTATTTTCATGTGTATGTGTGTGCATTTCAGAGACGGCGGGTCAGGTTTCGGCTCCGAGGGGAGGTACTCGGTGCTGTAAGGGAGAGAACAGTGCTGCGGTAGGTAAATAGGGCCCTGACCCAGGCCTGCCAGTGGAACGCTCTCTTCTCTCTCTGCCAGAATCTTTTCTGTTTTGTTTTTGTGTTGTTTTTTTTTTCTTTTCCAAGACTTGGGGGGCTGAGATGGGGTGGGGTTGGAGTTTAGGTGGAGGGGGAATGTGTGTGTGGGGCTGGCTATTAACGAGCACCATCGTTTTTCTAATTAGTGCTTTGGGGAATATTTTCTTAAGGACTGTCGACCCTCCCTGTGGAGCTTTTTGGGGGAGAAGTACATATGTGTGTGTATGTGTGTGTATGTGTGTGAGTGCACGTATGCGTGTGTCATGATGCTCATACAGTATGTGTGTATTTATGTGCAGTTCTGTGTCTGACCTGGTTTTCATTCCGTGTTTTTTTCCCCCATTTTTTCAAGAAACTTTGCAACTTTATTTTCTCTTCTTACAAAAGCTGTACTTATATGTGATGTTATATGTTCAGACGCATATTACTGTTGCATCCTGAAGGCATGGATGGACACACACACACACACACGCACAGAGTCACACAGTCACACACACTCTTTACTCCCAGTTCATTAAATCGAGGGGTTTCAGATCCTCTCTCCTTCCTGTATTCTCAGAACTCAAGAGCAAAGGAAACTTTCCTTTCTCTTTTCTTCCCTCTCAAAACTCTCTTTTCTCTTTTCTTCCCTCTTCTGCTGTTTCTTTTCAGCAAGTCTGCTGCTCTCGTCCTAGCTTTGATCCCCCCTCTTCCACTCTCCGACCCCTCCTACCCCTCCCAGGGCCTCCAGCCAGCTCACTGGAGCGGTTTCCTGAGTCTGCCCAGATTAATGAGTGTAAGTTGGTGTGTATGTGCATTTGAGAGAGAAAGAGAGGGAGAAGGAGGGAGAAAGAATGCTTCAGTGTACCACAAATTGTGAGTGTGTGAGTTTGCATACTGTACAAGCTAGTCTGTGTGTGTGTATTTGATGTGTGGCTTCCAAACCAAACTTTATTTTGTGGATTTTTTCTAAGATCATCAAAGTAAGTGATTCCACAGAAGGCTGGCTTTCTTGTTGCATCTGGGCCATTTTAAAGAATTCCCAATCACGAGGCTGCCGGGATACGATTGCAGTCAAGCGGCAGGCGTCTGCATGAAAAAAACCCCAAAATGACCAAAATGCTCCTGATCTCACCCTTGTGACACTGTAACAGGGTAAATCTATGGAGCTGGGACTCAAACTTCATTCACATAAAGCTCCAGTGAGGTTGAGACTGTACAAAGTGAAAACAATCACAATACTATAACTGATTAGAATTCCTCCATGAAAACACAAAGTGCTAAAAATAATCCCCTGATTGGAGCCATGTGTTGAATTTGGGGCGGTGGGGGTAAGGTAGTGTGTGTGTTTGTACTGTGGTGGGTCGAAGAGAGAGGGAGGAGGCAGTAGAGGGTGGTATGAATCAAACCAGAGAGAAAAAACAGTTTGTCTTTTCTCTGAGCTCTGATAATAACGCCACGTGAGTCCCCTCTGCACGGAGTTTATTTACTCTCACAACTCACAGTGTACACACTCTCGCTCTCACACACATACACGCGCAGTTACGCACTCTGTCGTCAGCACGGCACAGACGCCTTCCAGCAGACTCTCAAATATGGACATAAACATGTAATCACAACCATGCATGGTCCAGTACGGGCAGAGATGCACTTTCTCACCCTTCTCCTCTCTGACACACAGATGGGAGGAGGAGTGATGGAGAAGAGAAGCTTGTAATGACCAGGTGGTTTTAGTTAAGATGTATTCTACCTGAGAGCATGGAGGGGGAAAAAAATAGAGCATGAATAATTTTCTTGGCCAGGTAAATTTCCAGGAAGCTCAACTTGGGTGGTTCTGTGTTATGACACAAAAAACAGAAAATACAGCCAAATAATTCAGAATAGAGGTTTAGGTAATATGTCTGAGTATGTAGCAGTTTCAGAAAGTGTGACACATAAACCCTTTAATAAAGAGTTACTTTTGTTTTTTGGGTGCAGATCCACTTTTAACAGTAATGAAGTCCACTACTTAAGTAAAAGTACTACTCCACTGAAGTATGCATGTAACAACTTAAATATGACAAGTAAAAGTAGTGCTTTGGAAAGTAATTTATGATCCTAAATAATTCCTTCATATGCTTTAAGAATTAATTTAAGTCCATTTTAAAGGATCAAGAAAGCAATACACTTGGTCTATGTGATTACATCCAAATTTGCACTGAAATCATTGTTTAACCTGCTCTTATTGACTCTTGAGTTTTCTTTTATTGTCTATACCCAGGCACTGTATTTTTGTATTTATTTGCATTATATGAGAGTTGTCTGGTTGTTGTATTTTTACTTGTTGGACCTACACTGCTCTCTCAGGTCATTCTTGGACAGTACACTGTTGTCCCTGAATTTGAAATTGAATATTTTTACCTTTTCTCATGAAATGATTGTGACAATGTGATTTATTCTTGATAGATTAAGTGTAACTGGGTCTGAGTGTGTCATCATTGCACCACGTCAAAGGTCATTATTGATGTGTATAAATAGGAATACTTTATGGGCAACAGTGTAGTTTCAATCAGGAAACAACAAATAACTTCCAATATAAATACAAATAAATAAATGTGTTACAATTACAGTTGAACTAGTTTATATTATTTTATATACTGTTTTTTATCCACAGCAATGCATCGTGTTCTATAAAATCATCATATATCCCATGAGAAACATCTAACTCTAAAAAGTCACCCTGTTTTCATCTCTGTGATGATGCATTTTACAGCTAAAACCAAGAGGGTTTTCAAAGAGTTTATTAAACTTAAGTTGTAGGGGGATTTTCGCAGCTTTCCCTTTATCCCCAAACTTTGAGAATCAACACATTTACGGGGTTTTCACTGGACAGAACAGCTTTGAGTAACTGTAATCTGCATTTATTCCCACACACTGATATACAAGAAAACAACACAGGAATCTACTCAACCTGGCAGCTCAAACATAGCTTTTTAAAACAGCTTATAATGATTACTGAATGATTTATTAACCTTAAACAAAGCACTTAGTACATTTCATAAACTCATGAAGAAGCCCAGTTGAAATGGAGTGTATGCTGGAAACTAAGGTTAAAGCCATTAGCGAGTAAACAGAAGATGCAGTAAATCAATATGAGATTCACCCATGGAAAGAGATGCTCAAATTACTGTGTTCAGTCATGTTAGAGTTCCCATCCAGCTCTCTGCTGTGACTCTCCAAGCCCATTTTGGCTCGTATAAGTCAGTAAGGGCCTTATTGTGTCATCCACCATCAGCTCTTATCTGTCTGTCATAAATGAGGCAGCTGCCATGGCAACAGAGTGAAAACACTGTCACATCTGGTCTGTGTGTACATGTATCTCCAAAGCCATAAATCCTTGCTGGAGGGAGCATCACTGCTGCCTAAAAAATAATATCTGTGAAGCACGTCGGCCTGTGTAAACTGTGGATTTGGTCGTCACGCACTGTCAGGCACATCCACACACACGTTACACTAAAGGAGGTGAAGACATTTTAGTAGAGATTATTGCAGACACACAATCAGAATGTGTGGGAACGGATGCTGTGATTGATACTGGTTCACAGATCTGTCTGTCAGCATGAACAAGCACTCTGTATGACAGCCTGGAGGAAAGTGGGTGGGACATCCTTTGGGAACACGTGGTTGGACAGCAGGCTTGAAGGCAGTGTCTGCTTATTTGATAAGAAGTCGTCCGTCAGGAAGGAAAATAAACAGTTGAGCGTGCTGCTACTGCAGAGCCAGAGGAAGAACTGTTACTAGAGCACAACACAATATTTATACTGCTGGACAGACACACATCCTCAAAGGCACCCTCACACTCACCCACACATATACCTGCACATTTAGGGGTGAATTATCACAGAGATGGAGGGAATTTAGACACAAACACAAAGGTGATAACAGCACCAATAAAAGTTTTAGCTGAGACTGTGGCAACTGCACTTATTTTATCTGTTTATATACATACACCTATACAAACATATATAGAAATAACATCAGTGATTTTCAATGAGATTCCAATCTTTAGGCGTAACCAGGTCACGGCCCTGGGGTGTACAAAGGGAGACCAGACGCTCCTCTGTTTCAATCGAGTCCTATGGGAGAAGTGACTCAGTTCCCTGAATAATCAGCTATTTTGTGAAAACTAATGGTTACATAACAACCGGATAACTTCTGTGAGGATTTTTAACATCTTATGCACAGACTTGCACATTACGATGAGACCTGATAGGACTGACCATTATCTAAGTGAATATATTGTGTGATGTGACAGTTTGAGGTGTTCCAAGCGTTTGCAGCAGCTCTACAGGCTATCAGGAAGCTGAATCATGGACAAAACACACATGACTTTTTACATCTGTTTTCCTCTTTATCATCAAAACCAAGGTAAAAATAATGAAACTCGCCAAACATGTGGCAGGGTGAAGAAATCCACCCTCCTCAACAACAAGATTAGACCTTAGAACAGGAGTGGGCAACTCCGGTCCTTGAGGGCTGGTATCCTGCATGGTTTAGATGTTTCCCTCTTCCAGCACACCTGGTTCAATTAATGATCAGTTCATCATCAAGCTCTGCAGAAGCCTGATA
>JAPQRP010000015.1:21938705-21949521 GCA_037367295.1 Apogon hyalosoma | reverse complement strand
CAGGCATTAAAATGAGCAAGAAATTGAAGAAAACAAGGGTGGTCTAATAATTTTTTCCCGCAACTGTAGGTTCCTTGCATTATGCCACTTTATTTTGAGCTATAATGTTGCAAACACTGACAGATGTTATTGAGGGGAACAAAATCATGGCAACAAAACAGCATTTAAAACAAAAGAGCAAAAGAGATTGCTGCAAAGAATCAACCAACATTGTTAAAAAAAAGTAGTGCAAAATACAACAGCCAGAAACAGATGTGAGGGACTCTGATACAAAAACAATCATCACGTATTACCTACAGAGACACCATCATATGTGCATTTTAACAGCACAGAATCTTTCATGCATCCCACCCTTGTTCTTGATGAACACTTAAATACTTTATATACATGTATGTTTTGTGTTTTTGACCTAGTTAAACATCTGCTACAAATTTTATCTTCTTAAAACATAAAGACCCAAACAGCCATCAGCAACCAAACGCATCACCTGATATAAAATATTTAATAACATCTGATCCACTAATCTTATCAATACATGTAAATAATTGGTGTAAAATGCAGTTTGTCATCTTTTCATGGTAATCAGATATGACCCATTTGGACGTTCAGAGTCTTCATAGTGAAAGTGGAAACACCGTCATCTTCAACAAAATTTATTCACCAGTAAAACCCGTGGAGTTGGATCAATAACAGTGGATGGAGTCAGTTTGTGTTCAGTCAATGATATATTTTGCTGAAAAAGTCACTTTTTCTTCTGTTTTCTCTGTTTTTGATATAATAACCCTCAAATGTAATATCAGCATGATGATTTAAGTACATGATCAGTCAATTAAATATGGGAAAATACATGGTTTTCACTGAAAAAAGCAAAATACAAACTGTAAAATTATGATAAATGGTGATAAATCACTTAAAGAAAGGTTAAATAGAGAGGAACAATCATTTGGGAACTGCCACAAACATAATACTGGGTCTTCATGGGTTAAATATTTGTGACATTATTATTAATAGGTTAATTGATCAATAACAATACAAATGATGATATGAAACCAGTTAGAGTGCGTAGAAGTTTTTCTCCTTATGTCTTGTTTTAATTCGTATAAGAGTGAAAGTGTACTTATGGGGTACACGTATACACTACAAAACTCAAGTGTGTGAGTGTGAGTGTGTGCGATTCTTTCTGGTTTTGTCACACTGAGGAAGTGACACAGCTGCTAAGGTCAGCAGGATACAGAGAGACAGGGAGACAGAGGGTCGTTGTCATGGCGCCCAGCTAAACAATGGAGTTAGGAGGTTAGAGAGGAGACAGCATCGCCTGACTGAGACCCTTAAGCAGAGAATGAGGAGAGATCACCTCAAACTTTACGTCCACACTGTCCAACAATACAGCCTTCAAGCCCGGGACAAATTCACACCTGACAGCGGACACCCAAAACTCACCCAGCGTCCTCACTCAGGCCCTTTGTTGGCAAAACGCACAAATCACGCCACATGCTCACACACCACTGACACCCCCTCCTCTGCTTCTCACTCTCCATTACTTTCATAACAACATTTATAATCATCTACATGACAATCTGTGTGGGGCTCTATAGTGAGGTTTGGGGGTGACAGGGGTTAGCGCTGAAGGGAAGCAGTGCATGCTGGGATTGCGGCCTGCTGAGAGAGTGGCATTCTGGGAGGCAGTGTCCTGTGGGCAGGGCCTCTGGGGGATGCAGTATGGTTAATAGGCCTTTCATGGCTGGCCTACAAAGGCTTTTGTCCCGGGCTAATTCATCCTGCCCAGCATGGAGAGATGGAGAGGGGGGAGGGGCACCATGGAGGGGTTTTTGGGGTTGGGAGTCCCCTTATTTCTCTGCTCTGCTTGGGTAATGCAGCCCAGGGTGGCGCTAGTGTGAGGGACCCACTTACAAACACACCTCTGCTTGGTAGCAACAACACCAAAACACTGGCAAAGCCTGGGAAGCGAAGTTAAATGGCACCACAACACAGGAAAACACCAGGAGTAACCACTGAAATATCCTGCTGGGATTTGATAACGTGACGTCTAAAGTGTGGGATGCAGGTATTTGTTGTGGCATTGGTTTCGAGTTCACTGTGACTCAAACACATCGCCTCCGCAGGGTCTAAAACAGGCATGCACTAACAAACACACCTGAACAAGAGCAACAGGTGTCGTAAAATGTTGCTGCTGGTCAGTGAATAGTACCCCATCGGCTTACAATAACCCCTCAGGTACATCATGGTGGGAGTTCCTGCATTCACAGAGGCGAGACGTGGCCAGATTCCCACCAACAGACCCCCCTATCAAACCCTGTGATCTTGGAATAGTCAGTTATTAATGAACTGGACAGGAACGGCCCCCCATCGGCTCAAAGTGTGCTGATTGAAGTGGAGAAGAGAATTCCAGAGCGAGCACAGGGGGGTTTGAACTGTGATCACTGTGGTATGAGAGTGTGTGTGTGTGTGTGTGTGTGTGTGTGTGCTGCACAGTCCTGACAGGGCCTGTCCCGTCCACAACAACATAACACAACACAACACAACACAACACTGCACAGCTGCACTGGAGGGCCTGCAGGCCTCAATGGACGGGGGTCAATACAAACTCTGTGGGGACCAACGCATACCAAATCAGGGGGAACAGAGCAGGAGGAGGGGGAGGGGGCGCACTTTTCTCCTCCAGGACACCGTAGATAAGAAGGAACGGACTTTTAAGGAGGTTCTGTGATTGTATAAAGCCTTGCAGTATGTTAAAAGTAGTGTTTTTGGTTGTACTTTTACGCACGGCCACGGGAAAGTCCTCAGGAGCTGTGAGGAGGGATCTGTAGTTGGAGAAACTGCGGTGTAGTACCCAGCTCTGGGATTTTGGGAGCCAGTCCCTATTGTTCAGATCCCTCCTCCTGCTTGGGAAGTGGGAGGACCCGAAAAGGCGTCGCAAAAGGGAGAATTGTTTGAGAGCTCAGTCATCCAAAAACGGCCTTTCAATGTGAGAACTTGGGGAGCCGAAGAAAATGTCGGTGGCATCGCAGTAAATTACTAAAGCAGTAAGGCTCTAGAGGGAAAAGACAAGTTAAAGTGTTGTTTTTGGGACTAAAACTCAACGCAGAAGACGCGAAGTGAAGATCGGTTGGTTAAAACAAGGTGTGAGCACCAAATAGAGCAGTTTTGGTAAGTTTTCTGTCTTCATGCGGTCCATGTTTTTGCGGTGTTACGCTACTTATCAACATCTATTTCAATGTTTTGAACCAATGTATCCACTTTGGTTCGTGTCTGCGTGTTGAATGAGCTCTTCAACCATCCTTATGTTAGTTTGTAAACCGAAAAAGTTGTGTTTTTGGTGTTTGACTGCTACTCCCATGCAGATGTCTACTATGATAGCAACGTTTGTTTTTGTTTTTACTCTTATTTCTATGCAACAGCTTTGCAAAACAGCGTCTCTGTAACAGACGCGCACTTTTTGTGAGTGCCTTGGATGTTTAGTTTGTAGCTTTTTGTGTTACTTGAATATAAAAAGTCATCTTTGCGTTGAGGCTTAGCCTGTTGTTGATTGGATGAGTTCCGTGTCTGTATTTTCCAAAGTTTTCCTTTTATTTCTGTCTAAATCTGCAGAGTATTACAGCTCTGTGCATGTACGTGGGGTGGAATGGGATCTGTGGGACACTTTTTGGACATTCACAGCGGTGTTTTTAGACATGCGTGGGGTATTTTGGGTGAAAATATGCTTGCGTTTTTGCAGGCCGCAGCCTATAGTCGCTCCCATAGGTTAACAGAAAACAGACATGGTGAGCTCTGCCAGATTTACTCCCGTATTATCACCGGAGACTGCAGCCGTGTAGTGGGAAATGGAAAAGTTAGTAAACACCCAGTAGAAGTACTAAAATGAATGATATTTTAAGAAAAGCAGCATGTTTGCATCAGTTCTCTGTATGTGTCATGGGTGTCATGATGATGCCCATGATGGTTGTAGTTGCAATAAGGACCCTATATTCAAGAGTCAAGAATGTTTATTGTCATTATATAAACACAGCGCAATTTTTCTTAGTGGTAGTTGTCAGCTAGATACAATAAAAAGAAAATATAAAAACACTCGAGAATATGTACATCAATATGAGAGACACTAAAGAATTAGTGTATCAAGACTATGGACAATGTATATAGAAAGAACTGTAAAATACAGTATGTGCGGTCCAGTGCAGTAACAGTGATATACTGATGATAGTAAAAAGGCAAAAACTGAAGATCAGGATGTTTTTTGGGCATTTTTTTTCAGTCTTAAACGTGTAAAACACCTCTATTTGTCTGTAACGTTCTGTTTCTGGACTAAAAAGCCTATACAATTATCAGTATCAGTACAAATCAGCTCTACCTGAGTGCATTTCTGTAGCCCCTCACCCCCAGACTCAAGTCCTGGTGTCAGTATAACCTAATTAGGGCCTCCAATAAACTGACAGCTGCTCAGTCCAGCCAGGAATGCAGCATCCTGCTTTACTGTCAGTACAGCCTCTCCTGATATCATCCTCTCATTCAGGTCTGATTTTAATGAGAAAATGTTTGTCTTAATCCCCGGGCAGTTAATGAGTCTTGGCCGGGGTGTCAGTCACTACAGGGGCCGGGTTGAAAGAGACAAGAGGGGGACACATGAACATGGAGGAGGCCTGCAGGAACAGCCGCAGGGGCTCAAATTTCCAACCCCAGGTGTCGTTTTGTTGTTTGGATTACATTTAGCCTCGACTGCCTCGCATGGAGAAACCACAGCAATTCAGTGACTGACATGGCATCAGACAAGAGGGCCCGATTGTTCTGCTGAATCAATGTCACTTGGATTAAAAGTCGAAACGAATGGCCTGGCCTCCTCCAATTAGGCGCACGGCTTATAAGGGAATTAATTGGTCTCAGTAAAAAGGAGCCTCTTGTTGTTTAGTGGCAGGGCTTGCTGTTGTTGTTGATCATCACTGGCGGTCGGTGGATCAAAGTTGAACTAATTGATTCCAGTCTGATTATCTGCCCATTTCTCACACTGCTTCGGCCTTTCCAGCCGCTTATGAGAAGTCTGAAAAAAATTTATTGGCACAGAACAGAACAGGACTGGAGACTAAAATCCAATTTACAAGATGCATTAAGCTCAAATCACAATGTAAGTTATCCCATCCAGCCTTCCCTGTAGGTCAGCATATTACATATACAACCATACAGTAACGCCATAGAGAATAGAGACGTATAGAGAGCAGTATGCACTTAATTCATTACTGAAAACCACAGGCACACATCTGGTCCCTGTAGGAGTATTGTAATACTTTTCAGTTTTATTTGTGATATGAATAAAAAGCTTTCAGGGTTTAAAGTGAAATAACACGTGATGCAGGAGTTGGGGTGATTCCTTTGTGGGAATATGCAACATTTCTTTATTTTTTAGTGTTTGTGAAGTAAATATTTTTGGGGTTTGGGCAGTAATCACAAGTATAACTGAACATAAAATCATCAGTTGCAGTGAAGCGCTACACATTTTGAAATTGAAAACAAGCACATATGTAGCGGAGAGTGATCGTGTCAATGTTAAGCACATACTTTTTGCTACCAGCCAGACTTTAACAATCAAGATGGAATTTAAAATTGCCTTTGATTGATCTTGGTTACCTGCCAAACAGACTCATAGCTTGGGTAAAAGCTGCCAATTTTCCACTATTTGGCCAGTGGCTGGTGGTTGTTTTTCAGCATATAAGAGCTGAGATTTCGTATAAAGAAAAGTTACTGTGTGGATTTAGGTATACAGCCAACAGAAATAGAGTGTCTCTGTCATATCTGAGTTTGGTTTCAAAATTTATTCTCTCCTTTTGAAGAATGATGTCAGATAGAACTAGAAGAATAGGATTTAACTTGTTTGATTCTGTACAGCATGGTATGTTTTTACATCTGGATGTAAATCAAAGCCTTTGGATGGGGATGGTTTTCAAGATGCATTTCAAGATTACAAACAGCCTGCTGTTACCGCTCACTCTGCTGCTTTTGACTTGGATCTCATGTTTGTGAGTGTATGCCAAAGTTCCTGAGTTTTGACTGCGGTGCTGGAAAGCAGCATTGTTATTGTAGAGGGTGTAACATTGGCGTTAATTGACAAAGGAGAAAAAAAAATCCTTCCTGAGGGCATGCTTTCATCTCTATGACAGCGGGTACACTCATGCAGTCATAACAGCCTGCAGGCAGTATCTGAGGGCCTAGGTGCACATGTATGTATGTGCAGGTTTTCGTGCTTGTGCGTGAGTGATAGTTTCTGTCCAATCCGGATTATCTCCTGGCACAGGAATGTGTTGCTTGTCACTAGTTTTCACCTGCGTGGTCATTTTGAGATTACAGCTCGAGAAAAAGAAGTGAAAGGTAAACAGAAAGGAAATAGTGTCTGCATGTGTGTGAGAGAAGGGGCTGGTTTACACTTCATAATTTCAGGGAAAGTTTTCTGGGTTAATGTACTTTTCATAAACTAGCAAAGGAACACACTCATCGCCAAATAAGGCTGCTTGATTTCCCAGAGCAGAGCTGGACATTATTGGCCTGTTGACATACGGTGCATTAGTCCTTCAGCGCTGACAGATTGGAGACTTGGGCTTGGGCCCCGTGCCCCCGGAGGGTTTCTGTGTCCAGTCAGACATGGATAACCAGAGAAGGACACCTGGACCAGCAGGTGGCCGGAGTCCAGGCCCCTCCCCTGGGGCTGCATACCTCTCTCCTCCTGATCCTCCCTGTCAGCCAGGACCACAGAGAGAGGCAAGAATGTAAGGTGAAAAAAAGACAGAATAGTGCAGGAGAAAGTTCTGACAGAGAGTTGGAGAGGCTAATTAAACAGGCTATGATCAAACAGAATGAGATTATTGAGCCAGGAATGAAGATAAATTGGATCTGTGGAAAGTAGAGACAGACGAAATGCTTAACACGAGAACTGAGGAATGCTTGCTACAAGAGAAATTTACTTTAAGAGACTTCTGTGTAACTTTCCCATGCAAACACAAGTTACAGGCTTTCAAAATAACATCTAGAAACCTTATCTAGATGCTTGCCGTCAGTGTATATTTGCATCATAAATATAATTAAGTTTCCAGTCATTGTCTTAAGAGCTTAATAGGGATTATCCAAAGCCCTTAAACCAGTTGAGTTGATTTGTTCCACTACATAAAGTAAAAGTTAAGAAGCTCTTGATTGGATAATGAAGTTACCCAAGCCATGCTCTCACTCTTTTTCACACACACGCGCAAACACAAACACACACATTGTATTGCCGGTTCTAAGTGAGCCTGGTGTGAGTGTTGTTAGATCATTGATCAACTCCAGACTCGGATAAGAGAGCAGTGTGTGTGTAGACAAATAGTCCTGTGTGTGCAAAGCAGATATTTGGACAAAGATTAGGGGGTGTTATTACGAGCCAAAAGCAACCCAGACACTCTAATAGATCATTCACACACAGGCACAAGATTGCACTCTTGACTGGGACTGTTCAATGTAAGCCTTCTGTTTTTACAGACTCCCTCAGTTGGTCACTTTCTCTTGCTTCTGTCTCCATCACACACGTTTCTTTGGTTTTTGTGCACAGGCTACAAACTGCATTTACACACACACACACACACACACACACACACACACACACTTGTCCTTTTATACGCTGCAATATGCCGCTCTTGAACCAATGAAAGCAACCGAAAAACAAAAGCGTCAAGAAATCTAGGTTTCTGTTCCAGAGCATTAACCAATAATCAGATTTAAAGTGTTGCCCCAGAGAGAGAAAAAACTCATCATTGAAGAATGTCAAACTGGCAGGAGAAGACATGATTCAACAGAATAAATCACTGGGCACCAGATTAGTTAGTTAGTGGGGCCCCTGAGGTTATCAGAGCTGGAATTTTCCATCGACGGTGCTCCTCTGCCTGCTGTCCAAGCCAGTGTATGTACTGTACAGGGTTTTATTTTATGATAATTCAGAGCTTTCCTTTTAGGATACGGCACATCCGTGACTCTGAGTGACAGAACAAATGGTAGCCCTACGTTACACGTCTCTCACACACATACTAATCCAGCCTCTGAAACTGAGAGCTCTCTTTGAAACAAGCCTTCTCCAGCTGTTTCTCCTCTTAAGAAACTCTTTCAGACCCAGCAGCTTTCACTTTATAACCATGGAGTAACCAGTCAAGGCTGTTGCTCCATCTCTGACACAGTTCCACACCCTCTCTGCTGCCTTTCTACGTCTGTTTCTTTTCGCTTCTTATCTGTTTTTCCTATAACTCTTTCCTTTTCATATAACTTTACAACTTTTCTCCATTCCCTCATCTCTTCTGCTCTCTTTCCGTTGCTCTCTCTGCCTTATCTCAATTTCCTAATGCCTTCTCATATCTGTTTTTCATATAATATTTCACTCTCTCTGCTTTTCTCTTCCTTCCTTCATCTCCCACAGAGAGTTGTAGGTTCAGGCAGCCTCTCTCTTGCTCTCCCTCTCCTGGTTCCTGCTGAATAATGGGGAGAAATTGCTCTTGATTTATAATTGGTTCCATTCACTCTGATTTATGAGCTGCCAAAAGAGTTGGGGGCCCCTTTCACCCCCTCACATCCCTCCTCCCTCCCTTCTCTTCTACCCTCCCCATGATGGAGGAACACACAAGGAGCAGGCAGCGTATGTGTACATCTATGAAAGTCTATATTAGCATGCTCAAATGCTGCGGCGTGCATGTAGTTTATCTCTGGAGTTGGGGATAAGTGGTAGCTCGTTTCTGTGCGTGTTGACGTTTGGTGTTGGAAAAACTTCCCGAGGTCTGCATATTTATGTGCCTCTGTGAGTATACTTTTACCATATAATAGGAGTTTGTGTGATTGCTTACTTATGTGTCATCAAGTTGCAAGGGAGAAAGAACACAGGCAGAGAAAGAATGGTTGTGGGTAAATGAAATATGTAACTGCATGTGCATTTGTGTGATGAGTACTGTGAAATCCTGGGTATTAGTTAGTTTTCCCTGCAGTGTATGGGAATGATTATGTGTGTGTTTGTGTGTGTGAGAGACGATGCAGTACAACTCTTTATTAAACGCTCTCAGAAAGGGCCTGAAGACAAAACGTACTCTGTATTTTTTCCCAAGTGATGTCTTTAAATGTCTCATCCAATAAAAAGTAATCCCATCGTTTACTTTCCTAATTTGTTATTCATAACCATATTTTCTAACTTTCTTTCTATGATCAATCATCTGCCTTTTACAACTTGTAGATCTTAGCATATGCTCATCCCTTTTACCATTTTATTTTCCAGCATCCCTCCCTCAATCTTTCCATCATTCCATCTGTCCTTCCTTCATTCATCCCCTTCATTAATTCCCTCCCATTCTTTTATCCACCCTTCGTTCCTTCTGTCCTCCAGTGTGATTGGTTAATGGTACCTACATTACGGTCTGGCCCGTCTTTATGGCTCTGTCTACCCAGAGCCGTGATGATTCGTTCCCATGGCCCTGGTGGGCACATTGGCATCTCACGGCAGGCAAAGGAATGCGGGTGGGTGTGTTCATCATGGCACAGTAATTAGCTCTCCGTGGTTAATTCGGCTTCGTTATCTAAATTATGCAAATACGCCAGTGCCTAATTGATTAAATCACCCCCTGTTCCATTGCAGGCCTGTCCAGATCCTTCTGCTTAATCCTCGAGACGCTCTGTAGCTCGTTAGTGTCGGTTCAAGGGGTAAAGGAGGGGCTGGACTGGCATATAGCTCATTAATACTTTGTGAAGCGTGTGCATATGTATGTGTGTATGTGAGTGAAAGCATTATGAAGGCGGAGGAGGAAAATTCTCAACCTTGTTAGGGATACTTGGATGCTTTTGATGTGTAATTTTATGGCATGAGAACGAATGATGTCTCGAAGAGGATTTAGACTGCCCCTTTTCCACCTGTTGAGTTGAGATTTCATGCCAACATGGGGTTCCAAAATGCCCTGGACTTGTCCAAAGTAGTGGGTCTCATGACTGAGGGGAGAGAGATGAGAAGAGGTGGTGGATGTGTTCCCTGCCAAGGTTTCTTTTTCTTTGTGTTGAGGTTAACTGAGAAGGATGGAGAGTCTCCAATTCCACTACAACATATGAAAAATATACTCTGGAGTATTTGTCTTAACATTAAACTACAAAGCAAATCAAATATTTTTTTTCAAAATAGCTTCTTATGCACAAATTTTCCTTGAAAATCACATCACTTTGTCATTTATTGACCCTTTTTATCTTACACTCATATTATAGTAGTGCAATATATATCATGCAATAATGTAAATATTCACAGACCAAACCACAAATTATTGTAATTTAGCTTTTAGGTGACTTCAAATGGGATTAGTCAGTTACACTAAAGAATGATCTGTTAAAATGTATCTATGAAGTCATACAGATTACTAAATATGTCATGTTGCCCTCAGCCTCTGTTGCTGCTCTTTCCCTGTGATGGTCTGCTTGTAAACTAGGTGGGTTGTTGGTTTGTTGAGCAACCTCCGGACCCTCCTCATCCTCCTCCACTCAGCACAAACTCGGGCCAGACCGAGAGGCCAGAAAACAGATTGACAGAGTGAGGGGAAAATATGTTGGGACATTCAGCGACGCTCTCACACACGCTCTCTCAAACACACCCTCTCATTGACGAGGCCCTGCTCTCTCCTCCTGCTCGCCTGCCAGTTGACATCCTCTCTATTAATTTGAGTCGCCACCCCCCACCCCCCCACTGCCTTCGTAAACCCCCTTCACCCATCTCACATCACTCCGTAGAGGCGTTGAATTCCCCCCCTCCTGCCGTCTCAAACTCTCCACAGACTACTCT
>JAPQRP010000015.1:21896889-21938605 GCA_037367295.1 Apogon hyalosoma | reverse complement strand
CAAACCTCTTGGTCAATGAGCCCCCCCCCTTCTCTTTGGTCATTGAGCAGGACCCATCAGCTCTTCCCCGGGCCCTTCAGAGTAGCGTCTCCCCTTTCTCCAGGGGTCTGCGGGGTCTTTGTCCGTGCACCGGCTCACTGCTTTACAATGACTCTCCACTCTATTAAGGTGCGTTCTGCCTGTTAGCGTCGCTAGGGGCAACCGGCCTCCCGCATGGCAGCTATGCAGCATGGCATTGTGGGCCGTGGGCCCGAGTGGGGCAGTTGAACCCCCAGCACTCCTCACACTTGACACCGCATGTGTTTATCTAAAGGGGGGGCTTTATGGTGTTTGGAGAACCTCGAGGGGAGGGGGGAGAAGAGGGGTGTAAAAAGACGTAAAACTGGGGAGGAGGGAGGGGAGTTTGGGGAGGTGATAAATATTCAGCAGCTCAGCTCCTCAGAAGGAGTTACTACCCCACTACCACACTACCTCCTCCTCCCCTCCTGTGTCCTCTCCATGCCAGAAAGCAGATGGAATGTGAGCGCTCAGGGAGGAGGCTCCAGTCTGGTTTTATCCAATTAGCAGGGTTGTCAAAATGAATTTATCCACGGCGGCAGGGGGACAATGGGACCGGCAGTGGCCCGGGAGAACAGGGGCCCCGGTGTCTTTACTTAGCACGCTCACAATGAACTTCTGTCAAGTGACTCTCCCACAACGACATACAAGGCACTTGCATACCTGCAGTCATGATGCATGCCTGCACAGCGCTGCCGCAGCCTCGGACACTGTCCTAATGGTGCTTTCTCTGTGTCCTCTTGGTGAAAGACAGTGATGAGAGATGGAGATTCATGCACCTGTAGAGCTGCTGTTCATAGTCTGGTCCAGTCTCTGGCACCTCTGACTGCTGAACATCTTTTCTGCTTTTTTTTTGTATCGGTGTTATTTTAGTGTTATGTTTTTTCTTGCTTGCTCAAGAAAGAGGTTCATACATCTACTTACCTCTGAACAGAATGTTGCATTTTATAGTGAAGACTAAAGTTAGATGATATTTTACTTGTTTGAGCTCTGCTAATATGAAAGTAGACTGGCCATGTAATACCAGCCTGTAGCAAAGGGTGGATATATTTTAAAGTATTTTAATATTGATCTTGTTAAGATACTGAGTTTTGGTACAGACTTTATACTTTTTTACATTTTGACATAAAGTTATTAAGTTTGGAAGTACTGAACTTCGGTACTTTCATGGTACCAACTGAATTATCTGTACTATTGAGAACTGAAAAATGCCTGGTAACATTTGATACCAACTTTCAGTACTCGCCTAATAAGTAAATGTAATCACAAACAGTTTTTAGATAACTTTGATAATGATATTATGTTAATGGACAACTTTGAGTTGTGCTACAGTAAGGTGCTTTAAGTGTATAAAAATGCAAGTTTGCTGAAAATAAAAACAAATGTGTAATGTAATTTCATTTGAAATCGAACATTGGAATCAAAAAAGTGTCAGTTAAGAATCAGTACTGAAGCCAAAGGATCAGTATCTGTAATTTACCCAGAAGCTAAAATTCTATCTGCAAGAGAACTTTGACTAAATAAAATACAACCAGAAAGTGGAACATTTCTTGTCTTGCTTACTTGCCTGGTCACATGTCTAACTGCTCTCCCTTCTTGACTCCCAGTCCAACCTCCTCAGTGTGATTGCAGCAGAAATAGCTGTACTCTCATAGAACTTCCAGATTTGAGCAGTTGACACATTTTTGTTTTAAAACCACAAAGCTGCTCCCACAGGGTGTTTGCCATGCAGCTCTGTTTCTCACTGCTGAGGCTGTCACACACACTAACACACATTCTTGGTTTCTAATTTAGGGGAGCTGTCCGTGTGTATGCTCTGGTTTTTATCAGTCTCGCTGATGCGTAGGAGGCTCCTCTCTCCCTCTACGTCTGTGACTTCTCTGAGGAGGATGGATGGAAAAAGTTGGACATAGATGTCAGGCCAGCATTTTCATCTTGAGGCAGAGTATCCGCTAAGCAAACACAGGACCCAGCTGACTAATGAATCAGACAGACAGGCTCGGAGGAGTAAGACTGTTTTTAGGCAGTGATGATGTATGATGGCATTTTTTTGTTTTTTCTTTTCTTTTCTACTGCTGTTGGAAAAAAGCTCTGGCTGTGTGTCTGTCTCTCCCCCTGTCTCACGGCTACAACTTTTTATTGTGAGTAAAAGACTCAGCATTAACTGGACAGGTTAGCGGCTGAGGTAGTGTGTCCCGCTGTGTCCAGTTGGCACGTTGACTGGTGTGGTTTACGGTTAGTGACTTTCACAGTTGGGACAGGTGTTCGATACAGATGCATGTGTCTTTTATGGGCAGCTGTCCTGGGTTGTGTCCATATAGTGACTAGCCACAGAAGCCACAGGCCTTCAGCTATGCTCACTCCTGATCCCACAGTAGCTTTGCATGTTTGTTTACCAAGTCAGCCCACTACTGATGGACCACTCAGCGTGGACGACTGCGTAAATGAAACTGAACTTGTATGTATGGCTTCAACTATGAAATGCTTTCACAATTAAAACACCTGAAAATTGCTTTCCCCCCCCCCAAACCAGCAATCAAAAACACAAATATATTAAAGCAAAGGTGATTCACAAGAGAGAAAATCAGCAATTTTTCTTATTTGGGATGCTGCCACCTGCAAATGTTTAGTTTAAAACTGGCTAAAAAGAGACTCTGGAGAGAATTTGGTTGGAAGAATTTAACATATGTCTTTGTTACACCTCCAATTAAAAGTAAATAAATTGGAACACAACAACAATGCTGGAGACAGTGTGGTTACATGGATGCCAGTCACAATCACATTTTCTGGGCATGTGTCAAACTACAGCTGTTTTAGGATAATATCAGAATTCTGGAGGGCATCTTAAACCATAAGGTCCCCAGGGATTCCCAGATTTTGTTTCTGGGATTGATCCCAGAAGGGTTAATTATGAAAGAAGACATGTATCTCTTCAAAATAATGATTGTGGTCATTAAGAAGGCAATTACCAGAAACTGGTTAAAAAGTGATGGTCCAAACCAAAGGCAATGGATGGACATTATGGACAAGATCTGCAGTATGGAGAAAATGACTTTCCACTTACAAATCAAAGCAGGTGACTTTGACCAAAACTGGAGGAAATGGACACTATTCAAACTCATGGACAGTGCTCACTCAACTACATGATTATTTCTGCCCCATCTTTCTTTCTTTCCCCCTTTTTTTGGTTGTTTGTTCATTTTGAATAATATTTTGTGTACATGTAATATACAAAACTAAATTAAGAGTTTAAAAAAAATGGCTGAAAAGTGGGGATTTGCAAGAATCTAGTGATATGATGTAAACCATGAAACAGTGATTACTTATAAATATAATGCAATATATCATGTTTCCAAACCTTAATTTAATGTACACTGGCATAATAAAAATGAGTATACTGTCAAATGCATGAAATCTGAGGTGAAAAGTTTGCTTTTTTGTGCTGTCAGAGCTGAATTTGCATTTACTGCAGTCCCTTTAATATCTTAAGTGTTAGTTTCTAGGCAATTTTAGCAAACAAACTAGTATGAATAACACATTTTTTGCATGCAGACTGCAAAAAATGAAGCATTTTTGTTTCTACACAGCATCACAAAACGCATCCATAAGTTTTTCGTAACTCTCTGGATCAATATTTTTTTTACACTTGTATTAAACTGATTAATAAAGTTTGGAAAGGGTTGTTTATTAAATGATTAATCCCTAAGTGATGCTCATGTATGTTGAAAGTTGTTCTTCTTGGCTGCCGTTCATGTCGTGAGAATTAACAATGTGAAGCTGTTTACACACGTTTATAATAAGCAATTAAAATCTCGCAGCGTAATGTGTAGCCTTGTGTGGCAGTTGGCAAAGTGAGCAGCTGTTTTTCCATCGGCCTGCTGGTTTGCTCATTTTCAATGAACGTGCCAAGCAGCCAAACATTTTCACTGGGGCCATTAGATGATGAAGGTGCACTGTAAGAGTTTCCATTGTCATACTGTCCTGCTTTGGCCTCTTTAGTGTGTGTGTTTTATATTTATATTCATATATATATATATATATATATATATAAAACTGTGTGTGTAGTCTTTGAGCTTCATTAATCATCTCCTTGTCCTTGCCATAATAAGACTGGGACAAATATGTATGAGAAAGTTTCATGCTTCCATTTTTTTTAATGTGTCACCGCAGGACTGTTTTTGCCATTGAGTATGCGCATGTTCTGCGACATGTATGTATATATCAGCGAGGGAGAAAGAGAGATTCAGTTTTGCAGGACCACCCTCTTCATCCTGACGGGAAGTTGTTAGTTTAACCTGACAGGAAAGAATTCGGGAAACTTGGCAGCAAGCGACAAGGGAGAGAGAAAAGCTCCCCTCTCTGCATTAACTGTTAATAGACTGACCATTACGATCGTCTTCTCCATTTTCCTCCTAATACATACTGTGTTTAAGCATAAAAGAAGCCTCCTCTCCTCCATCACACACCCCTCACTGCTGTGATATATATTTCCCCTGCCCCCCTCCCGGTCCTGCCTCTCATTAGTTGTTCTTTGTCCTGACTGCTGAATGCAGGCTGTGTGTTTTCCCTCCTCTCCTCTCCTCTCCCTCCCCCTCCTCCCTCCTTCCTCCTTGTGGACCCTCTACCTGTATCGGTTACACCTGAGCGGGAAGGTGGAGGGGTCGGGTTACGGCCCACAGAATGAGGGTGCCCCTTTGATGAACAGAGACTGGATGGGTGCGGGTACAGGCGGAGGAGATGGGGTCAGTGGTGAGATGGGGGCTGACAGAAAAGAAAGGCTTTATTTGTGTCTGGAGTTTGGCTCCTGAGGGTACTGCAGAGTGCACCGCCTCGCATGGGTTGTGTTTCATTAATGGATGCCTGTTTGTGTGTGTGTGTGTGTGTTTGTAAGTCGCATAGAAGCAGAGAGAGCAGCTTATATGTATGAATGCGAGATCTGCTGTTTCCAAGTGGAATCTAGCTGGTTGTAGTGAGTTTTGTCACTGTGTTAGTGTTTGAATTACTTGGCTTATGCTGTTTGTTTGAAGTGCAACAAATCTGTAAATGACTGTCTAACCTTCTTGTTTGTGTGTTTTTCAGAGGGTAGTGTATGGAAGATGTCTGGAAAGCGAGACTGGACTCCGTGGATGAAAAAGAGAAGAGCTCCAGTGTTGTGCGCTCTGGGTGCAGTTCTGCTCTGTTGCCTGCAGAGCGCTGCCTCTGTTTCTGGTGAGCATCGAGGATTCGTTCATCTCACACCATTCTCTGTCTCATTGTTTACAAATAATAAATTCTCGGTGTGAGCTGCAGTAAGGCTCCAACTAAGGATTATTTTCATTATCGATCATTATCTCATTCAGTTGATTCTAAAATGGAAAAAAAAAGTTGAAGTGAAACAAGATAGACATTTAAGAGTCTGAAATAAAAAAGCTGACGTTTTTGCTTTGAAAAGAAAATTCACACCAAATGTCTAAAAAGTTTTCATTTAGTGCACTAAATTACAATTTAAAAGTCTTAATATATGTTCAGTTTAGAAGTGAGCTGCACCAATAAAGATTGATTTAATCTAGTTCCAGTCAGACTTTGGCAAAACTTCTCTGAAATTAGTAAATCCAACAAATCTTTGTTCAGTAAATCCAAGTTTATTGGTGTAAAACAAAATTAAGTGCAGTGACACTGCTTAGCCAAATTAAGGAAAAATTAAAATATGCACATTTGTGAGACCTAGTGAGTTACAAAAAGGGAAGAAAAACATTCATTTGAACTTTATTCATTAGCAAAGCATGACATAGTTTGAGTTGGTGGTACTGTTGCATATCTTTCATAGCAATACGTGATATGAGAACTTCAGTAGCGTCATAACTTAATTTTGGTCAGTCTGTCATTAGACAGTAATTTAGAAGGATAATCCTTCTCAAGATTAAGTTTAAAGTTTGTACTGAGACACATTTTAAACCACAGTTTAAAGTTAAGCTGCAGAATTACATTTAATCAAGGTTACAGGTAAATATTTATCTAAAATTGAAGTACTTTTAGTTCTGACTTAGTTGGGTTTAACATGTAAAGTTTGTTTTTTCACACCTGGTGCTGACTGTGTTATGCCAGGGGCTGAAGTGTTCTGGATCACGGGGAGGGAGGGGTTTTACGTGTCTGGCAGCAGTAACACCAGTTTGTTTAAAATGAACTGAAGAAGGTGATCGTTTGCACAAGCTGTACCAGCCACCATGCCTGATGTAAACAAAAAAGAAGTATGTCAACAGAAGTTCTCAGGAAAAAGATACCCCCCCAAAGCCTGGCCACATAGTTTGTCATATAATCAGTGGAAAATACCTGTACATAGTGATATCTGTATGAAGTGAAATATGTTTTCCAGTATTTTTTGCGTACTGCGGTACACTGACTACTGTGTGTGATCTGTTCCCATCAGACGAGGTGCCGGTGTTCACTGAGGAGCCTGTGTCTGTGGTGCAGAAGTTGGGGGGCAGCGTGAACCTGCGCTGCAGCGCCCGGCCTACCTCTGCCAACATCAGCTGGCGCCTCAATGGTCAGGAGGTGGTGGACGGACACCTGGGGGTGGTGCTGGGGCCCAACAGCCTGTTCATCCCCACTCTCTCCAACCTGACTCTGGGGCGATATCAGTGTGTGGCCAGCACCGCTGTTGGCGCTCTGGCCAGTGTTCCTGCGAACGTCACTGCAGCCAGTGAGTAGACACCCACACAAAGCTGTGATAAATAAACAAAAACACATGGGCCCCTTCTTGGTTTGTCAGAACGCCACTGACTTAATTTTGCTCGAGTAGAACAAAAACAGCGAGGGGGTGGTGTTTGTTTGCTTAATTTTTTTTTTTTTAACAAATACAACACTGTAAACCTTGTACTTTTCCACTGCTTGTGGCTTGTTTGACTCTGATCTTTGCACAGATTCAGATAGTTTTGGTGAGAAACTACACTTCACTAATTAGTGATCACTGCTGGGGAGCAACTAGTTACAAGAATGTTGTTTCATTTTGGTGTTGAATTACAAAATAACTTGCATTGTAATCCATATATATATATATATATATATAATTAAACTACATTTACTAAACAAATGTTGGTCATTACAAAGGAGTTATGTGAAGTGTTTTCCTTTTGGAAAAAGCAGAATATGATTTAGCTTTTCTGTGGTCAGTCTATTGTTTCTGATCTCCATGCTTATTTTTGTGGTCGTGACTTAGAATCAAACCATTCCTTGCCTTAACTCAGCTTTATTGTCCAATTGTTAGAAAAGTAATAAATTGTAATCAACTATAAGCAACATTAATTTGATACAGTAATCCAAATAGTTACATTACCTCTAGCTAGTCATCTGAAAGCTATTAAATTTCTAGAGTAACATTGTTCCCACCATTGAGATAATGACTGCAGATATCTGCACATATTCAGTGTCCTTTGACAGAAACAGCTTCATTTATGCAGTGTCATGTTGATGTAATGAAGTTAAAATGAATTATTCTTGATTCTGACATTTTTAGTGCAGTGTGAGTCGGAGTGTGTGGTGTTACATTTGATATGCATCATGGGACTAAGAGGGGGGCCTGGAGCTGTGTAACCTGAGCCAGAGGAATGGAGGGAGGGGCCCAGGGGCCGCAGCCGGTCAGAGGACTGAGAGGGGACGAGGACTCAGTCTGGGGGCCCCCTGCTTCCATCGGCCCCTCTGCTCCCCATAACACTGCATTCCTCTCCACAGGGCCCGACAGCAGGGCTCATCAGAAATTATGGCCCTGTAATTGAGTAGAGGGCTGTTTTTGCTGCAAACTGGGGGGTGTTGTGTGTGAGGAGTCAAACTGATTTCCTGACTAGAATGCAGCGTAAAGTCAGAAATAAGCCGCTGTTAACTGTACCTATTGTTTTGTTGGAGGTGATGTATGAGGCTCCCATAGCTCATGAAACAGGAGGTGTTTTAGGCCAGTTGAGACAAGATCCTTCCATAAGATGAGATGTCACATTCTCCGTCTGCTTGAAGCCCCACATAACCTCACAGACACATACACTGTTTCTTCCTTTGCACATTTTTCACTCCTCACCCTGTCACTTTCTCTCCCTTCCCACCTTTCATTATCTCTGACTTTCTCCCCGCTTTTGTTATCTTCTCTCTCTCTCTCTCTCTCTCTCTCTCTCATGTTTTCATTTTTTCCTCTCATTTCTGCAGGGTGATATTATGTCAAGCTGTGATTATGAGAGCAAGTGGAACATGTACAAAGGCATTAAAAGTTATTGATAGCTCCAATAGTGGATGAAACTTGTTGAGATAACCACATGTGGAGCCAGACTGCTTGCCCCGCCTCCTGCTCTAAAAAAATTCTCTAATTTAATAACGGTCTCTTCTCGGCCACCCTCAAACTGCCTAAGGAATTGCTCCACAGGGAGAGTGTGCGTGCCTGCTTTTCCATGTGAGCTCTTAGTTGTATGCATGTTTTTTGTGATCAGCATACGTCGGTCCCAGACTCAGAAGAATCTGTTCTTCTTTGGCAAAACTTAAAAGCTCCTTGCTTGAATTCTTGTGCAGACAGCCCCCCTCCCTTGTGCTACGGAAAACAGAGACATTTATCTGCACAATGTGAACGCACAACACGTTGCATAAACTTGTGATAATTCAGATACACATGCACAAACACACACACACACACACACACAGGCCTCCTACTGCTACACATAAAGATGATGAATGCACTGTCTCTCTAGAAATATTTAAGTCTGCTTTGCCAAGGAGCCCTGGTGCGGGAGGTCTGCTTCAATTTATGAATACCATCAATCCTCCTTCCTGCTTCTCACATGGGGCTGCAGGATACACACATATACACACTAAACTTAGACGTGCATGCCCATATACGTGCACGCACACCTGAGAGGCACCCATGTGGGGCTGTTCCTGTGAAGAATGCGTGGTGGTAGAGTGGAGAATGGGGTTAAAAGGTGTAACTGGAGGAATGTAGCAGAAGAAGGAAGGTGGAATGGGAAGATGTGAGGGGAGCGGGCGGGTGGAAGTGGTTGTGGTGGTGGAGGGGTGGCTGTAAAAACAACACCTGATTGATTTAGCAAATGGAGCGCCACACGGTCGCTCTTTCCTCACTAACACACAACACATACCACTTAGCTCAACATGTCCTGGCTGGGATTCTCATCTTTCTGAATAAGAGCTGAAATGGTTGGGAATTGAGTTGTGTTTGCGTGTGTGTGCGTGTGTGCACGTATCCTTATTTCACCCATTAAAGTCCCCTCCCCAGGCACACAGATAGACTGATCCAAAGTATATGATGTTGCACAAAGTGTCGTGTTTGTTCAGCTCTTAGAGTAAATCAGTGTGACATCCCTATCAGCAGATACCCCAGCTTTATCTCAACTTTGCTTATTGAATTAGAGCTGTATACAGAGTCTCACCAGCTGACTGTATATACCAGCAGCCTGGTCTTCTTGCCTGTTGCCAAAGAGAGTCTTCTGTCCAAGAAAAACACACCAGTTATAGCACCTCTGGAAAGAATGGAGAGAGGTGGTATTTGTTAAGAATAAATCAACAAAGGCTGGTAGACGTTTAATTACCTTCTTGCAGAAGTTTTATTTACCTTTCATTTCACTGCTGGACTCCTTCATGACAAATTTCTGCAGTCATTTTGTTCCTTGCTTCCCCCTCCTTTCTTCCAGTTGCTCCATTTAATTTTCCCTTCTGCTTTGAATCTATAAAATGGCAGTGCCCCCCCCAGCTAAGCTTTTTGTAGGTTTTTGTTGTGTTTCAGCTTCTTAAGAGTACAATTTTGCCATTTCCCCTTAAACCAAACTGGATATCTTTCTCTGAAACTCTATAGGGCAGACACCTCTCACCTTTGACCCCACAGCCAGGCCTTGGGGCTGCCCAGGCAGGGGTTTAGGAGGTCAGGGGTCAGATGAGTGTCTGTGCTGTGCAGACTGTGTGTCTACGGGACACAGTTGCAGCACATGGCCCCAGTAATCCCACTCCACGTTTCCCACAGAATCTGAACCGGCTCCAGTCTCAGTATAATGTCTGACTGGATTAATGACGCCTACTTCAATGTTACATACACCACTTTTAGGCTTTGTGAAATGACTAAAATTGCAAAATTAGCTTCAAACAGAGCATATGTTTCAAGCTGAAGTGTCCCGTGAAATTCCTATGTGTTACTCAGATCATGTTAAGACAAGCAGTGGGAAAGAAATTACAAAATGGAGGTAGAAAATAAAGGGAGAGTGCATCGGAGAAGTAGTGGGAATGTGGTTGTAGTACAATAGGGACAGGCTCATATGAAAAACACCAGATATGGAAGCAGTATAGTTATTATAGAGTTTATTATTATTCAGAATATGAGCTCCATTGTGGTTTCCTATGTCTAAAGCTGAGGAGTGACTGTATACATGTGCAGTTAGATATGATTTACACAGTGTATTAAGATGATGAAAGAATTGAGAACTGTGTTACGGTGATGTGACAGTGCTGACTTTTCCCCGATTGTGTGTTTTTCAGAGCTGCGGGACTTCGAGCCCGATGACCAGCAGGAGATCGAGGTCGATGAAGGCAACACGGCTGTTATTGAATGTCACCTCCCGGAAAGCCAGCCCAAGGCTCAGGTCCGCTACAGCGTCAAACAGGAATGGTTGGAGACATCCAAAGGTAAGACAGCTGAGTCAGTCCCATAGTTTTTTGTTCATCAGGCTCTTCCATGATTCACTGTCCCTCCCTACTTTCCTCTTTATTCCCATACTGTCCTGATAATTTACCAGAATGCTGTAATCCTGCTATCAGGCCCATCATAAAACCAGTGATAAGGGTATTATCTCGAGAATGTTGAAACATGGGAATGCAGTTGTTTATTTTTCAAACTATTTACTTCTAAGTTGCCTGGAAGAGAAGAAAAGCTCCAGTGGTTTGTGGCTGGTATGCTGATGATGCCTGCAAGCTGTAGGTACTGATATCTGCAGCTTATCTCTGAGGAAATGAATACCACATTGACAGGCGTTCATTGAGCGTTCCCTGTCAGACTCTACACTGCCACCATGTGGTCACTGCTGGAAGTGCATATGGTGTTTCACTGTGGAAACTTAGGTTTTCTGTGGTTCCTTTTATCTGTAAATTATGTCTCAACATCTGGTTTATCCTGCAGGGAACTACCTCATCATGCCATCAGGGAACCTGCAGATAGCCAACGCCACGCAGGAGGATGAGGGGCCGTACAAGTGTGCTGCCTACAACCCCATCACTCAGGAGGTCAAAACCTCCACTTCTGCTGACCGTCTACGCATCCGACGTGAGTCATCATGTCCGAATTTATGATGCCTGGATTTTATTTGCATTAGTCATTCTAAGCAAAACATATTTTAAAACGCGATAATAAAGTCAAATACTCAAGATATCAGCCAATAAGTATCAGCTTGAGGAAAAGTCTAGCTGTAAATGAACGCACATGTGCTACACACATGGTTCACATCTGCCAATTAAGTGACTTCTATTGTTTGATCCTGCCGTGACACATTTAGTCACAGGTGTTGATGTTCAGATTTTACACATTTTGCATCTTCAAAGTCATGTTTTATATTGCAATTAAAAATGTACCTCTTGCAGACAAAATCTAATCCAAACAGGCACACAAGTACTTTAAGTAAATGCATATTCTCTGAACATCCACAAACTTTTTGGAAATTTTCACTGAATGACTGTCTTCATGTCCTTTCCAGGTTCCACATCAGAAGCAGCTCGGATTATTTACCCGCCGGCATCTCGTTCGATCATGGTGACGAAAGGCCAGCGGCTGGTGCTGGAGTGTGTCGCCAGTGGCATCCCTACTCCACAGGTCACATGGGCAAAAGATGGGCAGGACCTGCGTTTCCATAACAACACACGCTTCCTGCTCAGCAACCTGCTGATCGATGCAGTGGGTGAGGGCGACTCTGGGACGTACATCTGCCGAGCTGACAACGGCATCAGCTCGGCCGGCTCAGCTACGGTGCTTTATGATGTACAAGTGTTCGGTAAGTGAAATGAAGGGAAAGTGGGTTTTTGCATGTTGTATTTCTACTTGTGTGTTCAAACTCTCCTTGTTTGTGTTGTATTTTTAATCAACTTTAAGATCTAAACTGATTAAATACACATTCCCCTAAAGACTTTTCATAGTGAATGGAGTTTGTTCATTTGACTCTACAAGGATTTTTTTTTTTTTTTTTTTTTATGAGTGGAGTTTTGTCTGTGTCATGGATTTAATAATTAGGCCGACTCCTGTTTGGCGGACAGAGAAGACAGAGGCTTGTATGTGTGCATGCACTCGTGTGTGAGAAGCATGTAAGACTGGGCGGCGTTGTGTAAGAGAGTTTGTGGAGACACGGCTCTCTTTTCTGTAGCGGGAATTGATTGAATGTGTCTAGGTTATGGATGACTGTTTTTACAGTGATTTTCTGAGTGTGTGTGTGTGTGTGTGCGTGCGTGTGTGTGTTGTGGGCTTGTCTTTCTGCAGCTGGCTCTAATTAAAGCCAGAGAGCTGCTGTAGCTGTAATGAGCTCTGTCTTTCCCTGATTCACAAGCAGCCAACCATCAACTAGCTGGCCTGGCCTGGCCTGCCTGGCTCTCCACACCCCCTCTGTCATACAGCCTCTGCACACACACACACACACATGCATATGACATTGTTGAAATGGAAACTTATTGTCAGTTAATCAACAGTTTTAAAAAGGTAATTGTTCAAATGGTTTATTATACAAAAATGGCAAACATTGACCAATTCCAGCTTATGACATGTGAGCATTTGAGGCGTATTTCAATGATTTATGTGATTGTAAATTGAATATTTGGGTGTTTTGAACTGGTAGTCAGACATAACAAATATTTGAAAAATATCCCTTCCATTTACATTTTATGGATGAAATGATCAAAAACATGATAGTAAAATAAAATGGCCTGTTTTCTGTCTTTTTAACTTTTAAAAAACCCTGCTGTGGACAGATGTTATAAATTAGTGTTTTGCTACAAATACTAAAAAACAGTGCATTTTCTGCCTGTACTACATAACAGTTTGTTCAAATGCTGTTATGTCCATATCAAATCAAATAAAATAAACTAATATGGTTCTCGAGTGCAAATACCTCTGCCAAATCCTCAAACTCATGCAAAACTCATATGAAACAAAATCGAGTTTCTTTCTTTGTATGCATTTGCTTCATATTGTCCACCAAGTTTCATAAAAGTCTGTGCTGAAACAAACCTGAATGATCACTTACGTCTTTGGTGATGATAGAACATTTCACAGAAGTAGAAAAAAGTGAAGCAGTTTACTTCACAAAAACATCCTAACAATTGCTAATGATCAGAATTCTCTTGCTGCCTTAGTTTCTGTCTCTTACCAGCTGTTGTTTCTCTTGCAGAGCCTCCTCAGGTGACTGTGGAGCTGCAGCAGCAGGAGGTCATGTATGGAGAGACGGTGCGTTTCACCTGCCAGGCGAGGGGTAAACCCACCCCCTCTGTGATGTGGCTCCACAACGCCCAGCCCCTCGCTCCGTCTCCTCGCCACCGCTTGACCTCCCGTATGCTTCGTGTTTTCAACGTGGAGTCTCAGGATGATGGACTGTACCAATGCATGGCTGAGAACGGGGTGGGTAGCTCGCAGGCCTCAGCACGTCTCATCACAGTCTCAACCGGTAAGTCTGCCAGTTTGGTAATATCTAATTAAATGCATCCTCTTTACCAAACATAGACTAAACCATTTCTGCCTTTCCAGGGATTCCGTCCAGGGGTAAACTACCCTCCATCTTCCGGCCACTCAGCCCAGACAAGGTGCTGAGAGAGCAGCCCCCTGTGAGGCCTGGAGCCACAGGGGCCATGTTGCCTCTGGACTGCTCTGAGCTCCCAGGACAGATCCTGCCCGCTGAAGCCCCCATCATACTTAGTCAACCACGTACAGGCAAGGCTGACTACTACGAACTCACCTGGAGGCCTCGGCACGAGAGAGGAGCTCCAGTGTTGGAGTATATGGTTAAATACAGAAAGGTAAGCACAAGGGCCCTCTATCCATTCATAGTGTAGGGATAGAATGCATATCTTTTAGCTCATACTGAAATGACGTCTTTCTCCAAGGTGGGAGACCCTCTTGCAGAGTGGACCTCCAGCAGTATCTCAGGTTCTCTTCATAAACTGACCTTGGCTAAGCTGCAACCAGACAGTCTGTATGAGGTGGAGATGACTGCCAAGAACTGTGCCGGATTGGGACAACCCGCCATGATGACCTTCAGGACTGGGAAAGGTAAAATAAATCACTAATCTTATTATTTTTCCTCACACTGGCTCATCAGTGATTCTTTAACAAATCTGTTTCTTTAAAAATTGACCCTAAACTTATTATATTATTATGTCTTTAGGTCGCAAAGGTCTTGGAGGGCAAAATGATCCACCAAAAACCCCCGCTGTCCCTTCACCAAGCCTTTCTCGTAAGCCACCTCTACATCACTGTGACTCTTCTATTTAACTATACTAACTAATAACAATCTCTTTTACAATAACTCAGAGTAGATGTTTTGCTGCAAGTTTTTGTCTTCTAACCACTTTCCTTTTGACTAACACGGACTCTTTCAATCTCTTTCTCTATTGTCACTGAAGGATGAGCTCTCAGTAAGTGCAGATGTGCGTTGTCATAAATTATTGGTTTCTGAAGGGGTTAAACTAAAGTTATCTGTGCATTTGTTTGCTCTGTCCTCTATCTGACACCGTTCCTTCTTGCCCACAGCTCCCGAGGCTCCTGACAAGCCCACAGTTTCCACGGCAACGGAGACTTCAGCGTATGTGACTTGGATTCCGCGTGGTAACCGTGGCTTTCCCATCCAGTCATTTCGGGTGGAGTATAAGAAGGTGAGGAAGGCGGGAGAGGACTGGGTGACGGCAGTGGAAAACATCCCTCCATCGCGGCTCTCTGTGGAGATCACTGGTCTGGAGAAAGGTCAGCCTCCCATTCAGCACGAGCCACAACTTCACACGCACTTGAGCAGTTTTATTGTTTATTCTGACTTGGATGAGTTGGGGGAGTAGTAGAATGCAGTACCATATAATTACAATGACGATGTCCTGCATATTTACATTCCCACGGCCCGTAAATTCATCAGCGTAATGAGTGTTGTTACAGTCATTTCTGTAATTACAGCCATCAGTCAAATCCCATAACGGACTGCAATCAGCATTGCATTTGCTTTGAAAAAGAAAACAAAATAATCTTAAAACAAACATCATTAGTCAACACACAATAAAGAGCTTCATTCTATATAGAGACAAATTACTAATGACTGTCCTTCTTTGCGTAGGTACGTCATATAAGTTTCGTGTGGTGGCGGTGAATGTGATTGGTTCCAGTCCTCCCAGTGCCCCCTCAAAAGCGTACACAGTGGTTGGTGGAAGAACTCATGAACGCCCTGTTGTTGGACCTTACATCACCTACAATGAGGCCATCAATGAGACAACTATCATTCTAAAATGGACAGTAAGTGACTACAAAAAAATATGCGCAGTGTGCTACTTAAAAACATGTTTGTAATGCAATAACTTTGGTCTTTCAAGTTCCGATGTGATGGCAACATGTAATTTATTTGTGTCTACAGTACACCCCTGTAAACAACACGCCCATCTATGGTTTCTACATCCACTACCGGCCGACAGACAGTGATAATGACAGTGACTACAAGAAGGATGTGGTGGAAGGAGACAGATACTGGCATTCAATCACTGACCTGCAGCCTGAAACCTCTTACGACATCAAGATGCAGAGCTTCAATGAAAAGGGAGAGAGTGAATTCGGCAATGTCGTAATCATGGAAACTAAAGGTGAGGTCATTTTTTAAAGTAAAATTGGCTTCCATATGTAGAGTCAAACTAAAGCTGTTTTCCGCCTAAAGCACCTGCAAGTTTCAGTCACTAAGTCAGTCCCAGGAAGGAAACTGTAAAATGTTCCTTTAGACCGTTAGTGGTCTGTTACAACTGTCAACAAAATGAGCTTGTTTTTTTCCCCAATACCTTGAGAATAAATGGTTAGTAAGGCTTGGATTTTTTTGTCAGCCCATCGTTCAGATACTTTTTTCTGTATCTCAAAGGTCAAGCACAATGAATAACTGTGTGTCTGTGTGTATGGTTTGGTAACTTTAGGGTTTTGGGGAATATCTATAAATAGATGGTTAAAAATGGTGGCTTAAAGGGAGTGACTATCAGAAATTCCCCCAAATCCTAAAGTTGCCAAACCATTAGCATGCACTATCCCTGGAACAGGGATTTCCTGGGGGTTAAGTCAAATCCTAGTTCTTGAGGAAATGTGGTTTTATGTTAATTTAACTTGGACGCACACACAACTAAAGCAAGCATCTGAGTGGTCTGAACATTGTTTCCTCATTTTGTCTCCCTCATCCACAGCCTCTCCTAATGCCCACCGCCCAGCTCCATCAGATACCCCTGTCCACCCAAGGAGGGACACCAACGTACTGGTGCCTCGGCCTGGCGATCTGCCCTACCTCATAGTTGGTATCGTCTTGGGAACATTCGTCTTCATCATTGTCGCCTTCATTCCCTTCTGCCTTTGGAGGGCTTGGGCCAAACAGAGTGAGTGCTGCTGACAATTCCTAAAATCTTCTGGAATAAATCTTTGCTGCTGTGTGTATTTTTAATACGGTTCTCTGTTTGGGCTCATTTCAGAGCAAACGTCTGACCCCTGTTTCCCTGCTGTGGCCACACCCGTGTCTTCATGCCAGTACACCATGGTTCCCCTGCATGGACTCGCTCTGGTCGGCCAGTGCCCACTGGACGCCCACATGACCACTCCACATGGTGTTTACCCTGCTAATGGAGAATACACTCCAAACGGCAAACCCCATCACGCTACACACTGTTTACCAGGACTGCAGCAGGTAAAACACAGTTCACACTGGCTCATGTTTATCACACTCAGTAGATACTGTTTTAATTACCTCTATTCTCTTTTTGCAGGAGGAAGTAGATTGTGATATGGAGTGTGACACATTGTTGCCACAGTCAGTTTCAAATGGACACCTACCTGTTTATCACTGCCCCACAAGGTACATGTACATGAGAAACTATTATGTAACCTGACATTAGCAGATAATTCTTACAAGGGGGGAGCAGAATCGAATGATGAAATGGAGTTTGTTGTGGTAAAAAATTATTTTTGACTGGACACTTCTCTCACCGTCCTCAGCAGTCCTGACCCACAGCGTTGTTGCCCTGCTGACGACTCTACTCTTCAGCTCCTCAACTCATCACACCAACCCATCACTTCACAGGATTTAGAAGATAATAGCACCTTCTCTGGTGGGAACAAAGCTGGGGATGGCGTTTTTAAAAGTATGTGTGGATTTTTCAAGATTTACTACTCAAAAAAAAAAAAAGGTTCACTTTCTTCACTTGCTGGCTTGGACATTACATTTTATATCATTAACCCCTTACACCAGGGGCAGCCATTTGTGCTAAACTAATGCTATGCAGATCCAACTGTACTGGTAGTATTATTTCTCTACTACTAAAAGTCACTGAAAAAAATAAAGGTTGTATTATGAGGCGATGATTACTAGTCTTGTCTTGCCATTTTCTGATCATAAGTTGGTTTTATATGAATGAACCTTCTGATATCAGCTGTTCCACTAAAATGATTCTAACTAGAAACATGACCCAGGATTTAATAAGTTATGAGGAAATTCTTATCAGACTTGAAATGACTACGTAACTTGAGCACCTGCATAAAGTCACCCTTTGTTTATCTGATCATGTCTTGTCCATTCTTTATTTCTGCAGAAACAGCATCCTTTCCACTTCTGTCTCTAGAAGATGAAGGGATATTCATCACATCATCAACAGCTACAACACCACAATCCCAAGATACAATACAGGAAGTGAACATCCTTCCAAATGAAGCGTCCCTTGAGGATGAGAGGACGACCAACATAACAGATGCATAATAGACTGTTAAACAGAAAAAAAACAAGAGAAAATATTTATTTTTGTATCACAGATATTTATATATTTATGTTTTGTACATAAATGTTTATTATACTGTATATATGGCTATTTTCATATTGAAAAAAAGACTCTTATTCAGACATCCCGTTCAGTATGTCATGGACAAAGGGAGTGCCATGTTGTGATGCTGGACTCTATTTGAATTTCTCATGAGATGTTCTTTATGTGAAGACCAGTCAGGGCCTCTCAGTTCAGCACTTCATATGTAGACGCTCCTCACTCTTGCCATTCCTTTAAAGCATCCTCCCTTCTGAATATTTGGACCTTAGGTACTTGGCTTTATGTACACCACAAAGGGACTGTTAAAAAAAAAAAAAGTGATGCTGTAATTTTGAGGTGCTTCACTACAGTTTATTTCTGTTGCTTTATCATGTTTTCAAGTTACAACTGCCCGTCTGTCATTGTGTATAGTGGTAACACAAATGTATTATGCATTGTTCATCATTAACATACTATTAACAAGTGTATGCAACATAAATCATTCTGTTTCAGTAGTGTACAAGTGATTATATATTGTATAGTTATTTATTTTTGTTATTTTAAAATCACTGAATGGGAGAGATTCTGGAAAATATCTTTTACTCAGTCAATGATAAGCTGAACTTTATACTAGACTGCAACCATTTGTTTACTCATTTGCTGGTTACCAAATGACAGCCAGGTGAGGGTGCTGTGACAGGTGTGTCACTGTTATTGTTCCCTCACAGGTTAGAGCATTAAGTATTAGTCTTGGCCAGAGACATCTGCAATCAAAATGAAGGAGATCCTGAATCTACACTCCCCTTTTAAGTGGAGCCACTCTGTGGCAACCCATGCTGGAGCACTATTGCATGTAAATAAAAGCTTATGAAAGTGACTTGGGTCTTTGGTACAGCTTTTACATCTCATAATAGTTTTTTGTTAATTACAGTCTGAGCCTCCCCTAAAAAACCTCTTGACATGTAACATTATGATTGAATGTTATTTTCCATGTTGTGCTTTGTCAGTGAAAACTGATAATTAACAGAGTTCTTACTAAAGATGTGGTAGTTTTAATCTCCATTGTTCCTCCCACAGCTGGACTTTTTGAGATGGCAAATGTTAGTTGGGTTTTAGTGCCATCTAGTGGGACCTTCAGTAAAGTATCAAAAACATAAGTCTTGTTGGCAACAGATACAAAGGTTTCCTTATAAACTTTATTCTGTATTTACAAATACATACATAATCTAACAATTCTGATATGAAACACTTGTATTTACAAAATAGCTCTTGGAAAAAAGCAGATTCTGTACATTACAACCTGATAAGTTAGTAAATTACAATGGTAGGTAAATGTGCAGAAAGTTTTCTAATATATAATACAGTAAATTCAAGTACTAAACCTAAATGGGATTTTGTTTAACTTCATAGGACCACTCCTCCCAGTCTGCTCAAAAACAAGATATCAAATATATTACAAATGATCATTTTAACATACATGAGCTCATGGAAACAGGATAGTCTGAAATTTTTCAATGAAAATTGTGTGGACATGTAAACAATGAAAATCACCACCAGGCAGGTATGGGGGTTTCCTTTCAACATAGAAATGTTCATCAGATGCACCATCTTCACTGACTGAACTTGAAGATTTAAGAGACAAAATAGAAAGTAGAAAGCTGAAATACCAACACCAGAGCAAAAGTCCCCATGTCACTAAAAATGCAGCAGGAACACTCAAACAGCTGAGCTGCCATCATGGCCCAGAATGTGGCTGATGTTGTGGGCGGGCCGATTGGGCTGCTTGCCAGAGTCAGCAGATGAGGTGTTTGACAGAGAAAGCAGGGGAGACATGGGCATGGCTGAGCCGTCGGTGGGCATTCCTGTGGCAATCTCAGGGAACAGGGAGGTCAGGCTGAAGTTGGATATATGAGGGGTGATTCCAGATGAATTGGTGATAGGCATTGGGGGCATATCTGGGAGCAAGGGGAAACTGGCCTGGCCAAAACCTACAGGACGAGGAGGGGACAGGATAGAGCCAAAGCGGTTGTTAAGTGGAGGAGCGCTGCCCTTGTCTGCACTTGGGCTGGTAAACATTTGGTTGGGGAAATATTGAAGGGTGACATCACTAGGAAGGCTGGGATGTGCAGCTGGAGAATAGGAAGGATAGAATGAGGGCAGAGTATTCTGGGGTTCCACAGGCAAAAGGGACGGTGTACGGGAAGCATTCGGCTGGCTGACAGGAGGGATGAAGGTGGAGTTGGCGTTGATGGGAGGTGGAGGATTCATCCCTCCCTCTGGGATAAATGGAAAGCCAAAGTTCTGTGTTAGGTGTTGGTCAGGGACCAAGTTATTGTCACCTGGAACCTGAGCACCATCTGCCATAAAACGAACAATTGTGCTGCGCCGTGCCTCTCCTCCAGACTGCGGCCTGCCCAGCAGAACACCTCCTCCAGACGGCAGAGGCAGATGGCCCTCAGCCTCAAATGGGTTACTTGGTCTCAGGGTACCTGACCGAGGTCGATCTCCAGGTCTCAGCTTGGTGGGCTGAGTTTCCCGGGCGATGTGCCGAGAGTGCTGGCTGACAGCAGTGGGAGGTCTGGAGGGGGCAGAGGAGCGACCAGGCTCAGAGCTGCTGTGCGGGGTAGGAGGATGGGGGAGACCTGCTCGCACACCCGGGCCTCCATGCATATTACTGTTGACCTGAGATATATGGCCCTTGTTGCCCTCTCCAAGACGCATAGTGGGAGCCTTCTGAGTCTGGGGCACACTGGGGCTGGAGGCCTTGGCCTGAATATCTCCTGAAGAGCTTCCAGTAATACAACTGTACTCCATGCTGACTGGGGGACAACACTGTACTGTGCGTTGGTGGTTACTCTGCTCAGGAAGGTGAGGGGACAAAAGGCTTTGCATGAAACTCTGGTGACAACCCTCCTGCTCCCGGGGCAGTGCCTGTCCCACCTGTACCCCCTGTGAACCAGGATGAGCTCCAGTGTAGCCACCACGGTTCCTGCCATCTGATGGTGGGCCTACACTCATTCTAAACCCTCCAGGCTGCTGTCCCTGAGGTCCCCTTTGGGAGGATGGCACTGATTTAGGGGCCATGTCACTCCCACGAGATACCTGGGCTTCAAACCCACTAAGTTGATGTGCTCCACCACCACCACCCATGGCCTTAAATGGTGGACATTCAGAGACCCGCTGAACATCAGCAGACCCTGGATGGTCTGATGGTAGACGGGTTTGTGGATTGTGTCCAATGTTGGCTTTCCCCCGTGAGGTGTCCAGGTAGCCCCGCAGGTCTGGCTGCTCCTGTGTGGCTCCACGCCCAGGCTGGAGGTGGAGACCCATACGCTGTTGCTGTTCACCACTAGTGGAGCTTTTACCAATGAGCGCCTCAGCAGAGTAGTTGGAAACACGGTGACGCTCTTGTCGTGATGGAGCACAGGCCAAGTCAGATGACCGGGATACAGGATTACTGGGAGGAGAGATGAGCTGCTGCTCTAGGGTCCTAGAGTTCATCATCCTCTGCATAGCATTATGGTCCTGACCAGGCTGGCAAATACAGAGAAGTCAGAATGTTATTTGAAACTCAACTGTGATATATTATCAATAAATCAATATGCACTTTTAATTGTATTTATATACATCAACGGCAACAGCAATAAAGTCAGAGCCCTGGCAGAGACTAAAACTATCCAAAAGTATGAACGAGTGCTTTAGAGATCTGCTTCCAGCTTGTATTTATAAGCGCACTTTTCTCTTTAGTCATTTATACATCTGCACAATTTAAAATACTAACAAATGGTCAGACAAGAGTCAGATTTATGATAATCGTATTACTTGGAAACATTTTCAACCTCAGATTCTCATTCTTCTGTCACTCACTCCACATAATTGTGGTTAGGGGGGCAGAGCTGTTTTTTTACTCCAAGGCTGAAGCCAGAAAAAAGCCCATAGGCAAGCATTGTGTTTGGTTTTAAGGACTTTTGCTGTGGTTTTGTTGGGGGGTGGGAAATAGGGGGTGGGAAGGATTGCTACAGCTAGATTTGTATCAAAGGAACACCATTTGCACCAAGTGTTAAAATATCAGCATAACAATGTGTAAGCACTTTTTTTTTCAACCCCTTGACTGCATTCACAGCAATACCCCACGCAATAAGTATTTTTCATATTTCATGACCATGTAATCACTGAGGTCATAAGTAGCAGTAAATCTTTTAACTTGACACTAAAAAACAATGAGACAAGTCATTGCAAATGTTAAGATGAGGACAGCCAACATGTATACTTTACATAATGAACATTTACAGTATCTGTTTTTTTGTTGATTAAACAATGATTTCTTTAGCAATCATAACAATTAATCTATTTTACAAACTTTAGAAAGGTTGCAAGTTAAATTTAAGCCTTTTAAAGACTTCAATAAAATTGTTAGGAATACAATTTTCGACCCATTTCATATCCAAACTGATTTTTGGTGATGCTACGTTTAGTGGTGATAGTAACATGTTGATAGAGCTGCACTAATTAATTAGTTAGTTGTTCACTATTAAACTACTCAATAATAATAATAATCTATATTATTAATAATCAATGTCTTTAGTAACTTTCTAAGATAAAGATATTCAAAATGCTTTCATTACAGTTTCTTATAAAGTTTTAATTAAGTTTTTTTGTGGTTTCTTTCCTCCGCTGTGACAGAAAACTAAGTATTTTCAGGAAACAAGATATTTGAGGACATTTTCTCTATTAATCAGGAAAATAAACTGATTAACTGACAATAATCAATCAATTATAAATTGCAACCCTTCTTGTGGTGTTAGTTTTTCAAATTTTCCAGCTTTAGTTGCTTCATATCTAAAGTTCCTAACTTCAGTGTTTTCTTTCAAAACGTAAAGTGGACTTTCAGCAGGCCTCGACTAAGCACAAAACCCAAACAAGTTTTAGCAAACTTTCAATATCATACTTTAGCCATTTTGAGACACTTCATGTAATAACATTAAGATTATTGGATGTTTGACTTTCAAGGGCCCACAGAAACTCTGATTTAGTATTAAAAATGCAAGTTTTCTAAACAAATAGAATGATGTAACTAACATCTGTGACATGTAATCTAGTTCTCAAAAATAACAATACATCTCTAAGATTACCTTAAGGTGCTCCTGCTGGGCCAAGTGGCTGCTGTGATGAGGCCTGGGCCCTGCACCCTGAGCCTCACAGCTCTTCTCCTGGTGTCTAAAGTGCTGTTGTTGCTGGATCTGCTGCTGTAGATGCTGCTGGTGTCTGGAGTGGGAGCTCTGCTGCTGCTGCTGTAACTGCTGCTGCTGTTGGTGTTGATGCTGTGTTTGGGCCTGCTGTTGGTGTGTCTGCTGTTGATGCTGCTGGGGATGAGACTGTTGGTGTTGTGTGGGCTGTTGATGCTGTTGGTGGGACTGCTGTGGATGCTGCTGGGCCTGCTGCTGTTGCTGTGAGTGCTGCTGATGTTGCGTCTGTTGTTGATGTGAGTGCTGCTGAACTCCAGACTTTTCCAGATGATGCTGCTGCTGCTTTTGTTGTAGGCCAGCAGGAGAACCAGTTTGACTGCCTCTGACAAGTCCCCGCTTCTTCTGGACATGCTGCTGCTCTTGCTGCTGCTGAAGCGCCCTCTGGTGTAGCGAGTGGCGCTGTGCTGGGTCTGGTTGTGTCAGGTGGTGTTGTAAATGGTAAAGATGGTGTCTTTGTTGCTCTTGTTGCTGCTGCTTCATGTAAAGGTTTCCTCCTAGGTGTGGGCTTGGTTGGGCTGCAGTATGTTGTGGATGACCTTGTGGCAGATGGAGTACCCCTGGCTGATTCTGCTCAGGGGGTCCTTGAGGAGGGCAGTGGCCATCTGTGGGCCTGACTATTGGGCTCATAAAAGAATTTGTTGAAAAGAGGGGACCACCACCTTCAGAATTAATCCTCGTCATGACAGCAGAGGATGTGGGTGGTAGCGGTCCCACCATCAGCTGGCTGTGGTCAGGTGCTTTTGCATCCATATGGCTAACAGCAGTAGCTGATTGGGGACATGGTTTGGGTCTTTTCCCAGAGTTTAGTATTACTTCCTCCTGAGCTTGCCGCTTGGAGATGATCTTCACCTGTCTCTCACCCACTCCCACTCCTGCCTGCGCTCTCATTAATGCAGTCTTTAATGGGGTGTACTCACTGAGCTGTCCTGAGCCAGAACAGGGTGAAAGGGCATTATTTGATGGTTGAGATATGTGGGCTGAGGTCCCTACAGGTGAGGGTACAGAGCCCTGTTGTCCAGTCAGATTTGGAGAGCCAGGGTATGGCTGCTGGCTGTTGTTGGGCCTGATCAAGTTGTTCACACTGAGGCTTACTACTGTACCACTCTGTGATGAATTTTGAGACTGCGCCTGGGGCAAAGACTGAGGTTGGGAATATGAGATATTTTGGGGTTGTCTGCTTCCACTCTGCCCACTGACAGACCCCTCTCCCACATGTCCTCTGACAGAGACCTGAACTGCAGGTTTTGCTGTACCCAAGGGCTTAGCCACTTTTGCCTGCTGTCCATTTGAGCCCCTTTCTTTACTAGTAGATACTGAGGGGGTCTTTGTGGGTTCCCATGTAGCTGCAGTGGGGTTTGTAGAAGCACTGTTATCCCCAGAGCATCCTCCACTCCTTCTCCCAGGACTGTCCTGTTCTAGCATGGCCAAGGCCAGCATCTCTGCCTGCTCAGATGTGAATGTAAATGTTCCAAAGGAGCCAGATGAAGCACTAATACTGTGGCCCTGTGGAAGCATGGATGCCACAGAAAACCCTCTGCCTCCAGCACCAGTAGACATGGGAGAATCTGTCTGTCTGCTCGATGTCATAGAGTGCTCTATAGTTTGATCATCTAAGTTGGTATATACCTGCTGAGGAAGAGCAAAGTCCTTTCTAGAGGGAGTTTCAGAAGTGGCTACCACCAAGCCCCCCTTGTCTGTAGCTGCAGCAGACTGTCTATCTTCTTGAGCCTCCCTGTCTGTTCTGGCAACCTGGTGGGGTTTGACTTCAGCACGATGGCAGGGGGACGGACTAGGCATGTTTATGTCCGTCTGCTGTGTCAGACTTCTTTCGGCAATCCTTTTCCTGACCTCTACATTTGTTGTAACACAGTGGGCTGCAGAAAAAGATGACACAGGTGGTACAGGTGTTGAGACAGAGGAGGAAATGATGGCCTGAGATTCTGGCTTGGTACAGGGTAGAGGGTCTTGGGCATCAGATCCATGGGAGTGACATACTGCAGATGATTGTGTAGCTTTATTAGAAGACACCGATACAGTTCTTGTGCTACTGCTGATGCACGTAGGAATAACACGTGCAACTGAAACAGTGTTAGAAGAATGCAGAGTGTCAATGCCACCTAAAGAATTTGATAACACAGACTTGTTCTGTCCTAAAACAGCAATGGCTGAATTACTTTGTGTTGTGTTTGTTGTACTGGTGGTTTGCAGATTAACCTCTGGAACTGACATTTGGGCTACAGATGTAGTCTTACTAGAAACTAAAGCTTCTTTACTTTCAGTGACCACAGCAGCACAAACTGATGGCATCTTGGCAGTTACAGTTGTTACTGCTGTTGCCATACTGCCAGCATTAGTATTACTGAATATAACATCAGCCTGTGTCAAACTGGAAGAACTTTTGTTCTGTGGATTAGAATGACTAAATACAACTGGCTCATTTGATGAACTACACACAATAATTTTTGGTGTGCCTTGTGTAGAAGTAACATTTACTATAGTTTGACTGCAGTCTGTAGTTGTTACAGCTGTGGTGCAAGAAGAAGTAATGTCAATGTCTTTTACTGTTGTAGACTGCAAAACTGTAGAAAGTGTACCTTTAACTGTCTGACTTTCACTTGCAGCAGTCATAGGTGTGACTGAAATGGCAGCAGTAGGCTGTGCTTCTTTCTTCTTGACTAATTTAGTCCTTTTAGCTGTTGCCCTCTTTGCATTCATACTTGTACGAAGCTTCCTTCCGGAAGGTTTACAGGCATTTACTGCCAGCCCCGATTTGACTGATTTCAAACAAGGAACTTGTAGCTGACTAACAGGTAAAGCAACTGTGTTTCCAGGAATTACTGCAGGACCAGAAGGTTGTTGCTGCTTCTGCTGCACAACTGATGATGAAACAGGTGAAGACTGACTGTTGTTCTGGGTAGTAATTGTAAGAGGAATGCCTTGAGAGATGCTCTGGTTGAGACTACTGAGGGCCCCTAAACTGTTGAGGGCTATATTAGTAGTTGGTTCCTCAGTGGTGGTGGGCTGAACCAGCTGAAGTGTACTCTGTCCACTGTTTGAATTGGCCTTATCAGAGGTCTTCATGGGCTGCAGAGCAAACACCTGTCCATTCACAGTGATAGTCTGTGGGGTTTGAGGAACAGGTGGAGAGGTGGATACCTGGGTGACCTGCTGAAGATGATTCGTTTGAGACTGAATAGGGCGTGGAAGTATGTGCACCAGCTGCTTTCCCCCAACACTCTGTAAGGATGTGACAGAGGCTGAACTGCTGGTTGTGGGAATTTGAGTGGACACAGCAGGTACAGTAGGTACACCAGCAGGCACCATGCCAACCTGCGGATTGGGAGGAGCAGGTGCTGATTGATTGGGTGCCTGGATGATCACAATATGCTGACATGGTGTCTGATTGGTTATTTCTTCTCTTACAACTGACTGTGTTGGACAGGCATTAGCCTGCTGCAGGATGACCACACTTGGATTGTTAGTGTTCTGTGATGCTGTTGCACCTGATGCTGTTGCTCCAGCAGGTTTCACCTGCAGCACCTGCATGGTCTGAAGAAGAGGCAACACAGTAGCCTGTGGCTGAGGAACCAGCGCTGGTTGAGGAAGAGGCTGAGGCTGAGGAATGAGGGCTGTTGGTGGATGAGACACCAATGAGGCTGGCTGAATTACAGCAGACTGTGGCTGTGATACTACAGCAGGGTGGGCCATAACACCTGGCTGGGGTACTATGGCTGACTGGGAAAGAACGGCACATGGAGGTTGAGGGGCTAGGACAGACTGAGGCTGTGCCTGGTTCAGGATGGCTGGGCGTAGCTGTGGTGATCTCTGAAAGGATTGTGCTTGAATGTGGCCTGTTATAGGTGCTTGTTGTACAGACACATGAGGTTGCATCTGTATTTGAATCGGCTGAACGGAGGGTTTGTTGCCTATGGGACACACAGCCACTTGCTGGACAGCCTGAGAGGTATTATTGACCTCTGGAGTGGGGAGACTCTGACAGACTGGCTGCACTGTATTCCCTGCCATCTGCAAGGTTGTCCAGGTCGTCTGTGTGCTACCTGCTGCCTCAGCTCTCAAAAGGGCTTGACTGTTGGGGATAGCAGTGTAACTGACAGTCCTGATGGCAGTGTCCTGTGAAACCCAAGAGCAAACCTCTGAGGATGCTGCTTTAGATGTAGTCTGGTTAAGGGTAGTAAGACTGGACACAGGAATTGCAGCAGTTTCACTGAGAAGCTGTGATGCTGAAGTGGCAGCTATAGTGAGGGTTTGTACTGGGGCAGAGGGCTGAGGTTGCTGGGGCAGGGCTGCTGTAACTGTTGGGATTTGGAGCGTAATGTAAGACACAGAAGGTGGCAGATTGGGAGCTGCAGCCGGTGTCTCAACCACACATTGCTCTACCACTCTTAGGGCTGGTGTAGACTGTGGGGGTGGGACACTTGACCCAGGAAGAAGTGAAGGTGTAGGAGACGAGGTATTAACTTGTAGGAGAGCTCCATTAACACTTAACCTAGCACTGACCTCTGACGGTGGTTGAAGAATTATTGTTTCAGAAGGCTGTTTCCCTGGGCTTGTTTCCTTCCCTGCAGGGCACATAACATTGCCATTGGAATAAACAATGATGCCCTTTTGGAGTTGGTGAGTGGGGGTTATCTTTGCCACCTTGGCACAGCGCTGTTTTCCCTTCCAGTGGATAGTTGGGTCTTCTAAGATGTTAATGTCATGGGCTTTGAGAAGCTCGATGTAGTGAGCACTCTCTTTTCTCAACTCCTCCAATTGATGCCGTAGGCGATGAATCTCCTCCGCTGTATGGAGAGAAAGCATACATGAAAAGTTGAATACATAACACAATACACAATCTTCTTCAATAACTCCTCACACATGTAGTAACAGATTCATGAGACAAAACATAATGAAATGACATGAAACATGCATGCAATGCTATAAAAAAAAAAAAAGTGCGGGCACAACTGCTCACCTTGGACTTTATCCCCTCCTTCAAGAAGCATTGTATCATTTTGTTTCTTCAATTCAGTGATGTAGCGAAAAGCCTGGTCCAAGATCATGTTTTTACTCTACATATATTAAAAAAAAAAAAAAAAGCCAAGAAATTACAATATGGAACAAAAATGTTTAACAGACCACTGTCACTTGTAGATAAGTTAATATGATAATGCAATTCTTCTAACACAAAAAAGTAATTCCTGCCTGCCCTTACCTGTTTAAGTGCTTGGGAGCAGGGTAGAAGATTACCAATTCGGTTGATCCCAGCATTGATCTTCTCTTTTCTGTGTCTTTCAACTGTATAATCAAATGTAACAAAAATTAAATACTATATTAATTTCCAGGGTCATTGCTGTGTGAATAAGAGACATGGTTCATCAGTTTACCTGCATTGTGAGATTCTTTGTTTTTCTTCTTTCTATAAAACATAGAATAACATGTTAATTCCAGAAAAAGGAATTAAATTAGTTACGGGTTAATAACTAGCAAATGTGTCAAATCTTTCACAAATTCTTACTTAGGTTTTCGCCCAGGTGTCTGAGTTTCAGTCATCTCTGGCATCCTGTCCTAACAGCTGCCCGTAGCATAGGACGCCAGTTGGCACATTTAAGAGCTGGACTTTAAATCCTTTACGTACTCGTCCTGCAATGAAAACAGGAAAGATCCGAACAAATCGAACCTTATGAATAAGCACAATAACGCCAACAATCATCGTTGTACATTGACCTACAGTAATGTTAAAACCGTCCTACATTTGACAGTCGTGTCTGATGCCAGTTAGTAAAGTAGCTAACGAAACCTTACTGAGCTACAGTGGGCTTCAGACCACTAGTTATATGCTAACAATTTGGTTTAGATTAACCTAGCTAACCTAAGTCACTTACATATTACAGCATGATAACAGTATGATCATGAAGTCATACAAACAATCGTCTGCTACGGTTTACGGTGTTATACCTGTCGACAGTAAGACAAATGTTCAGATGAGTATTCCGTCTCTTAACAAGACCCAAACTAGCGACCTGAGCAATTACCTATTCAGCTAGCTTCCTTTTGATTAGCTCGCTGAGCTAGCTTAGCTTACCGTTGCCGATAAAAATGTTACGACAAAAAAATTGTTTAATACCCCGCGTTTCTACTGCTAAGAGGTGTAAATAGAAGTTCGTTTCATTAACCTGTAGCCTCGGCATTTTAGAGACTGTCTGTCCCTGCAAGAAGTTTGAGATTGTAGGCTAACCACTAGCATACATAGCTTTCAAGTCAACTCATCTCTCAAAACAATCTAGGAAGATCTAACTTAAGTGTATAATGGGGAGGGTTCTGATGGTGCAACCAGCCAATAGCATTAAAGATGCTGAAGATTTGAGCCAATCAGCAGACACAAAGGGAGGCACCACAGTGCCTTTACAACGAATGTACACTGTCTCTTGTTCCGATGGAGTAAATGAATTATCAACACATGCATTAGAAATATTGTTCATATTGACCATGGCACAGAAGTTGACATTTACTGCAAATAGTAATCCTTTATTTAGACGTTAAAAAGTCTTACAATATAGAGCTCCAGAAAAGATAAAATTCTTCAAAGAAAGATAAAACATGCTTATACTACAGTGGAGAGGACACAACTCTCCTTGCATGCAGAGGGGTCAGAGTTTCCTCTGGGTAATACACTATTCAAGAGATCATACCAAAACTCCCAAACTTTTGGCTGAGGTTTGAAATAGAATGAAGGTGTATTGTATGTAACAACAAAGGCTGCCTGTGGCAGGAAGTTTGACAAAAAAATTCTGTGAAATGGCTACATAATGTGCCAAAAGTGTTTAAAGTTCTAAACGGTCCTTGAGCTTATCACACACCTTTATTATACAACTGAAAAATAATGCCCAAATCCAATCCTGAAACAGCCAATCTGTTGTAATTCAAATTGCCCTCAAGACACTGTTGAGTGCCATCTATGAGAACATTCAGTACAATTTTATTTCGACAGGTCCTCTCAATCCTTGTTTTTGCTCTTAGCAGTAAACCCAGGAGAACCTCTGAACCATTTGCCATCTCAATGTAAAAAAAACCCAAAAAAAAAACCAGAAACAGTTGTGTGGGGAATTAAATTAACAGGCTGAAAAATAAAGTTAAGAAATTATAAGAGGTGAACGTGTCTTCTCACCACCTCAAAATCATTCAGCCTTCTTTAAGTCTGTACGAAGGACATACTTTTCCCCCGAAACATGACATATCAACAAACTGGTCGGTCTCCTTTCCTGTAGATCCTGGGGTTCAGTTGGTGCGGAAACAGAGTTGCAACTGTTCCAAGTTACAACTGAAAGCATCCCTCCAAGCTGACCACCTGGGACTATGTGTCAGTGATGGTCTTTCAAACACTTTTACCGCTTCAAACCAACTATTTTCTTTTGCTCAACAGTATAGATATGTCCCCATTAACTTTTATAACCGCATAAAGAACAACTCAAACAAAACAGTATGATTTGCAAACACCACACCCTCCCCCTCCACCAAGTCTAAAACTGTCTGAAGTTGGCAACTTTGTCAATAGGAGCACTTTTGGATACTGAACTTTTTGTCATTTTCAATTATCTGTATGAAGAAAGGGGAGCAAAATATGCAAAATCAAAGGGGACCCTTTTGCAAAATAAATGCAGCAGTTTTTGTATGTTAAACTTGTTTTCTCTTTTTAGCGTCCTTTGAAGAAAGTGTTGAACGTGTCGACCCTGGGGCATTTGTCACAGTTCTGTTTCTGTGGAGGCGGGCACGCCTGTGCTCTTTCCAAAAACTGTGCCCCTACTCTGCCTTTTGAAGCTCTCCGGTGGGGGGTGCACATGGGCTACGCAGACTCTTCTGCAACACATGGGCATCTGCAGGCTCTATCCTCTTGTAATAATTCTTTTTTGTTTCGATGATCTCAAAGCCAAACTTTTGGTAAAAGTCAATGGCTGACTCGTTGCTGATCTGCACATGACTGTAGAGAGGAAAAAGTTTTAGTTGCTTGTTAATTTGTAAGAGGTTTTCAAAGATGTTAATGCCAGAGATTATATCACTAGTCAAGTAACAATGAGAATTATCTCCACTGATAATAATAATAATAAGCATAATAATAATTACAATAGTGGTAAGACAAAGCTTTAGCACACCAACAATCTGCAAAATATCCACATACTGTCTGTAATTACACACTCACAGGTAAATGTTGTCAAAAGTTCCATCCTTCTCACAGATGTTTAGCACATGATTGAGCATCTTTGTACCTGCAGAACAAAACAAAAGGAAGAGGTAGAACAAAATATTAAGATCACAATGAACAGAATTTTTGTTTGGAATCATCCTTACCAATTCCAAGTCTACGGTAGGGTGCTAGACATCCAAGTGTCATGATGTACAGTCTCTTCTGATTCTGAGAGTGGTCCACTCTGCAGCATACAGCTCCCACTGCAATGTCATTAAAGTATGCTGTAAAACAAAGGAGAGGTTAACTGAAGCAACAGTATCGGAGTTTCTTTACTGTTTGGTAAAACAATAAGGACTGACTATTATTCTGCATTTGGGGTATTTAAATGTGTGAAACAAGTTTGGATGAGTGATTTTTTTTTAAATGAGTGTATCTGAATTTTCTACTGTCTTTGTCAACTGTTTAATGTTTTAATATTTATTGTGACCTCAACCACACTGAATTCCTTGCTATGTGGAAATGTGATTCTGGAGTAATCTGCAAAGGAAAGCATTTTCACTTGTGAGAAAAATCAGTCAATTAGGAAACAACACTGTTCACATTTCATTTTTGGGTTTGTTGGGTCCCTTCCATTTCCAGGTCTCCAGTCATTTATTCCTTCAAATTTTTCTGTCACCACAAAGAGTAAAAATTTTGCAAGAGGTTTTCATTTTTACATATTATAAGAAAACATATTTATTCTAATCTTTGCATAAATTGTTACAGTAATGTCTCTTACCTAACTTTGCAAGTTCTCCAACTTCCAGTACATCTTTGTAAAACTTGTCATTGTAGCTGACAGGAAAGATGACCTGGTTCAAGCGTTTCAGCTGCTTAATGTTGTGGGGCGTAACATCCCCCAGCTCGATCCGGCTACTGGAACAAGAGCAAAACGGTCAAATAGCTGACAATAGGCATACTGTTATGCATTGTATAATCTCCACATAAAGTGTTATACATATTCTAAACAACAAGGACAAGCATATTCCTGTAACACATTCAACATAACAGTAAACTAAAAGTAATAACTAGTAGTATCTAGCCATAACCTGGACATACATAAGGACTACTGTATCCAAAAGAGACCTAAACTCTAATTAGACTGAAGAGTTCACAGTGGTATTTATAGGACAAGTGCACATCAAAAAAACAGCTGGTGGTCACGTGTGTTGTTCATAGAGATGCATAGTGCCAGCATCCGTCCACACTCATAAAAGTCAGAGAAGTCCTATCTAAACAATGAATATATTCTATCGATGTACTCTTATGCAAGAATACAAAAAATTGATAGGAATGCCAGTCAAAACGCAGAGGAGCATTCCAAACAGTTTGGTTGACATATCAAGTTACATTGAGTAAGGTGCTACAAACTCTGGAGTTGATGTCGTGTATGACGTTAACGGCAACCGAGTTGGGTAACATTTAACTACTTAACGCTTGTCACCTGGGCTACTTCGTTGCAGCAGAAGTTGAGTTTTGCCGTTGTTGACTTTCACCTAGAACAAACACATTAAGTGAGACTCAGGATCTGGCTGTTTAGCTTAGCTAAAGTGGATTTAACAGTTACTGACTCAGCCACCCGGTGGTGGCTAACCAGTTAGCTTCGCTTGACCGCGACATGAATGAACCCATGAGCAAGTTTAGTTAGCAAAAATGTCAGTGACAGTGTTGTTTTAGTCACGGTACCGCTGCTTGCAATTTTTCTCCTACACCAAAATAAAAATAGCTTAGCAAGCTAGCTAGCCTCGCCGTCACTCCCCGCCTCCCCTTGTAGAAAAAACAGACATGAAAAACTTTACTCGTGGTAAGCTACTTATTCGTGACTCAAAAGCTCATACTCACCCTTTCATTGTAAACAGAGATTATCCCTTATTTTCGATTAGGCTGAACTTTAAAGTTGTTTGGGGTAAAAAGAAGGAATTTTGACAGAGTTAGGGTCGGGGATGCCTCCCGTTTTACCCTCCACATGTAGCTAGTTACGATGGTTGCAGTTAGCTTAGCCGCCGCACTCCTTCCACGACTGTGTAGAGACTGTCAACCCTGACCCCCGCATGCGCATAACCGCTGCACCACAATCGTTGGACTTTTGTGACCTCAGTAATGTCTTTCAGGATCGATTACTGTCCGTTCACTACACAAATCTCGATTAAAGCTTTATAAAGAGTAAATGCGGTTAAGACACAATAGCACGCGTCAGATGAACATGTGTATGTGTTATGCTATGTTTTTGTCTGAAAAAATGGCATATGATTAGAACGTGATCAAGATCTGTTAGTCATTCTGAACCAGGTAGGACTCGTGACAGCCTAAAAAGGATGCACAGCCTGCAATTCCTGATTTGGGAACAACAGTTGTCAACCACATTAAACTAATTACTTGGGTAATTGAAGAACTTCAGCTCTATGTATTTCATATTTTAATTCCCATATCCAACAAAAACCTCGTATGGATTGGTTTTGTTGAAGAATTAGAAAAAATGAAAACGTAAAATAAATTCACACACTAAAACCAGAGAGAGGATACTTAGAGTAATTTATTTTTTTTTTAAATCATACATGGACACATTACAGATGTCAATTTACAGTTAAAGAGCGAGATTCTTTGATGGAGCAAAGGCTTTTTTCACAGACTGCCATTCTGGCTCGAAGGTCTCTGCAAAGATCTTCATCATAAGTGAGATAGGCTTGTTATCAAACGAACGCAGACTATTCATGCAGATAGTTGAGGGACAAAATTATACTTTTGAAGCAATCTGTGAAATGTACACTCCTCACATAATTTTAGATTTTTGTTGGCATAGTCTTACAGTATCAATATTTTTCACAGTCCCTTTGTGTAAGATCTATGTCTCATGAGGAAGGACAGACCATTAACACTGTAATTAATAGCAGTCAGACAACTAGGTGTTAGAGCCAAAACCAAGCTTCAAGGACAGTTTCTTTCCACAGTTACTCTGTTGAATGCCAGTGTGTGACAGATAGTATATGCTCATATATATTTGCACCTATCCTGGATTACACTATTGTCCTTTCATACTCGTCCTCAGTTAAACTACTAAGAATGAACAATGACCTAGGCAAATGAGTATTTACACAAATGTTATTTTGTACTGCACTATTGTCCATGTGTACTGCACTACTGGTTTGTCTACTTGCTCTATTGTTCTCTTTACTGTTTGGTCTCACACTATTCTTACAGTAATGTAAAACAAATTCTTGTGCTTTATTCTAGATTTTTAGATATTTATTCTATTACATTTGAGAGCTTAAACCTAACGTGAAGCCAAGTCAAATTCCTTGTTTGTGTGCACGAAATTTGGCTAATAATTGATAACTGATTCTGATTTTATAAATAAAACATTTAAGATGTTAAATTCAGAGCAGGTAAAAGTATCATCCTTTTTTGACATTGAAGTTTATTTTAATATTGTTCTGTTTAATTTATGTACCACTACAATTTACTGTATCAGTTGTAATCTAAAATAACTATAGTGCAGATGAGGAGAAAATGAATTAAAAGCATCCTTCTACTGCAATATAAGCATCTTTTAAGGAATTCTATATAATTTTTTATTTTATTTTATTTTATTTTATTTTATTTTTTAAATAATCAAGCCAGCACAACTTTTGGAAGCCTTTAGTTTCAGCATCCTGCACAGCTGTAGTACAGTACTGTTGTGAAGGTGTTGAACATCTTCTCCATCAAAGATCTTTGCTGGAGCTGCGGGCGGATCCAAAATGGCGGCGGTTGCAGGGGCCCAGCAGTAAAACCAAGGAGCAGCCGCTGAATGAAGTCAGCTGATCGCAGCCTGCTGTCACGCATCGCAGCTCCCAACCTTTCTCTCTCGAGGCAAGACAGCAAACCACCACTTTACAACCAGACGGTAAATCCACTTTTATTCATCTATTTTGCTCATTTTCCATTTCATCTGTCAGCTTCGTCACTGTAGTCCGATGATCGTTGAATAATTTAGCTTTGCCGATGCACCAAAACCATAGAGCCAGCATTTTTCAGCCAGGCCGAGGTATCTGGCTCGCTATCGTTTTCATTTCACCGAATAACCCACAGATCTAAATATTACCGTAGCCATGTATCTCTATTTTCAATTATACTTATGTATCATTAATCGACTGGGTTCAGACTAAAGCTACTGTGTGGATGTGGCTAACAAAGGTACAGTTTCCTGGAAAACATACAGTACAATATTGTATATCCTGATAAAGGTCAGTTACAGGTACAGAGCATGCATCACACTTAATACAACAAATACAGGCTGCCAGGGTATTCATTTTCTGTTGTATCTGCAAACAAACACGTCAATTAGCTGAGTTTCATGCGATCAGATGGCTCTGTTCAGGGACTGGTAATTTACATCAGTGTGTCAGGATGTTTTCCGTAGTCCTCTCACTTACACGAGACATTTCTGGGAGAAGACACTATTACCACATGCATCATGTACAGGTTTTTTCAGCTATATTCTTGTCCACATAGTCGGTGATGTGCATAGGCAAACAAAAAGCTTGTTTTCACAGCTGCTGGTCCTTGTCCAGATAAATGATAAGTCAATAAAAGCCCATTTCCAGATTTTGTTTCCTTTGGAGTAATTACTTAACATGACAGTCAAGGTTAATACAAGCATAATTTAGTATAACAATGAATTATCTTAAAATGCCTCATTTTCATTTCTTTTGTTGAGGTTTGTCATGGGGGCTAAGTTTGTCATAATGTCACAATTTGTACTTCCCAGTTTTACACCATGCTACTTTTCCACTTCCTTAAAGAGCTCATAGAGTGAGGCCAACCAGTCATGTGCCAGGATCATATGATCAGGTGTCATGTCTGTTATGTCTTGGTCCATAACGGTTTTATCAGGGAGTAACAAATGTTGAATAGTTGTAGTAAAGATTATACTATGAAGCTTGTAATACTGCAAATCTCTGCTGCTCTGGAGGCTTTTTTGAACAAAGGATTATATGTAATTCTAGTTTATTTGTTTTGTATTATCATGAATCAAGCAGGTAGACTATGAACTGTGGAATGTGGCTGTAAATGAATTAATCAATAGAATTGGAGACCTAATGTTCACACCTCATGTTATTCTGGTACATCACTGTCTCAGCCACATACTGATACTGGAATTATTCACGAGTCAAACGTGTAAAGATCTGTGTCTGTTTTGGAGACTAAAGCAAACAAACACATGCAATTGCAAAGCAAGAAAAGACTTCATGTGCTTTTAAAAAATATGCTTCAAAAGACAGAGTTCCTCCCTCTGTCATCCTTGCAGTTCATGTGTCTATCCATTGGTGGAGCTGCTTTCTTGCTGCACAGATGGCTCTGCAGCTGAGCATAAACAGGAAGATCTGAGCATCAGTGGGAAGGACAAAAAGAGGGCATGGATGTAGTCGTGTATTTGTAGCAGTAGCATTAGACACAAAAAAGGTAGTGATATAAAGATGTTGTAGATAAAGCTGCAATCACATCTATACAGGGATAGGTTGATGCACCTTATTTTGTGTTACCACTGCATCAAATGTGTGTGTGCTATAATAACAGATTCATGATATGAATATAGCAAAAATACAGAAATAATAGAAGACAGAATAATTAATGCTGAATTCATGATTGTAAAGATGCACTGACAGCAGACAGCTGTAACATTCCATATGGAAAATGAGCATTTATGTTTATATACACGTATGTGGAAACAGGGGAACATGCTGCTCTGTGGGATTCCCCTCTAATGTTAGCCTGATGCGTCATACTGGTGGTACTACTGCAACTGTATGTGGAGGGAGGGAAGGGGGGATGGCCTAGTTCATGCTCTGTAATGCTGAGAAACGTGGAGTCGTGATCAGGGATGTTACTGTATTTTCCTTAGAATCTCTCTGGTTAGTTTAGGACCTGCCTCCGCTTCTTATCTGTGAATGCAGTCAGTATATTTAATCATAATTTATCCTGCATGTGATGAAGTTTGTCTCTTAACATGTAACACAGGGGTGTCAAACTCTGGTCCTCGAGGGCAGGTATCCTGCATGTTTTAGATGTTTCCCTCTTCCAACACACCTGATTCAACCACATGGCCCATCAGCAGGCTGCTGGGGATGCTTGATGACGAGCCATGTGGTTGAATCAGGTGTGTTGGAAGAGGGAAACATCTAAAACATGCAGGACAGTGGCCCTTGAGGACTGGAATTTGACACTTGTGATGTAACATGATTATTACACGTGGCTTTACAGTCCTGTGTTATTTTTTCTGATTGTATTTTTTTTTTTTTTTTAAAGAACAGAAAGTCAGATTTATTTGTGGATAGTGACTTTTACAATACACATTGGTTGCTGTATGTCTGTTAATAAAATCCTTACTCAATAAAAGTAAGTGCAATGCAATGAGAATTTCACCTTTCCTCTCCTTTAGCCAGACAAAGCCTGTAAAAATGGACATGTCCAAGCTGCCCAAGATCAGGGATGAGGAGAGAGAGAGCCAGTTTGGATACGTTCATGGAGTCTCTGGACCAGGTCGGCCACCCTGCATGTGCAGATAACCTTTTCTGGTTCTCGCACACTGTTACAGGATATTGAATAAGGCACAGTGTTGCAGTTCAACTGTTTGCCTTTGTTATTCTAGTGGTGACAGCGACAGCCATGGCAGGAGCAGCCATGTACGAACTGGTGCGTGTGGGCCACAGTGAGCTGGTGGGAGAAATTATCAGGCTGGAAGGAGACATGGCCACCATCCAGGTTTACGAGGAGACATGTATCCTTTTAGTTATTTGGATTACAAAGCTGAATATTCATCTTATTTATAATCACAGTTGTTGTACTGACAGATTATTATGACATTACCCATTATTTTGATTCATTAAAAAGTCTAAAATGGGATTAAGATGAAACTGTATTATGAATATAATTATTCTATTTATTTGGTAAAAACAAGATGCATAAAGGAAATTCGAACAAATATGTGCAAACATTTAGTAGAAATGTGTAAAAGGTAACTTTATGCTAAAACATACCCAAGAGATCATAGGAAAAGGTAAAATAAGAACATAAAAAAACAACAAAAATTACACAGCAAAATAAGGTGTGTTTTAAAAAGTTATTTAGTTTATTTGTTGTAATATATAAGTATGTAGCATTGATTATTACCATAGACTAAAGCATCCCTAGAAAATTGTTACTGTACGCACACTAGTTACTAAGAATGAACATTATTCTTCCAAATTAGATGTTTCTGACACCAGAGCGTTTTCAAAATCTTTTCAACTCTGATATTTAGTAGAAAACTGACCAGGTTCTTGGTGCTCATTGGTGCCTCTGACCATGGTGCTGATGAAGATCTAGCGTTTGTTCACAAGTGCCTTCATTGGCAGCTCACTGCTCCTAATGTGTTCTGTGTGCTGATGCTGATACTAGATACTGAGTGTGTATTAGGATGGGTAAAATGCAGAGAACCCACAGACAAGTTTCCTGAAGGAAGACCTTTATTCTTTATACACAGGAAGATTAAGATGATTAGCCTGTGTAGTTGGATAACAGGAATTTTTCATGATAGATAGATAGATAGATAGATAGATAGATAGATACTTTGTTGATCCTTGCAGAAAATTATTTGGTTATGACAGCAGTAAAAAAAAAAACACACTGATCCATCTCAACAGACAACCAACAATAGAGATACAAGGTAAGAAGTAATAAAAAAAGAATAAAGGATATATATATATATATATATATGTATGTATATATGTGTACAATAAATAATAAAAAAAATATCTGAAACTAAAAGGTAAATGAATGTGTCTGAATGTAGTCCATTATACATATTTGAAGTATGTTGTGAAAATGTGCATATTGTATCAGTTTAGGAAAAAAAAAAACTGATCCAATTGTTTATGCAACAGCAATATTTTGTAGAAGTAAAATGGAAAAGTACTTGGCATGATTATTATTCAAGTTAATGTATTTTCATACCTGTGTCATCCAAACTTTGGGGTGTTTTCCTGACCTTCAGTTCAGCTGGCGTGTCTGTGGGAGACCCTGTGCTGCGAACTGGGAAGCCACTGTCTGTTGAGCTGGGCCCAGGAATCATGGGGTCTATATTTGACGGTATCCAGCGACCACTAAAGGACATCAATGACCTCACACAAAGCATCTACATCCCCAGAGGTGTAAACATTGGAGCTCTCAATCGAGACCTCAAATGGGAGTTTTCTCCCAGCAAAAGTCTGCGGGTATGCAGCTGAGCAGTCCTCTATAATGTCCCCTTAATATGCTCCAATAATCTGCTTAATAATATTTCTGTCAACCTTCCTGTTTTCACTGTCAGGTCGGCAGTCACATCACAGGAGGAGACATCTATGGAATGGTCTTCGAGAACTCCCTCATCAAGCACAAGATCATGCTGCCTCCTAAAAACAGAGGCACTGTAACTTATGTGGCTCCTCCTGGAAACTACGATATCAGTGTAAGTTCGTCAAACCTCCACTTGAGGCTGAGCAGTGAATAAAAATGAGAGCTGCAAAAGTAATGACTATTTCCATTTGCAGTTAATGTGTTTTTGTTACTTTCTCAGTTAATTATTTGGTTGTCTGGTTTATAAAACTATAAAAAATGGTGGAAAATGACAATGAACCAGTAAAAACTCAAAGATATCCAGTTGAATAAATGGAAGAAGGAAGAGGAAAGAAACCAGAAAATATTCAGATGTAAGAAGGTCGAATAAAACATGCAGACTTCGGTTTTCTAAAAAAACAAAACAAAAAAAAAATTACAAAATAGTTCTGTATTATTCTAATATTCAGCAACTAATTTAGGAATTGAATCATTGTTAAGATATAAGAAATATTATTAAAATCATAGTATTGTCCAATAATATATCCAATATCTTAGTTGCAGAAGTTCAAATAGTTTGATAAAAGTAATTGTGACTGATCATTTATTTCAAGCAAATGAAAATGAGGGTAATGTGTAAATGTATCAAACTGTTACACATATGAAGCATTAGGATGCACAGAAATACAGAATCATATTCCCAAATGTACAGGTACATATTCATTTTGTACAGACTCAGCAAAAATGAAATCCTTATTATATATTTTCAAAAATCGTCCATGCCACTGTAAGTGTGACAGTGAAAATAATTGTAATACGATATTTTGAACATACATTTGATAACATATTATTTAGTCCCGTCTATTCATCTGCAAAATTTTAGGGTGATATGAATTGATTCAAAACAATAATTACATAAACATTAATGCTTGAGGTGATTCATAAAGATTTTTTGTTATCTTTGAAAGGTTGCACATCTGTGATATTTCAAAACAGCACTGTACAAGTACATTAATGTCATGAATGTTATTATAAATTCCTGATTTTTGTTTTGGTCTGTTTGGTGTAATTAGGGTTGTTGATGAATGTCTTTGTTAGGATGTGGTGATGGAGCTGGAGTTTGAAGGTGTGAAGGAGAAGTTCACCATGGTGCAGGTGTGGCCTGTCAGACAGGTGCGGCCCGTCACAGAGAAGCTGCCCGCCAACCACCCGCTGCTGACCGGACAGAGGGTGCTCGATGCCCTTTTCCCGTAAGTTCCTTATTTTTGGCATGTCTATGTTTATACGGCCCTGAAAAACCCTTAATGATAATAATCTTTTTAACTCTAGACGTCTTTGACATTTTTTTTTTTTTTTGTCTGTGAAGATGTGTGCAGGGAGGAACCACAGCTATCCCAGGAGCCTTTGGCTGTGGTAAAACTGTCATCTCCCAGTCTCTGTCCAAGTACTCCAACAGCGACGTGATCATCTACGTAGGCTGTGGGGAGCGTGGAAATGAGATGTCAGAAGTACTGCGAGACTTCCCTGAGGTGGGTAACGATTGGTTGACGTGTCCCAATGTGAGTGAATGCAATTTTCCAGGAGACTAACCGTATCATTTAAAGGGGTCATATTTTGCTAAACCCACTTTTATTAGTCTTTGGTTCATTTATTTGTGTATTTGGTCCTTAATAGTTCATAAAGGTTGAATTTGAACCCTCCAGGTGCTGCAAAGCTATCTTTATATTCATTTTGGCAAAAATCGAGTGGATTTCCACAACCCGTTTTAATTCCTTCTTAATTTGTTGCGTCTATAACTAGTTATGTCACGACATTTGCACATATAAGGTCAAGACTTCTGACGAACATTTCTCTGAGTACGACA
>JAPQRP010000015.1:21873474-21896663 GCA_037367295.1 Apogon hyalosoma | reverse complement strand
TTCAGACCCAAGCAGAGCATTTACAATTTATGTAGACCACAGGGAAATGTTTGAAAATGCATAATTCCATTTTTTTTAAAAAAGCAAAATATCACTCCTTTAACCGACAGCTGACCATGGAGGTGGATGGGAAGACGGAGAGCATCATGAAGAGAACAGCACTGGTGGCCAACACTTCCAACATGCCTGTAGCTGCCAGAGAAGCCTCCATCTACACAGGTATCTGTCAACAACAATGCTCTCCAACATGAATTACTCACTTTTATTTTAAAAAGCAGTCTGTGCCATTGGTCTCTATAAAGTGTTGTATGTGTCTATTGCTGTAGGTTGAGTTGTGTAGAGTAATTTGGTTTGTTCTGGCAGGAATCACACTGTCTGAATACTTCAGAGACATGGGATACAATGTGAGCATGATGGCCGACTCCACCTCCCGTTGGGCTGAAGCTCTCAGGGAGATTTCAGGCCGTCTGGCTGAGATGCCCGCCGGTGAGTTTTGAGTCCCCTGGATATTATAGGAGATAAAGGCAGCATTTTTTTGGTATCCAGGAGGTAAAAATATTATTTCTTCCTGTTGCATCATAAGCATATAACCAACAAACTGAATATCCTCACTCCACCCTTTCCAAGTTTGTTAGAGAGCCTACAATCAGTTAAGAATATGGCTGCACGATATTGGAAAAAACTGACATTACGATTTTTTTTAACCCTGCGATATATATTGCAATATGAAAAAATACTGAGGAGTATATAATAGCTGTTTGGTGCCAATGTAAATGGTCAAACAAATTAGTTGTGTTACCTGTCATTGTGGCAGCAGGTGCAAGGCACTAACGACACAGAAGACAAGTTTTCAATATCATCCTCTCGTAGCCGAAATAATTCCAGATAACTGACGTTGCTTTTCTTTTTGGCACCTAGTCTTTGTTTACAGTGATTTTCTCTGGTTCGTTGCTCATTTTTCGATGTTGTTACCGACTCATTCCAAACTGATTAAGAATGATTGTGATTGGTGGATCACTGCGTGCAGTGTGTGTCAGGTACCCTTGAAATTAGATGAGAACACGTTGAATTAACTTGCCTCCTACATTGCAGGACCTGCGATGTGACTATTGCGTACACGTACATCGCAGTGACGACGCTCAAATGATATATTGCACAGCTCTAGTTAAGAACGTGAAATTCCCTCTTTACGTTGTCATTTGTCTAGTCTGGGTTACCGTAGAAACATGGCAGCACAACATGACAGGCTCCACAAAAAAGAACCTGCATCCATTCCAGATATAAAGGATTACATGCTAATGACTCCCTGTCACTGTCTGTTCTTTAAAATCAGCAATCAAGTATTTCTAAACATTATCAGGAGTTCACAGAAAATTTGAAAATCTCTTTCTTCAAATCAGACCTCACCAGTATCTACTTTTTTTTTTTTTAATAGGGAAGTGGTTGTAAATCTGTGAATTTTGCAGTTATTTCATAATCTTCCTTCTTCAGTTTAATAAACTACCCTCTTTCTTCTGTCTAAATTCCTGTATCAACATCAGAAGATAAGGTTTCATTTTTAGTAAGTTTCTGGATTTAGTTAAGAGTAAGTGATATCCAAAGTTCCCACATGACGAAGATGATAGAAGACATGGACAACAGTTTACCCATTTTTAGTCGCACAATACGTACGGAAAAGGAGAAGTAAAATGTCCTGCAATATTTTTTGTTGGCCTGGAAATATTTTTTCACCATTGTTCATCCATGTTATTTATCACACTATTTGCCATCAATTTCTCAGAGAACAATTTTTCTTTTTCTTTTTTTGGGTAGAGCGCTCTCACACAACTTCATCTACTTCCAAAATGGATGGAGAAGGAGAAAAATTTGTAGCAGGTCAAAGATTCCAGCAGCACTTGATACGTACAACAACTTAATTTGACTGTAAATTTAGACTGTAACTATTGAGCATGAAATTAAGTTGTTCTATTCCACTAGTGCTACTGGAGTCCTTTATCTGCTACATGGTTCCTCCTTCTCCTTGTATGTTGCTGCTGGAATCCTTTTAATTACAGTCGCAGAAAAAATTACTAGACCACCCTTTTTCTTCAATTCCTTGTTCATTTTAATGCCTGGTACAAGTAAAGGTACATTTGTTTGGACAAATATGATGAGAACAACGAAAATAGCTTATAAGAGTTTAATTCCGGAGCTGATATCTATCCATTTTCCATGTTTTCTTGATAATAACTAAAATCACTTCAGTTCTTACATCAATATCTATAGCATTGTACTGACAAAAACGGTGCTTTTAGGCATTCCATGTTTTGTTTTCTGTCTGTTTTAGTCAGATGATACACACAGGAGTTAGTGCTTGATTGCATAACCATTGTTTCTGATGACTTTTGATGGTCTAATAATTTTTTTCCACAACTGTTTGTGTACTTGTACTCAAGAAACTACTTGATTCCACTGCTATCAAAGGTCATTCCCAATGAAAACATCACAATCTATTTTATGGGGGTGGCGGGTTATGCCATCCTGTGTTGGCTTTGGTTTTCTTTTAGCTGAATGTTGAACTATAAGGACCATTTTATTAAACCGCCACAAAGCTGATAACATTGTGGTGAACAGGCTCCACATACAATTCTTTTATGATTTTCATCAGATCATCACCATGTCTAAAGCATTTCCTGTTTGCGTCCACAGACAGCGGTTACCCTGCCTACCTGGGCGCTCGTCTCGCCTCCTTCTATGAGCGTGCTGGACGGGTGAAGTGTCTGGGTAACCCTGAAAGAGAGGGCAGCGTCAGCATTGTGGGAGCGTGAGTACTGCTATTTTCCACTAGAGGGAGACATTACTCTTCACAATTCTAATGTACAACAATGAAGTGGATTATGAATAATGGTTAAAATATGTTTGTTTCCTTAGTGTGTCGCCTCCTGGTGGTGACTTCTCTGACCCTGTCACTTCTGCTACGCTTGGTATTGTTCAGGTAAATGATCAGGTTTACATTATTGTCATTACATTTGTTAGATCAGATCAGTTTGTGTCCTTTTGATGTGACTGTACTGTAATCTGTTCCCCCAGGTGTTCTGGGGTTTGGATAAGAAACTGGCTCAGAGGAAACACTTCCCATCTGTCAACTGGCTCATCAGCTACAGCAAATATACCCGTGCACTGGATGAATATTACGACAAGCACTTCCCTGAGTTTGTGCCCCTTCGTACCAAGTCCAAGGAGATCCTGCAGGAGGAGGAGGATCTGGCTGAGATTGTGCAGCTTGTTGGAAAGGTGATTCAAAGTTAGCTCTTAATGTGACAAATTCATCCCATTTCAACACCTGACTGATTTTGTTCCATATTTTTGCATTAATACATATGTGATCCAACATAGTCTTAACTTTCACATTTTAACAGGCATCACTGGCAGAAACAGATAAGATCACCTTGGAGGTGGCCAAACTTATCAAAGATGATTTCTTACAGCAGAACGGCTACACTCCATATGACAGGTAATATTATCCATACGCCACCCAGCTTTTATACAACTCACTCATCGACTTCAGCCCAAATTATTTCTAAAAAGGCTTCATTAATTTACATTAGAAGATTACATATGTAATCTTCTGCCTACTGATGATCTGTGTTTGACTTTTTGTACTCTTTTTTCAGGTTCTGCCCCTTCTATAAGACAGTGGGCATTCTGTCCAACATGATTGCCTTTTACGACATGGCGCGGCACGCAGTGGAAACCACGGCTCAGAGTGACAACAAAATCACCTGGGCTATGATCAGGGAGCACATGGGAGAAATCCTCTATAGGATCAGCTCAATGAAATTCAAGGTGTGTGCTTTAAGTTGAACCTTCCACATGTCTCCTCTGTTATGTGTCTTAAAATCATATTTTATTAGTTAAAATAGTTTTCTAAACCTAAATAAAAGCAGCATTTTTCCTTGTGGGTAGAGGGATGGGCTGGTTATAGGCCAGAATTAGCACTGTTTGTTATTTCAATTTGGTTTTCAGTCTGTTTTTTTTTTTTTTTATTACAGTTTAGTTAGTTTTATGAATAGATAAGCAGTTTTAGTTTGAGGAAGCTAGTCTTTAATGTTTTACAAGGACTGTCTTGATTTATAGAAGCTGAAAAGGGATTCTTGACGTCATTATTTGTAAAATCTCCCTTATTGTGCAAAGATATATATATATATATATATATATCTATTTTTTTTTTTTTTTAAAAGAACAGAATTGAGAAAAATAAGGGAATTTTCCCCCCTCTGCAATTACAATCAATTTTAGTTCTTGTTACATTGTCAAAGTTTTTATTCAAGAGTTGTTTTTCATGTCCATTTCAACAGTCTCTTTTAACTGCTGGTTTTAGATTTAGCACTAGTTTTATTGAACTGTAATCCTGATGCTTACATTTTGCTTCAACATAGGACCCGATGAAGGACGGGGAGGCTAAAATCAAGGCAGAGTACGCTCAGCTGTTGGAGGACATGCAGAACGGTTTCCGTACGTTGGAGGAATAGACTCACCCCTGGCACACCTTCCCAGTTTTCATCTGTCACTCCTCCACTGCAGAATCACATTCCACCTCATTGTATTTCTCAAATGTGTGTGCTCCCTGTGCTCCTTCGTGACTGTGTGAGAGTGCATGAGTGCAGTTTCATGTGGAGGGAAAAGAGAAAGATGTACTGTATTCATTATTATTTGCTGCCTCGCATAGGGGTACTCTGGATCCTCTGCATGGTCATTGATTGTGTGTAAGTGTGTGTGCGTTCGAAAGAGTGATCACTTATGTTTCTTCTTTTCTCTGTTTACATGATTCTGTAGCCGTATTGCGCTTCCTGAAGAGGATTGTTCGGTTGATGTATTGTAATTCATATACCATCTGTACAGAAGAGTATTGAATATAAATTTAATAAGATCAGTCTATTTATTGCCAGCATTTTGACGTGAAGGCTTTGTTGTTCTTTCTCTTTGTTTTTACGATTGTGTTTCATGCTGTGCAGTGTTGTGTATTCGCTGTGTGAATGTGTACGAGTTGGACCGCGACTCTCAGCTGTCCAATACTTTACATCATGTGACTCCCAAAGAATTAAAAATGAAGAAAAAGAATATCATTGTGTGTTTCTGTTTAGCTTTATTGTTTCTGATGATCCTGTCGGTGCTGTTGAACTGGTCCCTCTGCATGTCTTTCATCACACTCTAGAATTTAACCTTCCCTCCCTTTTTAGTAGCTGAATCTTATTTGATTGGTTTCACTCCTTTCTTTTAAAAGTCATGCTTTGTTTTTGTGGCTGGAATTAATTGCACCATAAACTGAGGTGATTTTTATGGATCATTTGATAGCTACAAAACAACTAATTTCACAGATCAGTACCTGCATTGCAAAAACACACGACTGTGTTTTGACATGGCTATAATTAGATTTGTCTTCTGGAGGAGTCTTAAATAACGGAAGGGAGAGGTCATTTTGGGTCACTTCACTGGCATGCGAGGGCGAATGGGCGTCATCAATGTGCTGACAACTCCCTAAAGGTATGTTCCCCAGGCCGGATGAGATGCACCTGCACCAACAAGGCGGACGACGAGCACAAATAAGGGTGACACGCTTTGGTCCATCAACGAGGCCGAAGCTGCGCGAAGGCTGTGCGTGGTCTAGTGCGTTTTCTGAGCGGCTCGTCCAGAGAAAACTGAAACCCTGGGTCCGCATCGTGTCAGGTAAGTGGATGAGTGACAGCGACAGTTGTGTGGGAAGCTTTTCACGGACACGTCTGTCAGCAGCGTTCAGTTTTACAAAGCTGACAGTGAACATAACATGGCACCAGCGTCCACATGGAAAAGAGGCGCAGAAATAGGCCTGTATATTGTGATTATTCTGGTTCTTTAAACGTTGAACTGAAGATTCTCACGAATGCGTGAAGGTTTCACTTCAGTGGCATTGCACAGCTGTTCCCCTTGTCAGACCAGTTTTCTTGCAGTGATACTGACTTCCCCCTGTGGTGCAGCCGGGTCCCTGATAAATGCTCAGCTTTGAAGAGAACAGTCTCCTCCTCATTCAGTTTTTGTGTTGCACCAGACTTAAGAGCATACATTTTGACAGCTAAAACATGGTGGAGCTGATCTGATTTTTGTTATTTTATTTTTTCTCCATTTCTTTTAAACCACATAGAGAATCAGAACAGATGGATCAAGGATCCAGCCGGTCAAGGCTGGGCAGTGATGACATTACAGAGGAGACAACGTCCCTGGTGGATGTGAGGTGGAGCTCTGATGAATATGAGGTAAAAGAAAAAGGAAAGGAAAAAAGTATTAGTCTGCTGAAATTAAATGAAGTGTTCAGCATGTACACTTGATGTGACTGTGCAGCGTACCTTAAACATAACTAAACCAAGCCTGGAAAATATTTCACAGCTCTCAGAAGGACTGAATTAATTACAACGTGTTTCACCCAAACAAGAAGGATTGCTTTCTCTGACGCAAATCTCTCAAGGCTAATAATGCTGTTTATCATTTGTCCAAAGTCACTAGAGGTCTTTCTCACTAATTTATTCTCTTGTTGCTGCCATTTATCAAAATCTTGGTACAACTAAGATGTTCAAACAGCAGCAAATGAATATCAACAGCTCACCAATGGAAGAAAATGCAAAACCTGAGCACTGCACATATTTTTTTGTATTACTGATGTTAAAATCTCATCCATCAGAGCTCTGATCCTCAGGGTCTGTGCCTTGCGGCACCTCAGACTCCTGTGGCAAACTACAAACAGAGGTTTGACGAGTTTAAGAAGCTTTTCAAGGAACTACCGGAGTCAGAAAAACTCATTGTGGGTGAGTTCAATAGCTGCTTGTTTTACAGAACCAGCTTTTCTGTTAAACAGGCAAAATGTAAATGACCCATGTGTCATTCCAATCTGTGAACCAAATTGTTGTTGTTGTTGTTGTTGTTATTGTTATTATTATTATTGCTGTTGCATTGTCTCACCACAGAGACTTGTCTTAACATACAGCATGTTAAAGAACTCTTCAGGTGCACCTATATTTGCAGCCTGATCATCTCTCCCTATGCATTTCTCTTTAGACTACCCATGTGCCCTCCAGCGGGATATCCTCCTTCAGGGTCGCCTCTATCTCTCAGAGAACTGTCTATGTTTCTACAGTAATGTGTTTCGGGGTACTAAGGTAATTGGCAGACATGTGGAGGAGTCACTGATGCACTTTGTAACTATGAATATAACTGAACGTGTATGTAACAGCATCTCAGAAAAAGGACAAATGTGTGTTTCAATTCCAAGGAGACACTCAGAGAGCACTCAGAGGATATCTAGTGTCAAAAATATCTCATAATGTTGAAGAAAGTGTGAAAAAACTCCTGAATTTATACCTTCATACAGTTCTGCTCCAAAATAAATGTCCTTCCTTAGCAGATAACCTTCAATCCAATTTTAATGAAAACTTGCTTGGTAGTATTCACATGCAGCTACACAGCATTTTTTCTATAATGTTTCAAGGATCAGTCTCTGCAATGATTATTGCAGCAGTGATGATATTTATTTCTTATATGTCTGTTCTGGAAACTTAAAATGGCATAACACAGCTTAGATTTATGATTTTCTATGGTGCATTACTGTATTCATTGCACAGTATACAGTAACATTGCATTAGGTTTTGAAACACTATAGTAGCAATGTTTATTTCCCTGCCTCTGAAGGGGAGGCAGTTTTTGGTTCAGTTGGTTTCTTTGTTTTAACACTCCAGTAGCAAAACTATTTGTTGAATTCATACCAAATTTGGTTTATAGACTGCCAGTGATCCAGAACAGAGCCCATTACATTTTGAAAAAAGTAGGTCCAAGTTACAATTTTTGAATGAATTTTTAAAATCTTTTTTTTTTCCCCATTTACTTAAACTGGGTGAAATTTCAAATGTCTGTAGCAGCAAAAGTATTGTGTGAATTCATACCAAATTTGGTTTATAGATTACCAGTGACCCAGAATAGATGTCATTACATTGTGGGAAAAGTACATCAAAGTTGCAATTTTTTATGATTTTTTTTTTTTTTTTTCCCCCCCATTTACTTATAATGGGTAAAATTTCACACATCTATAGTAGCAAAATTATTGGTTAAATTCATACCAAACTGACTTTATAGATTGCTAGTGACCCAGAATGGATGTCATTACATTTTGGGAACAGTAGGTCAAAGTTAAAATATTTTTTTAATTTTTAAAATCTTCCCACTTACTTATGTGGGTGAAATATGTGTGAGGGGTGGGGTTTGTTGTGCCTGACACCACTTGTTTTTTGTTGTTTTTTTTTTTTTTAATTAAGATTGTTCCTGGATACAAAACATTGGTGTAAAATGTGAGGCAGATTGTAAATATGAAGAGAGTAGTTTGTCCCCAACTATGTGAAATGTAATGTATACCATATTTTGGGATCTGCTCCTCAATACAAACACAGAACATCTTTATCTAACTCTTGGTAATCATGTGCGTCACTTGCATATGACCACAATGTAATGCAACAGTGCTCGTTAACTCCTCACTCAAAGCAGTAACTTAAAGTTGAGTCATAAGATTGCACCATTAACTAATATGAGCTCTCACAGTTTGTAAAATGACCCAGAATTTCACAGCATTTGCTTACATGTTTATTTATATACTCCTTTTTACTTTATTTTTCCAGATCATATTAAGTCTTAATGACATAAAGACAATGACCAGAGAGAAGACGGCTCGACTGATCCCCAACGCCATCCAGATTTGCACCAGCACAGAGAAGGTATGTCCCGTGAGAGCACAATCTGTTTGTCACTTGATTCATGTCATTTACTTTCTTCTTTCCCATCAGTTTTTCTTCACTTCCTTCTCGGCGAGGGAGAAAAGTTACCAAGGTGTTTTCCGCATGTGGCAGAACACACTGCTGGACAAAGTAAGGGCCTCATTGTTCAACTGTTACTTCACCCCTCACATGATCTTTGCTTGTACACTATTAATAATAGTCCTTGTTTTGTACCTGCATAACATGGGTTCATAATCTATCAAATCGCATATTAATATCTCAACCTGCTCCCGTTTCTGTCGTCCAAAAGCATAAACTGAGTACTAACATGTCTGCAACTGTACCCTGCTGTTTCACAGTACTTATCTAATCAGTCCAGAGTGCATATCCTACAGCCCTGAGCGCAAAAACACTGTCTTCATTGGAGGTTATCAGTGCTGTTCTGCTATTGCACGTAGGGTAAAGATTTACACATGAAAGCAGGGTTTGCCTCTGGGTCCAACAGGGAGGGTTTTTGTTTATTCCATACACTGAGGTGTTTGGGGGTGTAGGTAAAATACACCAACTAGAGATATTCTCAGAGTTAATGTAACTGACCTTGTAATGTAAATATTAAAAACAAGTGGCTGTGTCAATATGTAGCTCTGGATCCACCATGTTAATGCTACTTTTTGGTTCCTCCTAATTTATCTTATTTAGTTTTATTTTCATTTCCTCATTTCCATGGCTATCATATGTACTGGCTCTATATTCACTGGAGTGTGGGTCAGCTGGGATTTGAAGCACAAACACCCCTCTACAAAAAAAAAAAAATTATCGTCAAAAGTTCATTGACCTCTCCAGGTGTGGCCAACGGTGCGTTTACGTGTACAACCTGCGTCTGAAGACAGAGAGCGCACTTGCCGCTATCCGTGGGGAACCGCTCACGGTATTAACGCGACACAAATAAAACAAACGCGCCGAACTGCATGTGAACCGGACTATTTGCAGGTCGAACGGACTTTTATTTGTGTTTATCGCGGCGTCCATCTGGGCGGCGCACGTCGTTTAGTGCCCGTGAACGCGCTCCAATCCAGGACTTCCTGAATGAGAAGCGGGCGGTGCGTTTAGGTTCCCAGATCACCGTCCGACAAGGCTCACAGCTGCGCGGAAATGTCCACGGACAAGTAAGTCAAGGGGCTACACTTTTCTGAAGGTTTTGAAAGGAGTCAGCACGGTTCCATATGGTTAAAAACGGCTTCATTTCGCATCGGAATAAACGACTTATAATAAACCTCACGAATTGAGCGCAAAAGTAAAATATCGCGTTTAGGTTGAATATTCACCTTTTTTATGCGTAACTTTTATTTTGTCTCTATTTTTAAAGCTGTTTTGTGACATTATCCTGGTTGTAGAAATGTAAGACGAGCATTCTATTGAAACGGTGGATAAACTGGTTGTGTCAGCCATGGAGATCAGGCTGTAGATTACACTGTCATGGCTACATGTTTCTAGGTTACATGCAGCTACTTTATTGTTAATAAACTAAAAATAACCTGCCTGTATGCTTTGTTGCTGCATCCCCATTGGGGCAGAGGAGGACTCATCCCAAACAAGCCTTGAGGTTTCAGCATCATGTGATTTCTCTGCTTTTCAGCCTCTGACATGCTTGGAGTTATGGCAGATGGTCAAACAGCATTATGGGAATGATTTGGGCCTGAGCCATGAAGAGATGGAGAGTTTACAGATATCAGCAGACTCAAGCATGCAGACCAGGTAAGCACACTCACACCTGATGCAAATTTTTTCACATGGTTACAGAGTGCTATTATTTGATAGCATCTGTCTGTTATTGCTTTGAAGGTTTCATAGCCCTTATATTTATTTAGTCTATCAGCTTTTTTTTTTTTTTCCCCTTGCTTGTAGGGCAATATATGGTTTTATTTGCCCTTTTACTTTGAGCATTTATTTATTTTTTTATTCCATATATTTTGAGAAAAGCCATTACTTGCAGGAGCTGAAAAAGGAAGAATGCAGGAAGGCATATCGAGTAGAATTTATCTTTAGAAAAGCTTTAAAAGGTGATGTAGTGACAATAGCTGGGAGAATAAGTAACTGACGAATTGACTTTCATCTCCCTGAAGTATTCAACACAGTTGGAAATTAACTATCTTTCACTTGAGTAGAAACTGGATAATTGTCAAACTAAATAAATCTGTGACTGATTAACACTTTTTTTTTTTTAATCTAAGAAATGACATATGTTATTCACCTTTTTTTTTAAAGTCAGTAAATAAAATAGTATAGACATAGTGGTTTACTGAGTGAATCGGTCAAATTGATTAAGTGATTTTTACCAAACATCAAATATGAGTTGTTGAGGGTCCTATATTGTGAAAACCTATTTTGCTCTTGTTCAGCAAGAGCCAATAATACTGGAGCAAAGTTACCCTGGCTTTACTTGCATTTCATTTTCATTAGTTTTTATTTTTAGAAAACAAATTCTCTCTATTTCAGATAACAAAATACATATTTGGTTGCTGTTTTTTCTTGCTGTAATAATCCTGGTTTGCAGTCTGACATTGAGGACTGGCGGTGACGACGGCATCAGCCGCCTGGAGCGCACCCCCTCTCTCCGACTCCCTGGGGTAGAGCAAGGGCCCCTAGAGGCGTCCACGCCTCAAACAGAGGACCTGCCCTCCCCGATTGGCTCACAAAGCTCCGCCTCTCCCAATGTGGTATGAATAGTACTGTGATAACATGGTGGGTTCTGTCCATGTCGAAGTCTAAACCCTGACAGTGCTGACCATTATTTTTTACTCTTTCCCAAACAGAATGACATTCGTAACACCCCATCCCAACGGCGTAGTCCTGCTCCCCCCCTTGAACGCCTCATTCCAGAACGAGTTTCCAAACGTTCCTCACTTTCTCTTGACCTCAACTCCAATGAGAATGGTGTTTCTGAGCAGAGTGGTTCAGAGAGCACCGAAGAAGGTGAGAAAAGACTCATCCCAGGTTTTGAAGGATGCTGGATTTGGTGAATTTATACTCCTTATGGTTTAATGTTCTCCTTTTCATCAGTGGAGGACAGAGTGGGTCTGTCCCAGGTGCCTGGACGCCTCTATCTGAACAAGGTCTTCCACATCAGTGCTAATAAAATGTTTGAGCTGCTCTTCACAGACTCCAGCTTCATCCGCAGGTTCATGAATGTCAGGAAGATGACCAGTTAGTGCTCTTCTCATCCATTCTTTGAGCCCATTTATCATGTAGTTTGCACCAACAGCAGCTTTAATCTGTCACATTATTCCTCCTTTGTGTTATCAGATGCCAGCTTTAATACTTGGCAGAAAGACCCATCAGGGCACATGAAGAGAAGCCTCAACTACACAATAACCATCAGTAACCCACTGATTGGAAAGTTCTCCACTGCTACAGAGAATCAGGTGTGTTTACATGAGTGGGACTGGTGTACATACACGCCTGAATGGATAAATAAACATCTTTTGTGTTAATTATGGCTAGCTGCTTATTTGCACTTCATTTACCTGTCAGACGTTGTACAAAGAATCCAGGGATGGGCAGTATTACCTCGTGGATTCCGAGGTGTACACTCATGACGTCCCCTATCATGATTACTTCTTCACCCAAAACCGATACTACATCATCAGTAACTCCAAGCGCAAGTGTCGACTCAGGTAACAAAGCTTGTGCCTTTTTGTAAAAACTGATTTTTGTCTGTTGATTTGAATCTTATTTGTTTAAATGACTGTGCTTTTAAATTGGTGCTGCTGTAGGGTTTACACGGATGTGAAGTATAAGAAGCAGCCATGGGGTCTGGTCAAGTCCTTTATCACTAAAAACTCCTGGAGTGGCATCGAGGATTATTTCCGACAGCTGGGTGAGTAAAGGGACTTGTTCGTGTGCTGTGGAGGCAAAAGCGAGCATTTCACGGTTTTCTTTCTTTAGCCTGTGGCTTTAATCTCTGAGTTGATATGAGCCGTTTCCCCCAACACACATCAGGCTCTGCGCCAGTGACTCACAATATTTGGAAATAGTCCTTATGATATTGCCAGGCGCAGCTTAATCTTGTTCTTATCAAACATTTTATGTGAGCTTGTATAAGAAGCTTCAGTGATAATATACAATTTTTGAGCAGTGTTGTCAGTACAGTAGCTGTTGTTTCATTAAATATCACCAGATTATGTTTTCTTATTTTTACTCTTTCACCCCATCTCATACACTCTCCTCACTAATACAGTTGTTTTGCAAAATTAACATTTATTTTACATTCCTGACGTTCACATGTAAACACTATTTTAATTCACTGAAATGGAGATTTTTTTTTTTTTTTCTCTTCTCCATTCAAAGTGAAGATTATTAAACTCTGGTTGTGTGTATCCATGCAGAAAACAAAGATTACAAAATGATGGTGTCTCACTCCAAAATGTGCATGTCTGTAATTGCTTTGTGTAATGAATTTGCATTTGAAACATCAAATATAGGCTATATACAGAACTTTGCAAAAGCTTTAGGCCACAAGTAGGTTTGTTGTTTTAGCAAGAGTTTAATGGTATAATGCACCTACACATTTGTCAGTCTCTTTAATACTGTTCTATATTTGAATTGTGTCTTATTACAAAGAAGAATTTTAGAAAATAACAGAAGTTTGTAGTATTTAGTGTGATCTTCACTTGTATGTAACATGTTTTGAACTCTTCTGCGCAGACATTGAGATTTACTGAATTAATCTTCTAGTGTTTTTATACCAGGTTTCATTCAGCATATGCCCAATGTTTATTATTGCTTGTGCTTTTTATCATCAGAACAGAAGAACACACTAAATACTGTTTCCTGTTGAAACCATGTAAAAGCATAGCTAAGGGTGACCTAAACACTTCTGCACAGTACTGCATGTGGGTAACTCAGTGGACTATCTGCAGTAATCAAAGTCAACACAGATATGTGTTTGTTGTGGCAAATTCTATTTATATAAATAACTAGCGTGTTGACCTGTGGCGATCCACGGGTTCTAGATGTGGTTGTTGTTATGCTGTTGTGTATTAGTGCATGCTGTACTGTATTTGTCCAGCAGTCACCACCAAAGCATTCTGGGTATAGCAAGGTGATTGTAAGACTATTGTACTCCAAAATTACTAATATCTCCCAAAATATTTTTCCTATCAATTTGCAGTTTTCGCTAGTCTGGTCCTTGACCCAAAATACAGAAGTTTGACAAACTGCAGCCGTCAGCTCTATCCGGATTTTGTGTGAACCCCGAGACATGCATACACGCGCACACACAGAGGCAACCTGGCTTTTATAATGTAGATACACTTCAATAACTCAAACTGACACTCAAGTGACAAGTTTGTAACTTATTGTTGTACAGTTTCATGACAGACTCAAGCCTCTGCGTGTGCTCCTTCCTATATTATCTAAGGTCCATGGTGTTTATAGTTTATTAAAGTTTGTTAGAAACAATGGTTTGTTTGAGCGTTTACACCAGCCTTTAATGATTTTTTTTTTTTTTTTTTTTTTGCATTCTAGTGTGTACAGAGAGATTTAGGGACAAGCATTACTCTTCTTCATACGAGTTAAATCTTTGTGATGATGCAGAAGCAGAGTTGCTGGAGGAAGAAGCTGAGCTCAACCAAGGAGGTGGAGACTCTGGCAAGATGGGTGGGCTTCGGAGGAGGAGGCGAACATACAGCCGGACTCTACCGGAGCACATGAAACCCAACAAGCAGTACGGGCCAGACTCAGAACAGCACAGAGATGGCAACAGTGGTATGGCTTGGTATTAATTATATAACTCTTAAGTCAAAGCCTTCCTTTAATCATTATATAAGAAATAAGTGTTCTGTGTTAAATAATTTTAGTTCAATATGATGTAGCTACAAATACATGTAACTGCTATTAATCATATACTGTTTAAAATTGAACTATAGGGCTTTAGATGATGATTGGAAAGCTTTTACTCCATGTTCACTGATGGTTCCAGGTTTCAACATACTATATCACAACTGACGTCAAATGTTTTGTGACGTTAAATATTCCACTGGTATGAAAATCCCTTAAAGTGAGCTTTTTAGTGAGCACAGAAAAACTTCCCTCTGCAAAAAAAAACTTTCCCTCCATCCATCCAGATGAACATAAGTCTCAAAGTCAAAGAAAATTGTAAAAAAAAAAAAAGTCAGTGCAGAGTGATTTGAATTTGTGAAATTCTCAGTGTATACAACTGTATATAAAAACATGACATGTTGCATATGAGACATTGTGTTCATTTAAATGGATGTTGGTGCAATAAATATTTGTTCATCTGTTTAACATGGCAGTTGCACCATAAACCTGTCCCTTTTAAGCCTTCTAAATGCTTTGGGTGTTTGCTGTTGCTGTGGTAGCCACTCTAACAAAGGCCACTGTAGCTGTTGAAGGTTTAGATGCAAGATAAGTGGATGTTACTATTGTATATTTAACACACTCGCAAAACAGCAGCATTCTGATTTATTCTTGAATAGTTACTGTCATTCTGGTTATGCTCAAAGTAGGTGTTTTCTTTGTATTTTAGGCCCCATAGAAACGAGAGGCCCATATCGATGGAACATCACCACAATTGTCGCTGGTATGAGTGTGATGTAAGTTAACGACATGCAAACGTTCTATGCAACAATATGGTTTGTAATGTGCATTTCATAACTTTGATAAACATGGCCTCATGTTTCTTCACCTTGAAAAATACAGAGAATATAAGTTTAGTTGTTTGGAAAGACATCCTTTCTTTTGTTTCTCTCATGTCATTGCAATCCCTTTCAACTTATCTTTTTTTCTGTCTTTTTCAGTTTGCTCATTTTGACACTGCTGAATCTGGGCTTGTTTTTCAAGTTGTGGGCCATGGAGGATGTAGCCCACCGCATGTACCTGAGCACGAAGCACCGGCTGAGGGAAAAGAGCGAGGCCAGGTTAGGTCATTCACTGCCTTGCAAAATCCAGTACTCGTTGTATAGGAAACAGAGGAACTATATCAGTAGTTGCTGTGATCACTCAGAAATTACAAGTCTTGATGTGGGTGTAGAGGGGAAGGGGTTAGTCTTCCTCCACCTTTTCTATGTCTGTGGTGTTCAGACAGCCCACATACAAGAACACTTGTTTCAATGAGTCACGATGTTGAAACTGTCGGCCTCAGTAAATGGTTATGCAAGTGACAGTCTTGCATCAGTTCTTCTCTTATATTTAGACTTTTTGTGTATCTTCTTCTTCGTGTATCATCTTTTGCACATTAAATAGCTGCCTTCTATTTGTTGTTTAACAGCTTGGCCTCTGAATATGGTCCCAGACAGGGGCCTGGGTACAGGAGCAGAGAAGAGGCGCGCTTATTGAAAACTGTACTGCAGGACTCCATCAACCTTTTAGAACAGGTAAGACTGGGATTAAACAAATCCAACTGTAGCTCATGTGAATCAGTGCATATTTTTTTACGCCCTTGAATTTCTCTCCATTTGGTGAACGCAGCCATAATTTTTCTGACTTGTATCGTTATAAAAAAAATTGCATGAGTCATTGTGTGCTTTAATATAATGAAATGTGCAAAGGGCAGCTGTTGTACATTACGGAGTCTCATCAGTCAGTGTTGTAAAATGTTTATATTGTACTCTCAGCTGTGAACCAAAGTTGACTTGGACTTCCCAAACAAAGATATGAACACACCAGATAGTTGTCTGTCTTAAGGTCAAGTGCAGATTGACCTAAAAATGGAGTATCTCTAAAGGTTACTAGGTGGAAGTAATTGAAATAGACTGTTTTGCATAACATTGGGTGCATGGCTAGGCTTCATCCAGGTGTTTTGGATGAGTCTGTAGTGTTGGTATTAGTGGCTCTATTTTTCTTGTAGATTAGTCATTTTGACGGGAATGACACTTAAATTTTCTGGCATTTTTTTTTTTTTAAACATTATCCATCCATAGCCCTCTGTAGTCAGTTGAAATAAACAGCAGCACCAAGTGAGCAAAGAAGGAAGGAAATGTGACTGCTAATCTGTAGTTTGTGGTTCAATGATATCGTTGAACAAGACATGAGGAGAGAAGACTATCAGAAAATTCACAACCCATTGCACATAAAGGAGACTTGATTTTCAAAGGTAACTATCCATAGACTGACTGGAGAGTTATGTGTGGCGGCGCTTATTTATTTTTGTTTTGTTTTTTTTCCCCCATCCTTATTTATTGATCTGAATTGACTGCATTAAGCCATGTTTGTTGTTTCAAGAAGTCTTTATTTGCTTAGAATTTACAGTAAATGGGTCTCAAGAGAAACTGCTTTCTTCAGTGGATACATTAAGTGTCTGTGGTGTTACAGTCATCCTCTTTCAGATGCCTGTCCTGTTTAATACCCAGCAGAAGTTCTGTTATAGTAATGGATGATGTCTTTAAGGCATGTGTTGTAGCTGCTCAGTCAGTTCTTTGTTTCTTCACAGCTCCGCAGTTCTCTGATGGTGTTGCAGCAGAATTTTGCTTTGGCCAATCAAACGGCAGCGCCACAGTGATGCTACCACACCTGGAGACCACAGAGCACCTGTCCCCAGCTCTGTGCAGCAAAAAGACACAGCAGCAACAAACTGCCTCTGAGGAACTCTCTGGTATTGGTGACAGTAACACATCAGTCCCCAGACTGTTGACATGCCATGTGTTGCCAGGAGTTACATGTCCCAAAGCCTTTCATGGGGCATCAGGTGCCAGGATGTTTTTAAAGCTGTAGACTGACTGCTGGAGTACAAAGTTACAGCAGACTCAGCTGTGCGTGAAGCACTGGCTTTGGATTTCTGTAGGGTGCTACTGTCAGCTCACTTGGCTGGCTTCTTTTTCACTCTTTTCTTAAATAGTGGCATTGGATTGAAACACTTGTCTGATGTGCCTCCTATTTCAGTGAGCCTCATGCCACATTAAATGAGATGTGTAAATAATTGTTTTTTTTTTTTTTTAATGCAAGGGACATAAATCAATACTATTTAAAGTTTCCTGTCTTTTATATTTTGCACATCCTTTTTATGTGTGTGCCTTTTAAGTTATCTTTCATTTTATCCAATAAATCTATAAAATCAAGTTAATTTTAAGGTGATTATTTCAGGTTTTTTTTTTTTTTTTTTTTCATGAATTTTGATCCTTTTCCTGTGTTGCGGACATGAATGGCTGCAACTTTGCACACTATAACCATTAAATATTCTCAGAATTTTGTAATATTCTATTTGAGATGCATTTTATGTACAGAAAATATTGCTGGTACCATGCTCTTCTTTTAAATTCATAATTAATGTATGGTGTATTTAATTAACAAGTCTAAGAGCTAATGATAAGAAGCAGAGCTGCCAAACACTGACATGTTGGATTTGTTTTGACATGGATAACTTTTTAAAAGCCTTTTTTTTTTTTTTTTTTTTTTTATTTAGGTGAAAATTCTATAGAAATGTGTATATACTTTGGTATGATTTAAAATTGTCATTCCAATAAAGGTGTAGGGTTGTTCAATGAATGTACTTGCACTGTCAACACTTTTGTGATTTACAGTTTTGTTTCTTTGGGACACACACATCACTGTAACTGCATTGAGCCTTATTTGTTTACAGAGTGCGGTTGTTGCTCTTGTAATATGAAAACATGCGCAATTTTGTCAAGATTAAATCAGCTGTAGATTTGCATTTTTAGCAATAATGTAATGCACTGTTTTAATAAATTATATTTCTTGCCAGGCTTTATTTGTGCTGCTCTTGTTTTTATGTCTGTGTAGGTTGTCATTTGCCCAGGTCATCATTCTTCTTGGTAGTTCTTGGTTCAACTGGACTGGTTTAGCTCTTTTTGAAAACGTTTCATCTCTCTTCCAAGAGACTCTCTGAAGAAGTCTCTTGGATGAGAGATGAAATGTTTTCATTCTCTTTCTCACTACGAGCACCATTTTTACCCCTCAGCCAACGTCTGACCAAAGGGGTATTGTAATCATTTTGTCGCCTGTCTGTCTGTCCGTTCAATGACATAATTGCATTATCTGAAGAATGCATTGAGATATCTGCACCAAATTTATACTGTGGATGCATGATGGCATGGAGCAGAAGCCTGTTGAAAATAGATCACCTTGACGTACTTTTCCAAGGTCAAATGGAGACATGACCCCTTTGTCGGGGTGATATGTTTGCTTGAAACAGCCTTGTGCAGTTATGAGTATTTTCAAATATGAATATGGATGTAATACGTTTTACACAAAGACAATCTAAAGTTACTTTCAACAGAATCTTACAATATACTTGACCGAGGGGTATTAAAAGTGCATAGCATGTTTTGTTGTTTTTAGGCGACTGTTGTCAGACTGTTGTGATAGCACAATCCAATCCAACTTTATAAAACAACCACACTGGACCAAAGTGCTGTACAGAAGACTAAAAGTACAATAAAAATTAATAAAAGCATTAAAAACAATAAAATAAAATAAATAAAACAAGTTAAAATATAAAAATAGAAACAAAATCTCAACATTGCAATAGTGTTAAAAGGCCAAGGAGAACAGGCGGGTTTTAAGAAGATATTTAAAAGTTCTGAAATCCTAATGTGAAAATGCTAAAGTTAACGGTAGGAGAAAGGTACTGAGTAATTTTAGTTTGTGTGACTTCTATTTCTATAACAATGACAGTTAAAGGTTAAAAAGTTAAAACTCACTTTATCATCCCCGCAGGGAAATTCTCTGTATTTTACCAATCTTGAAACATACCCGGTACCTAGCATGATATTCTATAAGAATATCATGCATTAATTACTGTAGATTAAACTACCCAATAACATGTAAACTAGCCAAAGTGAGCTCAGCTTCAACTTGAGTAGTGAAATATGTGCATATAGCACATAAATGCAGGAGTAATCAGGAGATAATGTCATGTATATGATAGTAAAATTATTTTATTACACAATGAATAGGCTATTTTACATCTATTTAGTACAATTAACTGATTATATTTAGCCTTTGTAGAAACATTTTAAATAGTATTACAGATACATATTGCAAATATAACAATAAAAAAGGCAGCTGTTAATATTTATACTAGCTGATACTTGATAGAAGAGTCCATTTTTTTTCCCATCTTTGTTCAAAGGTACCTGTATTATCAACTTTTCCACATAACATATATCCTCTACAATGTTCAGACAGTGTTTTAAGCCACATTTGAACCTGCACCTTGTGATCATCTTTTTACAGGATTACATTATTATTATTATTATTATTATTATTATTATTATGGTGACATTAATAACCTGTTACACTTAAACTTAAACACACAGAAAAAAAAATATACAGTTAAAAATAAAATACAGTTTTCCAATGGCACTGAAGTTTAATTGTAAATAGTTAGAAGGAACTGCAGGTTTATAGCGCATGCTGGAAACCAAAGCGGAAGACTGACTGGGACTGAAGCCAATGTATCTGTGTCTTTATCCTTTTGTCACAGGTGAAATACAAGTCTAATGAGATTCTTTAATTATTGATCAGTAGCTGCTCTTTGTGGTTTATTGTATGTATTATTGACTTCAGTGGGATCCTTTCACCAGTGGAATCAGAGAATTATGTGTAGGTGTGCCAACATTAAGATTAGGTTACATGTCTGTCTTGTTATGGGGACATGCCAAAAGTTTAATATTTGAGGGATGAGGGAGTAAATGAATCAGATTCTAGATCAGGGGTGTCAAACATATGGCCCGTGGACCTAAACAGGCCTGTTAAGGGATCTGATCTGGGCTGTGGGACGAATTTGTGAAATGCAAAAATTACACAATGAAGATATAAATAATCAAGGGTGATAAAATAATTAAGTTCAGGGTCCACATACAGATTAATTCAATCTCAAGTGGGTTGAACTAGAAAAATACTATCATAATAATCTATAAATAATGACAACTCCAAATTTGGAGGAAATGAAAATGTTTACAATTACAAACTATCCTTTCATAAAAACTTGTGAATAGCCTGAACACATATGAACCACCTGAACAGTCTTAACCCTTTACCAGGCAAGTGACTATTTTTGGTCATTTCTGCATGCATTACAAGACAGTGACAGCAACAGTTCCAGTGAGGACAGTGAGTCAACAATCTCAAGTCCAATGTGGTCTACAGGGTCTGTAAGGTCCACCTCTGCATGAACAGTGAGTGTACCTGCTTTGTTAGGTACCATGAAGTAATGGTACTAATGTAAGGAATGATGTTCAAAGGGATCATGTGGATGTGGACAGGGGTCTGGATCTGCACTAATGTTGATCTAATGCTCTAAAAATGTTGTTCTAAAGTTCTAAAACACATGTTCCTTTCACCTTACATGACTTTTTCTTGTATTTTTCACATTTACTTCATGGATTGTTTTTTTTTTTGCCACACATGGGTAAGGAATCAAATATGGTAACTTCATTAACCTTGATTTTCTATTTAACTATACAATTTTTTTTTTTAAATTTCACAAAAGTAATAAAGTCTTAAGTCCTCAAATAACACACTAAGGTTGGAATTTCAGATTATTTCTATGAGTGCCCTATAAAAGGTTAAGGAAAGTGCAATCTTTTAAAAATATTATGCCTGTTAATAAATGTCTTGTACCATTGTAGATCCACTGTGATCTGAAGTTGTAATGTACAAGTGTAAATGATAAACTGAGGCATAATACTGTTAAAATTGCATTTATTTTTCTTAAAAAAATTCAGGTTGTTCATGGTTGTTCACTTTATTCTCATTTTTACCCTGCTCCCTGAAGGGGAGGCAAGGGATATTGTTTTTGGTTCGATTGTTTGTTAACACTCTAGCAGCAAAACTATGGCCGAAATTTCACATGTTGGTAGCAGCAAAACTATTGGTTGAATTCATACCAAATTGGGTTTATAGATTGCCAGTGACCCAGAATAGGTGTGATTACATTTTGGGAACAGTAGGTCAAAGTTCAAAAATTTTTTAAAATTTTTTAATTTTTTTCCCCCTGTGTACTTATCATGGGCAAAATTTCAAACGCCTGTAGCAGCAAAACAATAGGCTGAATTCATACCAAATTGGGTTTGTAGATTGCCAGTGACACAGAATAGATCTGATTACATTTTGGGGAAAGTAGGTCAAAGTTCAAATATTTTTAAAATCTTTTTTTCTTTTCCCATTTACTTAAAATGAGCAAAATTTCTAGTGTCTATAAAAACATCAGTTTTGTTTCAATTTACTTCAAACTTGGCACATATAAAGAGGCAACTGATATGCTGATGTCAACAGGACTGATGCCAAAATAAGTGACAATATGTGCGAGGGGCGGGGTTTGTTGTGCTTGGTCCCACTTGTTTACAGCATACTTTGTGGATGTAAGCATTTTCATTATGTCATTTTACTTTTTTCACTGTTATTATTTTACTGATCCAGCCCGTTTAGGATCATATTGGGCTCTATGTGACCCCCTGAACTAATATGAGTCTACATGGTGTTGACTTGTACCCAGAGCCTTGGGTCTGTTGTTTCCATGTGGTTGGTGCCTCCGGTGTTCTGTGCGTCCTGGGCGGGGAAAGTCTACTTCATTTGACGTCAGGAGGGAAACTGCTCACTTAGGGGGCAGTGCCACAGGACGTTTCCCTGAGCACAAACCCAAATCCGGACCAAACCCGGGCGTGTGACTCCCTTCCGAGCCGGACCCCTGAACCCAGACTGGTTTACGTGCGGCTCCGGTGCGTTACGCTCCGTCCTCTGAGGCGTTCAGCCCCGGATTTACCGGATACGACAGCCGTCACCACCAGGAAGACTTCCGATGTGAAGCCCGGCGGGGGAAATCGCTTCAGTCGGTATTTACTCGGAAGCATCGATCGACATGTAGCGGCTCAGTGTTTGGGTATGTTGCGCGTCTTTGGTTTAATAATACAACTGTGCGTGTTGACTGGTATGAAGGGTAAATCTGGGCGAACTGTGGCTGTCATGAAACCAACACTGAGCCCTTATTTAACAACGAAAACATTAGATACACACACGCCTTTGCACTAAAAATATCTTTAAGTAAAAATGACTAAACGCCAAATAGACACGTCTTAACCTGGTGTTTCTGATTGTTCAACTTTAAATGACATCCATGAGTGGTTTACAAGCCTGAAGAGCAGGAAGTGGCCTCTTTGTAGTCCATAAAAAGTCAGCTGCAGCCAAGTTACGTGTCATATATTTTAATTAAAGACCAGAAAGCCTAAAACCTGTATTGTAAAAGGATATGGGTGCAGGGGGGCCGCCACGGATTTGGGGCCCCGTGAAAAAAAACATCACTTTGGGCTCCACCACTTCACTGCCATGTAAACCCTACAATAAAAACACTGTGCAGGCACGGATCAATATTCGATCAATATTATATTAGATTTTGAGATTTCATGTAAGATTAATGAGAAAGATGCAAGCCATGTTATATGTGTG
>JAPQRP010000015.1:21834305-21866674 GCA_037367295.1 Apogon hyalosoma | reverse complement strand
AACTTACTGGGTCATGAAATGGGTCCTTGAGCTTATGACTATGTGCAAGAAGTACATATACACCAGATAAGAAGGAACTGTTGCTGTAGATAACACACTTTTAGCTCTTTAAAACAAACTGTGAAATTGTCCTATCAGAGGTCATTAATGATGCTGCAGCAGGATTCACTGTCTTCTTACCGTCTTCCAGGACTGCACTCTGCTTCACCTGTGCATGGTACAGCAGTATCGTGACTGGAGGGTTACTCCACCTGCTGCTTGTGCAGGTCATCAACATCAGCTACAATGTGACCGAGCGCGAGGCTCGCATGGCCCTGCGTGACAAAACTGCTCGCAGTGCCTACTGGGGACTCGTTGTAGACACCGGCATCTATTCCAGAGGATTCCGTGTCAACTGGGCTGAGTTCATGATCATGACAGACAAAGTGAAGCTCCAACCTGCCGCCCCAACCAACTTGGTGTAAGAGATGCTGCCTGATCAAAACTGAGTCTTGAGCTTTTTCCTGCTGTTCTGTTCATGTCCACTGGATGGCAGCATGTCTCCTTTGACTTATAATTTACTTGAATGGCTTTTTGCTTGGCTGCAGACTGAGGAGCTGCCAAGACTGTTATCAGCAATGCTTTAATATCCAGTTTATTACAACATATGAGTTACTCTGACACATAGCAATAAAATAAACCTTAATAAGATACACTGACCGCCATTAATGTCACTGACAACCGGCATCTCTTCTATGCAGCTGTATCCACTCACACTGACCTTTATTTTCCTTCCAGTTATCATCTCATCGATCTGTCCCTTACACTGGATGTCTTCCCAGGATTTAAACTATATATTTATGTCTCCTCTACATTCTAGTGCCTTGCTGACTGGTGACTAAAGGCTGAATGAATGAACTATTTATCCTTGCAGGGATGGTTTCAAGGAGCACAATACAAGACAATACGATAACTAATCAATCTTGATGAACACATGGTCCTGAACATCAGTTCAAGGATGACATCTGCTCACTACACCTCCTGTTTCTTCTGTAAACAGTCCTCTGCTGTGATCATTAATCTGTAAACTTTGCTTGGCTTAAAAGTACAGCCTCATAGATGTGAGTCATAGATATTTCTTTTAGGGCACATGCCAGAGAATTGTGCTAATTAGTGTTTCACAGCATATCACTATTAATAGTTTGGACAGACTGGAATATGTCAATACCTTCTTTACTGTTAAACGCTGGTTTGAACTGACTCAAATTAGACACCTCTGTAAAATTACAAGACTGAAAAAGCAAATAAATCAATACACATTAATGTCAGCAAGAAAAATTAGACTCTGCTTTTCAGTGCTTTCCATTTCAGCAGCTTTTATTGGTCCTCAAAGAGGTTGAAAGCTTTTTCGTATCCTTATAACTGTTGGGTCCATTAAAGTAATGTTATATATTTTTATTAAACAAATGTGAAAAATGTGACATGTTTGTTGGTTTTCTGTTTTACGAATGTCTCCTGTGATGTGTATTTGTGCAGACATACAATGTTGCTCCTGCAGGTATCGCTTCTTTCAGGCTTTTACAGTAGATAGGAGCGGAATTCGGGCACAACCTCAGCCACTATCCGGCCCAGCTTTCTCCGCCGCTCCTCCCTCTCTCTTTCCTTTCGCAGCAGACATGGAAGCTGCCTCCAGGCCAGGAAACATTGTCGCAACACCCGTCTGAAGTACAGGCAGATGGAGGGACAGACGGGAATAGACCAAGTGAGCAATACGAAACTGAATTGTAGAGACCTCTAGGTTGACAAGACCTAATGAGTTTTTGACATAATGTTAGTTGGGGTTTATTGAAAATGGCAGCTGGCCAGATGGTGTGAATTCACCTGCTGGCTGTGGTCATTTTATTTACACCTGTGAAGTTAAAACATTCATATTTTGTGGAAACGATAAGGAAACATTATGTAAGGCCAGTGCTACAGCCCTCATTACCTTAGCTGTGCCTGTATTATAATGCAGCATGTGTTTTCTGCAAAATCCATTGCACATCGACAGACATAACTTGTTTCTCAAAATTTCTCAATGAAAACAGAAAAATGTAGTTGGAAAGAGAGCAAAAACACCCCCAAACTCTATTAACCATAATATGAGGACTCCTAACTGCTAATCTGAAGGACTTAATTAAATGAGATGAGATGGTCTAATTTACAATGTAATGCACAGGTGGTTGCAGTGGTAGGAAAAAAAAATCTAAATCTGTTAATGGACTGGCAGATCCCACTTTCACATCAGCAAATTTCCAACAGCTGCTCACAGTCTGGTTAAAACCATTGTCATGTTCTGCCCTACCTGAAATAATGCACTTCAGGTGTACAATAAAATGTGAAAATTCCTAAGGCGCTTATGTTACTGGGGGAGCATATCTGCACCAACCATATGGAAAAGTCATGGGTTGCTGACCTGCTATTGTGCTCCTGAGCCAGCTCCTGACGGTCCCACTCCACCAGCCTTTCCTGGGTCACATGATCGAGCAGAGCCAGCAGAACCCTCCTCGTAGTGTTAGCGCGATAGAAACGCTCAGCTCTCTCCTCCTGAATCATCCGCCAGTCCTTTAGCTAACACACGACAGGCATTCAGGCGCACAGCAAATGGGAACATTGTAAAACCGACATGAGCTGACTGAAAATTTAGCAAATAAATGTTTTTATCATGCTGTAAAACAATCTTTCCAGGGCCCATTTTTGTCCTGGTGCTATGGCTTACTATCAAGTAACGAGACTGTCACTTGGTTAAATAAGAAAAAGGCAAAAAGTTGGGGTTTTTTTTCGTCACGGTCTGGGGCCTGAAACCATTACTGACTGCACGTAGAAGAGATTAAGAAAAGGTGGCGCACTGAGTCCAAGGCAGAAGATGGGGAGACTGCAACACTGATTGAGAAACTGAATATTTGTGTGAGTGTATGTGTGGGTGTATACGCACTCTTTTCCAACAGCTTAAGCTCCTCCGAAGCAAAAAGTGCTGGTGCAGTTGGTCAGCAGAAGCTTCTTTCTCAGACAGGGACGCTCTTGCTGATTGCTGCCAGGCTAGTGTACATCGCCTCAAGAGGAATAGATTGTGATGACTCTCAGCCAGCTGGCGGGGATTGAATAGAAATGTTGATGCACACTGATGAATGCAACCACATTCTTATGTGCCAGGTACAAACAATATGGTGATATATAAAAGAAATGCCTGTCTTTGACTACAGATCACACCTAACATCTATATGCACAAGATCATCTGCGTGTATAGGAGATGCTGTGCAAAGCCATTGTCACTTTTAACAATACATGATTAAACTGTAAGATGAACACGGATAGAAAGTAAGATTACATTGTGTCACTTGCTTTTATTTGGATGTTTTCCCTCTGAACATATCTGTGTATCCAGCCTTTGTATGTCTGTGTCCAAGAGTGGGCTGTTGAGTGGTGGTGGGTACATGACTGCTTGTATCTGTGTTTGGCTCAAGATATTTGCTTTTGCTGCTGAGAAAGTATTTTTACCACAACAGTTATCACAATTATCAGTCTATTAAGCTGTTAGATTGGGTTGTCTGTGGATACACAATGTGGGATATGTGGTTCTTCATAACATTAGTATTCATGAGTTTTATAGAGCACTCAAAATCAATTCTCTATCATCTGAGTAACTGGGATAAATAAATAAATTTGAGTAATTGACAGCCAAAGCAACTAGGGGAATATGAAGAAAAGTCAAAGACTAGTAATTATGCCACAGTTTTAGGATTTAAAATGCTCTCTTTATTGGTTCAAATAGCCTTTCTGGTGATTGAAAAAGTCTGTGCTCTTGTACCTCTTCTACTGAAGCTGGTGTAATTCAGTGGTAGTTATAAGACGAAAAGGAATATTTAATCCTCTTCGTGTCCTACACATTTTTACACAGATTAGTCTTTATAATCTTTCAAAGATTTTAAAGAAATTACTAAATAAGCTTTTTCAGATGTGAATATTAGGAAGAATTACATCAAGTAACAGTCCGTGTACCATCAAAAACATCCAGGCACTTGCTGATTTGCATTACAAAAAAAGTCTTTAATATAAAGTAGTTTGTGCATTACAGCTGTGCGTACACTGCCAAAACCAGATAGCAGATGCACATACTGGATTGGTTCTTTATTGTTGCAAGACTAACAGGAACACTTTTAATATTTAAATTTATGGTATGCACATGGACTTCGTACCACATTTACTTTTGATGGTCAGAAATTTCCATCTTACTTTTTGTAATTCTGTTCCAATAGCTTATGTGGTAAAGGAAGGCCAGAAGCTGTCCTTGCAGTTTGTTGTTCAAATTGGATTTCTATGGTCCCATGAAAGGCGAGAATCAAAAATGCCTCTTGGGTTGTTATTATGTAAGGAGTTAGAGAGCTAAGAGGAGTCCAGAACTGGCTGGGAGCTGAAATGTGCAAAACAGGTGATGTACCTGTATGTCAGCTTGTCTGAGCTGAATGAGGCGTTTCCAAGGAGCTAGACCTCGCCGTAGTAACAAGATTCTGTGGTAGTGTTGACGGGCCATCTTTGTGAGTTCCTGTTGCCTTTGCTGTTGTCTCTGTTTCTCTTCTTCCCTCTGCAGACACATTATTTCCATAAGTACCACAGTACATTCTACATGCATGTGATCATACTTGCAGTAGATGACTGTTTGGTCTATTCTGATATGTCTTTGTGAACTTTGATCAAATATGGAATACATCTCACCTCTCTTTCCTGTCTTTTCTCCTCTCTCTTCTTTTCGGCTGCTCTGCGTTTCTCCTCTTCCTCCTCCCTTTGCCTCTGCTCCTCAGCTGCTTTCATCTCAGCCTGAAAGTTTGATGACATTTCCTTTTTAAACAAATGTGATCCAACAAAACAGTCTGTTTGTTACCACCAATATGCAATTTGTTTCTTCATGATACGACATCACAATTTCTCACCAACTTTTCCTCTTCTTTCCTTTTCTTCAGTTCCTGGATTTCCTTTCTCCGTACTGCACGCTCATGTGCACGTGCCTCCATAGCTTCAAAGAGAGGGAGAGGGATGAAATGAGCTCAGAGTATTCCTCTGAAGTTCCTCAACAGCTCTTCAGGAGAAAATGTGTATGTTAAATTTGTTTGGACATTCATATTCGAAACGTGTAACCAAGGTCAAGCTAAATGTAGAAGCTATTGTGGAGCACTATAAACTTAAAAGACATTTATTTATGCAGCAATGTCCCCATACTTGTGGCTCAGGGTCATGCAATTTTCTCACGTCATGACAAAAGTATTAGGTCATTGTGTTTCTGTATGTTTGTGCCTCGTGTATTTTTGAATACATATATCTGTGTGAATGTGAGTAATCGTCTCTTCTATTAAACTTGCAGAGAACTTGCAGACTGACCTGTGGTGATTGGATGGGGGCATGTCTGACGTGTAACGGTTTTCCTCTGAGGTGTACATTGACTGTCAGGTTGTCCAGTAACCCTCAGTGCCCTGGAACAGAGCAACAAAGATCTGTCTTTCTCCTCCTTGCCTCGCCTGTTTTATTCAGACAGGTATCCACTCAAGACAAGCTGAAGCAACATCACACTGTCTATAAGTCATGAATTTAAATGAAGTGCAGAACTTCTTGCGTTTTGCTGATAAAAACATTTTTCATGCTGTTCAAAGTCTCACAGACTGACTTTTTTTTAATGATTAATAAAGTTTAGAAATTTAATCATCTCTTGGAAAGCATATTTAATCTGTCCTCACAGGGACAGATAATTATGTGAATGTTCAAAATATTAGCTTTTGCCCAAGAGCTCATCTGTTCTCTCTAAATTTTAACTGTTTCTGTTTCTTTGTATCTACTCCTGTCTAATTTATGCTTAAGGAAAGCTATTAAACACAGAATAGTTTTTAATCCTAATTCACCTCAGGGTCACCCATGAAAAGTAAGTGAAAATTCAATATTTAAGTTCTAAAAAGGTCTGCATTTAGCCCCAGAGTTCGGTCTGTTATTAGTCTCTATTGAGACTAAGGAGTTAGAAAACTGATGTGATTATTTATCATGTCTAGATTTAGATTAAGTTTTAGGGCAAATAGTAAATTTGAGGCCTTAGAGAAAAAGGCTTTGGCTTTATGTAGTTTTACTAGTGGAGAAGAGGCTAGGCTAATGATGCAGTACATTGAAATAATCCTAAACAGTAAAGGCACAAAAATGAAACATACATTCTATACTCATTCATTCTTTTTTTTCTTATTTTAGTGTCAAATTATCTACATGTGTTAAATGTTTACTACCATATACTAAATAAAATTACATGTGAAACAGAAACATCCCTAAATTTGGGGCGGGGGGTCAGATTTGACGGAGGACCCTTTGCTGCATACCACCCCCTCCTTCTCTCCTCTTTTCTGTTTCTTTCTACCTGAAGTCTATGTATTAAAGTAGAAAATATTAAAAATAAGTGTTTAAAAAAAGAATCATCCTTAAATGATGACACACACTCAGCTCAACTGTAATGGTGCTGTAAGCAAGTAACAAAATGTTTAAACCTGTGTTTCCATATGTCACAGTGGACATACGTCTGATCTGTGGGATCACATTTGTGGCTCTTGAGTTTTGAGCCTCCTGGACTTGACAGCTGGATAAGCTGTGCAGTTTTCTGTGCTTCCAGCTTTAAGCCCATCATGCTCTGTTCTTCCTTCAGCCGTGCAATTTGGACTTGCTGCTCCCTCAGCAGCTTCCTCTGCTGTGTGATGATCTGCTGCTGAACAACATGTCTGTGCTCAAATCGACTGCCTGGTGCTGCCATACTTTTTGAATGGGCAAAGCCACTGTCCTCGTCTCTCTGTTGTGCCTTGTGGAGCTCAGCAGCAGTTGGTGCTACATGCCGTCGGCTTACCTGCCATGGCTGAGTGGGCTGGACCACAGAAACTGCAGTGGCCACATGGGTTTTATCTTGAAGTTGTGCTGGCGCATCAGAGGCTACTGTACCTGTCCCCTGATGATCCACCTACAGTGAATGAAACAAAACACATAATATGGCAAACCTGCCCCTTGGTCCAGGTACATAAATACCTGAAGAAATAACATATGCAGTATCGACAATACTGCTAATAGGCAAAACACAAATATAAATGAACAATATAGATTGCAAAAAATGAAGGATAGTGGAATAGAGCTCAAGGGACTAAATGAATAAAGCAGTAGATGAAGCTGCACGTTCAGGAATTAATGATGGAGGCTGCTTATACGCAGGATTCCTGGAGGCGGACAGGCTCAACAAAGATTAAATAGTGCTGAGATACTCATAGAAGCTGTATGCAATAGACATCAGGGTTAAACAAAATGACATGTAGTAAAAAGGTCAGACAACACCTTTTAGAGACAACAGAAACTGAATTCAACAGTTCATTGTTGTTCCCTGTCTGACGAAACTGCATTGATTTGAGCTCAATCCAATCACAAATAAGAAATGGTGTCCTCTCTCCTCTGAAGCTGGAGAGATGTGCATCACCACAGTATTACTGAGCCACCATCATGAAGCTAAACCTGTTCTGAAATGTTGTTGTGTTCTGACCCTCCTTTGGCCATAATGCGTCAATAAGGATCTCATCACTATTTAATTTTTACAATTACTCAACCTCCCACCTCTACAAATCCTGTATATAAGCAACCTCCACCATGAACTTCTGTAACTCCAACTCCAGCTACTGTTTTGTTCCATCAGTCTCTTGAGCTCTACTCCACGATCCTACACTTCTTTCTTCTCTCTGCCATTCTTGCCATCTGCTCTATGCCCACCTATTCTCCTCTTCTCCGTTCTCTCGCTCACATCCTCCAAACTTGTGAATATTTCAGCAGGAAAGGTATTTTTTTGTGTCTGTTTAATGTGCTGGGAAAGGTTCTTCCAATACAAAGAGAAGACAATTAAGTCTCTGTTTAGTGCTTTTCTAATGAGACCAATGAGCAGAACTGATGTTTTAGTCATGTTTCTAATTAGCGTAATGTGCCATTTTTCTTTAACTGATTTCTCAGTTTTTTTTCCACTGACAAGCATTTCAAGGTAGCCAGCATCAGAAATGATCCAGGCACATTTTTACCCTGCCCCCCGAAGGGGAGGTGAGGGTACTGTTTTTGGTTCGTTTTTTTTGTTTATGTGTTTGTCTGTCTGTCTGTCTAACTGTTTGTTTGTCAGCAACTTAATGGAAAAACTACTAGACCAATTTCGATGAAATTTTCAGGAAAGGTGCGAGGTGGTCCAGAATAGAGCCCATTAAATTTTGGTGAATGTAGATCAAAGGTCAAGGTAACTGAAAATGTGTTTTCGCAAAAATGATATGAGATAGGGCAAATCAGGAATTTCCTTTTCATTTTGCAAATAACTTATTTTTGCTCTCACTGTTGATGTGTATTGACATCAGAACCTTGAAGGCCAAATTTGAAGACTCTAGGTCAAAGGTCACAATAAAGCTCAAAATCGAATTTTGGCATCTTAGAGACTTCCAATGAGCACCAAAATGCCCATCTTTCAATTCTGCATCTTGTGTGTATAGATTTTGACAAAATGGCGTCATGACCTTTGACTCTGAGCAACCTTGAAAGGTCAAAATCAAGGTCACATGATTTTAAATGGTCGTAACTCCAAAAAGAGTGGTGATAAGTACTCAGTTACAATTGTTGACAGATAGGAAACTACATGTAGGCTCCAAAATGGCATCATGACCTTTGACCTTGAGCAGCCTTGAAAGGTCAAACCCATAATCTCAAGTTTTGAGAGGGCGATGTCCATTAAGAGCTAAAACGTTTGCGATGGGCGGGGTATGTTGTACCTGGCACCACTCGTTATGCATTGATTCGTGAATTCCGGAGTGCACCTCTCACCCTCTGCCTTGCCTCTGGTAGCTTGGGCACCTCAGTTGGAGTCATGGCTGCCTGATATGCTGGGGTTTCTGTGGCCTTGAGTTTGCCTGTTGTTGCAGCGTGGATTAAGGCAGCCATCTTGCGTCGAGTTTCCTTCTGTTGAGCCAAAAGCTCTCGTTGCTCCTTCTGTGTCCGACACCAGAGCTGCCAGTCTTTTAGACATCGCTGTAGTAAACGTCTTCGGTCACTTTCCACAGCCAGTTGACATTGTCTAAAAAGCAAGAAACAAAAGTGAGGTCTAGGTGGAGCTCAGTAATTGCTGGGAGTGAAAATCCTACAGTTACCGCAGTAATTAATGGTCTTTTTACACATACTTTTTAAATACATATTGTGTCAGTTATGCTAAAAGGCAGAATTTCCACCATCAGAGGTTAACTCAATATCAGTTATCTTCTGTTCTTGCCTATTTTCAGCTCGAAGCTCCTCCTCTGTTCTTGCCACCTCTCTCTGCTTTTGTTCTGCCCACACAACTGCTCGCCAAGCTCGCCACGCTCTCAGCTGCCTCTTCCAGTCACACAGAGCCATGGCCTTGCCCATGCGTAGCCTTTGGTTCAACACTACTGAATACCATCCAGAGAAATGCTTCTGCAGACACTAAAAAGTAAGCACAGTGCAATAGTAAAGTAAGGAAAACCCCAAGCTCATAATTGCAACAGTAAATATATAGAGTATGTACACAACTGAAGGCACTTATGCATCCATCTATATGCAGTTCTGCTACCAACCTTTATGTTGTGCATACAAAGCATGATTTGTATTTGTTGTTCTTTGTGCAGTTGTTTTGGGTCCTGCTGCCACTGCTGTTTTGTGGGGAGCAGAGGAGCTGACGGTGAGCTCTTGGCTGACCTCTGCCCCTCCCTTTCCCTGTGGAGTGCACATACAGCCAATACACAATCTACCAAAACCCAGAGCAGACTAAAAGAAATCTCTAGAGAAAACCCAAGAAACTGCAGTAAAAAATCTTTTTTTGGGTGTAATATAACGACTTAAGACTTTTATTCCAGTATGTCTTTTGTGTTCAATTTTGAAACTTGCACATCACATAAATATTTTATTTTCTGCTCTTTTATACTGCTACTCACTTACATTGCAAAGGGAAATATTATGCTTTACTCCACTCCATATTCTGCACAATAGCTATTTCCTTTTGATAAGTCAATTTTATAGATAATACTTCTGCATGTCTACTTGAATTCCATTTTTTTGTAATTACTTGTCACAGAGTACTTTTATATCATGGTTTTCCTCTGATATTATTATAGATGAAATTCACAGCTGTAGTAATGGCACTGACTAAGACAAACTGAGATAAGGTCATTTACCAATAGACAACAGCTGTAAAAACTCATTCTAGCCACAGACCTCAACAGCAACACATGGCCCCAATATTGCCATATGTGTGGGGTTTAGGGTGGATCAGGTAAGATCACACACAGTGCAATCAGGGAGAAGTAGTAAGTAATTACAAATATATAGGGGACTCCTGCAACCACTGGTTGCCATGGATACCATACCTCTGTCGAGCTAGCTGTTCCATACATCTCTGTTCCTCCATCTGCCGACGCAGTCTCACCATCTCCTGTTGAATCATCTCCTCCTGTCTGTGCGCCTCCTGATTCTTCCTCATCTCCTCCTGTCGCTCCCTCCTCTTTGCCTCCTCTCTGGCTCCCCGCTGAGCCTCCTTCTCCCTCTGCTGCCTCTGCCTCTCAGCGTCCCGCCGAGCCTTGTTCTCTCGCACCTTCATTCGCAATCAGGAGCAATTAGTGTTATTCAGAACACAGTTTGGGTGCCCATCTCTCCAGCTGATTCACACAGAGGAACATGCATTGACACTTTATCAACCTACAGCACATATCACTAATGTAACTCAAGCATCCTTTGCATCACTTTAGGGACATGCGTACCTGCTGGTGTCGTGCTTCCATGGTGATGACTGGATCTCTGACCTTCTTCTTTGTTTGGCCAACATCTAGAGTCAGTTGCCCCATCATCCCAGAGTCCAGCACTTCTTGCTTCATCAGGCCTTGTAAGAAGTTGCTAACAGTGCTGTGTTCTTCTTCCTCAGCCAGGTAGTTGTATAAGTCTAAGTTTCCACAAGTGAGGTGAAAGAAAAATATTTCATAATGGCTGAGGAGTGTTTAAAAGACCGTATCAGTTAATTCATCCCATAGCTGTTGGTGCTTTAATTTACTGTTGACCATTTTGCACATCATACAATAATTTTTTTAATTGGTTTCCTCCCAGCCAACTTGTCTTTGGATTCAGTTCATTAAACCATGGTGAGAAAAATCTATGTGAATAAATTCAAAACTTCAATGAGATGGTCAGTCTACAACAATAAACAATTAGTTTCCTATGCACAGGATATATTTTCAAAAGTACTGTTACACAGAAAAAAAATATGGATTAGATAATTACTCAAGGCTCTAATATCCAATGTTTTGGTTCAAAGTGCTGAAAAGTATTGCATTCACCACATAAGAAATGGAATACTGAACATCAGTTTTTGTCTCCAGTGTTTAATCATGAATACAAAAATCTTTTTGGGATTTGATTTTTTTTTAAGTCTAGACTTACTCAGTAAAACTTTAATTGGGTAACTTTTGTTGGTAAAATGGCAAGTTCATATAATATATAATGCATGTATGTACCTAATAAAAATTTAAGGAAGGCAAAGCACTGTGTTAGAAATGATAAGCCTGAGGTTTTTGCAGTATTGTGGGTAATAAACAGAGTACCATCGAAGTTGCCATAGTTTTGGACTGTAGGCTGAAAAGAAGTCACTGGAACAGGGCTCCTTCTCTCAGCAGGGCTCATCAGGTCATCTTCATCCATCTCTAGCTCCAGTCGCAATTTGCTGCTCAGCCAATTATCTAAAAGAGCCTGAGCTGCAAATACAACAACCCAAACACACATCAGTATTCAGCTTACAGCTGCAAAGGCTCAACTTTCTATTATAAAGATAACATTTTTCTGGTGACCCTATTGACCTACCCTCACTATAAGCATCATTGTGATCTTTTAACTGCTCGGAGCTTTGCAAAGCTACAGCAAGGCGATTGGTACCACAATGAGGTTTCTTGGGGGAGAAGACTTCAGCCACAACAAACTCAGAGGCCATCTCCACGCGCTGAGGGGAAGCAATTTCACTAAAGGAGTCAAAATAGAGGTAGGTCCACTCCTAACTATTAGCCTATCTTCATCAGTTAACCTAATGTTAATATTTTTACACTGTGAAAATGACATAAATTCCTCTTACCTTCCTCCACTGATCAATATCATCATTCCTCAGATGCATCTGAGGGAGCAAAGTATACACAAATATCAATTACAAGACAGAAGTCAACATCCATGAAAACATGGCCTCACGGTCACCTTTGCCATCTTAAAAACGCCCTGACAAGCTCATGGAAACCTTGAGCTGCAGGAACAGGGTGTAAATTGAGGCCTGAGCCAATGCTTGGTGTCTGCGGATTATTTTAGAGGAAAGCTTAGCTATTGCTTTAAATCAGCAGATTATGTCCAAAATCATTTCCCAGACATGACAAAGTAGGTACTTTACAAAAAGCAATTCAGCTATCTCTGTCTCTGGGTGCGAATATGTAAGGCTGCAGGCATGATCAGAGAAAAGCTATTTCTCACCCTTTCCTTTGACATGAATGTGATTCCATAGGCCACATAACACCTTTGAGCTTTTCCTTCATTCATAAATCCAATAGGACACTTTCACAATTATAGTACGTTTTACCGCTCCACTGGATTTTACTAATCCCGGGGAAATGGTAAAAATATTTTTTGTAGATATGAGAAAGTGATGAGGTAAAGTCTGAACAAATCTCAATGTTGACGCAATTGACCTCTCATTTTACTGAACATTATTCCACACCTGATTATTTACCTTTTCTGAAGATGTGTTATGCTTGCCATGCCGCCGCCATCTAAACAGGTGGGTATTGTGTCCGGGGAATGTCATAACCTGATTTGCTACAGACTTTATATCTTCCTCTATTAATCTGCAACGGCAAACATCGTTTTACTATCCTCTTCGGGTCATTAACACCATTAAACAACCACATTAATCGACTAGTTAGATGTTATCGCTGGTTCAGAAGTCACTATAAGCTCTCACAAAAACCCAAGACCTTCACACATAATTGACTTCAATTTGGAAAGCAAAGGACTCTGGGTAACGTAGTTAATTAAAGTAGTTTAACTCGACCTGTTCCGATACGACAAAACATTTCAGAACTACGTGTCCCATCATACTGTGTCTGTTGTTCAGGAGTCTCTCTGGTAACCATAGCAACATCGGAAACTTTATAAAAGCATTAAATTTGCTTTAAAATATAAGAAAATAGAAAAAAAAAATTAAATAATAAAGATATTGTCTATAATGTATAATTGTGTGTTTTAATTAATATAATTTAGTAAGTGCCGTCGCAGAGGATGACGACATCTTTCCACGACTTGTAGATCCTGTATGGCTGTAGGGGAGTCCTGTCTAAGCGGAATAATGACGCTCTGAAATTAAAGCAGGCAGATTTTAAGTAAACATAGACGTAATCGTATATTTTATTTTACTTGTGTCACTTAAGAAGACATTACTCAATTCCGAAATCACGGAAAATGAGGCAGAAATTCGTAACACGTGACCGCTGCGGCTACATCACAGTTAGCTACGTGGCTAATTCACATGGTCTTTGAATAAATTCTGAGCTGACAGTCAACTTTAACCGGGACCGTTGTCTTTCAGGTTCGTATATGCGAGATATTGTAGCGAAATCGTTTCCTATTTACGACTACACCGACTGCAAAGAAGGGCATGGCTGGCAACCGGTTGACGTTGGAGCTGACCAGAGTGGTTCAGGGGAAAAGCCGACTCGGTGTCTTGAAGGGGCTCGGCAGGACGGGACAGCATTCCCTGGAGGTTCCGGGTTGTCTGCTGTACACACATTTTGGCACAGTTCCTCATCTCACCCAGGATACACTACACACCCTGAGCAGCCTCCCGTCTGTCACCCAGGTTACCTTGTCCACAATGTAAGTTATCACCGTCACATAAACACACACGTGTCTTATCACACAACCTGACCTCTGTTACTTCTCATCTATAGAGCAGAGCACCAAGAAGTGTTGGAGGAGTTTAAAGACGGATTCAGGACGTTTGCAGGTAAAGCTATTGTATTCCAAAATTGCTTATATCTCCCAAAATGTTGGTCCTAAAAACTAAATTGCAGCAGTTAGTTATTTCCGGATTTTGTGTGAATCCCCAGACACACACACACACACGCACGCACGCACGCACGCACGCACGCACGCACACACACACACACACACACACACAGAGGCCACTTGCCTTTTATAATATAGATATTTTGTTTCTTCATGTAATGGAGCACAATTAACAGGAGAGACAGGGTAATGATGCAAAGCAGAACAAACAGCACTCACCACAGCATGAACACAATGCTACTCTAATATATCCTAATGCATTCAATTTTGATTAAAAGGTAATTTCATCATCATTTTTAAAATCACCTAAAGTTGATGCCAGATGATTTACATGCTGGAAAAAGAAGCCAATTGTGAATTACACAAGAGTATTTTGGCACTAATGTGGAGTTATTAATTATTAGTTATAATTATTATAATTATTCACTAAACCTGGAGCAGTCCATAAAAAATTGAGGCAATTTTAGATGGTATGTTTACTTTTTGTAATATTATTTTCCCTCAAAGTCAGTAATTCAACAGGTGATCCCATCAGCCACTGGCAAATATCCGATAATAGTTTGTAAAATGTCCTATTGGTCTATTTCATTATAATGTACTGTCAAGTCAGAAACAGTTAAAAAATGCATTGCATAATTAAACAAGGAAAGTAAAAAGTGTGTGTGAAGTGGTGTGAATGCATGGCTTGGTTATCTTAGGGTGCCATCTGATAGGCCACACATTCACACGCTGAGTGAAAATGTGTGGCAGGTTTTAGATGCTAAAACTCATAGTTCAAAGCTAATTCCTGAGCATTTCCAGAACTTGTGAAGTTTTGTAGTTGGGGAGTCAATATTTGAAAAAATGTCATAATTTTCTCTTCTGTAAATTGATACATCAACATGTCCTTTAACTGTAAATTAGACTTTGCTGGAAGTGTTAATTCTAGAGTGGCCCTTTTCTTCTCTGCTTTGGTTATTGTCATTTTATACTCGGCATTTCAAGTAACTATTACATCAAAAGAACCTCTTCCAGCCTCAAAATCCTATATTGGTGTGACTAGTTGATTTGATGTAAATGTCACGCCTAGCGTGATGCACACATTTGCTCTGGAGAGTAGGCCATATATGAGCATCATTTCCACTGCCTAAATTGGAAACACTGGAACAAATTATGGAGTTTATAAATATACTATATGTTGGGTTCAATAAAGAAAAGCTGATTAGCTGCAAAAGCCTGACTGAAAAGTAGTATTTATATAAATGCCCCAGAAGAGTGACCTCATTCAGCTCTGCTGTACAACAGTAGCTATGGTTTTACCCAGCCTTAGGCAGCCAAATTTGAAATTAGAAATGTAATCGCTGTAGCGTCACTTGTAAACTGTCAGGGGATTACTCCCATGTTGTCTCTAAAGTCCCAAAAGGGACGTGAGCGAAGGAGCTGTGATTGAATAATTAGAAATAATAACAGCATTTGTTATGAGGGCTTTTGTCTTCTCACCTTTTGATCTTCTGCTCCAGCTGTGTTTGCTGATAAGGCCACACGTCATTCGTCTCTCCAGACTCAGTCACATTTACATGCTGTAATGAAGCGTCTCACTCCATCACCTTTGCTGACTGTATCCCCTTGTCTAATTTGGTTCTTTGTAGCTGATACACACTGTTGCCTTTGATTTGTGTAGGTCTTCATGATACTGTCTTGTACTGCTCGCTTCATGACCCTGCAGCCCCCTGTCCAACGGGTTATACTACCAACAAGGTGAGAGGAGCAACACTGTAAAATCAGCAGAGTACTTGTTTTCACATTTCTGTGTCTATTTTAAGGGGACATGTCTTCTGTTTGTGGGTAGACGGTGTCAGTGTGGGGCAGCGGTGGACGAATAGAGCTGACAGTTGATAAATTCATGGCTCTGCAGAAGACAGTGCAGCCAGACTTTTACCAGAGCATGGCAGACGGTGAGACCTGGCAGAACAACACCTCTCGCAAAAGGGTTAGAAAGTCAGTGGATCGAACTCTAGCCCACTTGGACGAGTGTCTGCTGGTGCACCAGAAGGTACAGGTAAACAAACGGCTAGCATTTAACACACATCTACTCTCTGAGCACAAAAGACTTATTGACTCTGCTTTTAAGAACAGGTGGTGCGTAGCACAGCACAGAAGACAAGGATTGATGTTTAATTTTGTTGTCACAGGAGCGCTGTGCAACTCTGCTATGGCTGGAAACAGAAATTAAGTGGAATACATTATCAGTAGTTGTGGAAGTTCCTCTTTAAAGGCAGTGCACTTACTTAAAAGACTTAAAAGTATACTAAGACAGATTCCAAAAAAGAAAATGCTGAAATACATTCTTCAGATTGGCAAATTAATCAGTTTGGCTTTTTGGTTGAATGGTCGGTGGTCACTGACTAATATTGACTGCCATTACTGACTCTGAGGGGAGAAAACGACACTTGGAATGACCTATAGTTTTGGGGTTTTTTTTACATTTAGTTTTATCTTGAATTCCAGATTAATGACTTGATGTTTAGTAGGGATGCAACGGCACTCGGGGAAAACCTTGAACTGTTCGGTTCGCCCTCCACAGGATAATCCGCCCTAGTGAACCGCGGGATTTTGGTTCTGTAATTGATTTTGCGTTGGTGGCGAAAGGCAAAATTTTGCCCAGCAAGTCTCTCTCTGCATGTGAGCATGCAGCACGGGGAAGCTCCGCCCCTCAGTGAGAGACAGTGACAGAAAAGTGGCTTTAGACTCAACACACATCAGAGTCCTGCCGGGGTCCACCACTTTTCCAAACCCGCATCCGCCTGTACCTGCGTACATTAGATCCGCAACCCAACCCATACTGCGATTAAACACATTGTCTCACTTTTACTCACTTTTCAGTACACGCGAGCCCCAACCGGGTACAGGAATGTGATACACATACAAGACCATGACACACTACTACAAGGAAATGCATATGGGAGATAACCATGGTGTTTTTATACCGCCGTTCTCTTTTACATTCCTTCGCAGAACAGGAATTCATTTATTTTAAAAAGCCCCCTTTGGTCCTTATGTGTGCATGTGCCTGTTTTATATGACTGTATACAAGTAAAGGAATAAAAAAGGGTTCTATTGTTCAGGACAGAAAGGGTTATTTTATTCAGTACAGTCATAGAATTTGTTTCTACTGTGAAATTCAGTTTTTATTGACAAGCAAAATAAAAAATATAATTTTGGGATAAAAAAAAAAACAAAACATTTTCTTTATGCACAAAACACAAACCGAAACCGAACCAAAAACTGTGGCACAAGAACCAAGGTACGGACCAAACCGTGGGATACCTGTACCGTTTCACCCCTTATGTTTAGTGTTGTAGATTTATGTTTTAATAGTTTTTATTGCTTTGACTTTCATCTTAGTAGTTATTAGTTACTGATTTCCGCTTAAAACTGTTATGATTATATTGGCCTTTAAAGGTCAACTTTGTATTACTTACATGTATTTTAGGTTGATTTAATTGCATAAATAGAACATAATCATGTATTTCTTTGAGTATAATCCTCTGAATATTTGAGCCCTTGTGTTTCCATTACCTTAAACCATCATTTCTCTGCTTTATGGTGGGTGGAAGCCATTGCCAGGTGATGAAATGATCTCCTATTATGAGTGTGGATTACAGTTAATATCCCTTCACCTGAAAAGCTTAAAATGGACAAATCCTACACTGGTTTCAATGAGGGTACAGTAGGTCAAGATGAGATGAGGATTAAGTGGTACATTCTGCAATTTCACCTCTAGATTTCACTAAATTTTACACACTGGTCCCTTTAAAAACCTACTATTGGTTGTCCAACACATTGTGATGATTCACAGCACTCTATCATTGTGTGTTTGCTTGGTGCTGTCGTTTTTATATGATCTTTATTTTATTGCCTATACTGTGCCCTTACTAACTGCTGCAGTTATGTGTCCTGCTGTGTATTTTATTGCTTGGCTGTTTCCCTTGGGAGACCACAGTTAAAGTGTAGTATAGAATATTGGGCAAAGATCCAAACGGAGGCAATACACCTGAAAGCATACTGCAGGTAAAGCCTGACATGAACATTATGGTGTGGAGCTTGATGGCTCCCGCGCACCACCCCCCACTGTGTTTTTCATGCTTTTGATGTGCAGTCTGCTTGTCAAGTCATCAGAGGCACTCGCAACAATACGTTTTTTGCATTTTGTCTCTGTAAAATGCATAAAGAAAATGGTACCTGAAGCATAAGTCATTGTTAGTTGTTTTTTAAAGGCAATCAACAGTGGCTCTATATTATAGGACAAAAATAAACTGTTTTCTGTGCACTTATCTGAATAGCTTTAAATATCTGTCATCATTCTGTCTTTTCAGCTTTTTCATGTGTTGCTGATTTTCCAAATTGCTTGTCCTTGGCAGGAACTGAAGGGAGTGGAGGTATTCGGGGTGGTGGAGGGAGGAGACATCCTGGAAGAGAGGGTTCGCTCTGCCAGGGAGACGGCCAAGAGGCCTGTGGCAGGTTTCTGTTTGGACGGCCTGCAGACAGGCTCCATGGACCAGACCCTGAGGACTCAGCTCATCACTGCAGTGAATAAGGAGCTGCCAGAGGACAAACCCAGGTCAGCTTTTCTTACAAGGGAGAATATTTCCAGCTAGTCATGTGTAATTTTTAGGAAATAGCAGTGAAGTGACTGCAGCTCAAAAAAGGAAGCACTAGATTGTGGATAAACAGTTTTTATTGTGTGCTGCATATCTATTATTCATTATTGTCCGTAGGAGTGATATAACACAGAGGCATCAGTGGGTAAACATCAGCCTGCTGGTGCTACATATTTTTATTTTATTTGACAGGGATGATGCATGTTTAGAAATAATCCATAAAAATAACCCATACAATATACTGTATATCCCTGTAGGTAAATTGCACGTTTTCCCTGATAATGCTTTTAAGAAACAACACAACACAGCTTCCCCTGTGGAAGCTCATTTGCTGTTATATTTCAAAATTATTTGACTGTTTCTGCTACCAAGGCCAACCAGGAAGATAAATTTAATGAATGAGAACTTTATAGAATCTACAAACCTTAATTGTTTTTTTTTTTTTTTCAGTTTCACTATTCATAAGCACTTATTTCAGATCACCATCTCATCATTTAATGAAAAAATGTGGAAAACAAGCAGGTTGAAACATTTGTGAACTTGTAACAAGTAAATATTCAGTGCTTACTAATGAAGCAATGATTCAAGACTGTAATATCTAACAATTCTATATTAATGTATCTAAAATGAATAGTTTCTTTAGGTTCTTTATTTAGCTTATAGGAAATGCTTCCAACAATATTAAAATTCAAAGAAATCAGTAATTTTGACCAGTGTTTTATTAGGTCTTCTGTCAATGGTATCAAATCCTCTCTACTGTTACTGATGTTTAATGTTACTGGCAGCTATTTCATTAAAAAATATTTAAATGATATGATGTGAATATATGCCACTAATGTGGATAAAAAAAGCATGATTTCTGCCTGAGTCACATCAGAGGAATATTCATTAGCAATGGTATTGAAAACAACTCCCATGACTATGTCTTTTATGAATATTTTGATTGAGAAACCCCTCCAGCATAATTACATACTGTGCATTTAATAGTCTGCAACACAAGAATAGATACACTGGATAAATAAGGTGATTAACTATGAATTTGGCCGAACCCTAATTTCTTAATTTATATTCATATTAAGCCATGCATCAGTTTAAAGTGTTGTGACTGAGGCAGGTTTTGGCCATCTGTGTGAAAACAATGTGATTCAGAGACTGACCAGACCCAGTTGGTGGTTTCTGCTCAATCAATTAATCATCCTGCTTGATTGATTGTAAGTGAAAACCCAGCAGCTTTGCGGTGCTCCTAAGCCCCCTCCACAGTGAGAGAACCGTCATTATCTCAGCTCGACCTTAAAGCTTCAGTGCACAATCGTTTTTTTTGAGCCTAAGAACAAAAGTTCTGTAATTAGCTTTTGAGCATATTGAAGTTCAGGTGGTCTGACAGGAAACAAAACCTCTGAACCCTGCACAGACTGTAGATTTTGGCCACTCATTTGTTACCAGAAAGGGTTTGAGGTTAAATATGTGATTGACAGCTGATATTATCACTTCAGATATTCACTGTTCAGACATGATTCGACTCCTTTCCTCTGTGGCTTGTCTTCGAAGCCACATTGCGTCTCCCGTAAGCATTATATCTTGGCTTCACTTTTATTTTTGTCTAAAGTTTGGGTGAGTATTTTCTAATTCTGGTGCTTTTTCCACTGATTTTTTTTTTTCAGCTTTGACTGATAGTCCCAGGGGGTATTATCCTGCGTCCATCAAACAGTGATTCCACAACCTCTTATGAAGATTTAAACACACGCATCTCCATTATGACTTTCACAATTCCTAAGGACCCCAAGTTTTTTTTTTTTTGTTTTTTTTGTTTTTTTTTTGCTGGAACTACTACCTGGAGATGTATTAGAGAAAGAAGACAAATACCTCTTTAAAATTCTTATAATTGCTTCCAAAAAGGCCTTTACAAGAAACTGGCTCAAAACTGGTGCACCCTGTGAGGATTAGTGGCTATAATAGAGGAAATCTTCTCTTTGGAAAGATTGACTTATTACTTACGGCTCAAGGAACATATCTTCATAAGGTGCTGGACAAACTGGCTGGACTATAAAGAAAACAATGCATAATTACTACTGTGTGGCATTTAAATATTTTGTGTTCAACCAGTGACCCCTAGTTTCTGTGTTGTCTGTTGATAAAACAAATATAAAGTATATTAAAAAAAAAAACACAGCTGCCAATGGTCATAATTATTGTTTGTTTATTTTTTTTAATGAAAAAGACCTCCGACGTCTCCAGACAACCCAACAAAAATGGGAAAGTAAGGAAAGAAAGACGAATGTCCTCTTTACGTGGCAGGTCCTTCCATCTCCATCATGCTGTCGTGTTTCAGAGCCTTTTCACTGGGAATCCTCCCACATTAACACTTCTCTGTTGAGGATGAAGATGGCAGGAGTTTTGGCAGGGGCTCCAAGTTTGAGAGAGGCAACCTGTGAGGAACTCTTGTCTGTATCCAGGAGCCCCCTGTGAGCTTTGCAAAGTTGACTTGTGAACAGGCTCATCTCAAGTACCGTGGGGGCACCATCCCTGCTGGTTGTTTGGGCTGTTAGGAGGTGCAGTCTCCCGCAGGAGAGTGGAGTGGAGTCATTATCGAATGCTAAATTGGGCTTGACCTTGACGCCTGCAGGCAGAGTAGGAGAGAGCCAGTAAACGGGAAGCCCAAAAAAAAAAGGAAGCAAACATAGCGCACTCAATTTTGTTTTTGGGAACAGAAATGCTGCTTTTTTTGTTCATAACTTTTCTCTGGCATCAATATATTGCTCACAGAGAACTTATATGCGTTACATACATACATACAAACATATATTCCTGTGTGTGTGTGTGTGTGTTCTTAGACTCAGCTAAAATAGTGCTTGTCTTGCTGCTGGGTTTGTGTCATGTGCAGTTGTTGACTGTGTTTGTGCATCACTCCGCAGATTGCTACAGGGCGTGGGTCTGCCTGATGAGGTGCTGGCGTGTGTGGAGGCCGGCGTGGATCTGTTTGAGAGTTTCTTCCCCTTCCAGGTGACGGAGCGTGGCTGTGCCCTGTGCTTCAGCTTCGATATCTCTGTGGACCCGGAGCGCGCAGGTACAGCGCCCCCTGAAGGTGTGGTGAACCCTTTTGTTGACAAGATAGTCTCGTTAGAACAGTTTAACCTCCTGACACATTGCAGCTGGTGTTGCATCATTTAGAACAGATCTTTAGAAGAATCAGTATAAACAGACAGCTGTGTGCTTGATAACCTATAGATTCATTAATCCAACAAACAACCAATGATGCAATTTTCCCAGTTAAGTATAATCGTACACTAGCGCTCACTGCATTTATATAGTCAGTTTTCCTCAGATTAGTAGTTACTGGGCCTATTGCTCTTATGTGTGGTATAGTGTTATTAAAATTTAAAGAATGATGGTTCACACTCAAAACGTCTACATGGTAAAAAGTTATTTTTCAGCCTAGTATTCTTATTGTTTTCTGTGCAGATGTTCAACAAGAAAAACATGACTCGCTCCAGAATGTGACTGTAGTCCTCTGTTGAAAATGTCTGTGTTTTGTAATGTTATAATTGCAGTGTCGGTGGTGGTGTGCTGCTTTGACCACAGGTTTAACACAGGAAGAAAGTGGTTTCACTACGGGTGTTTGGCTGCATGTTTGATGGTTTCATGTATTTGCTGCTAAGAACATCCTCACACTCGTCTGTCCTGCTCCACATTTGAGAATAACTGGATTTTGCTGGTGCTGCTGAAGTAGCCGACAACAGCTGTGCTTTGTTCACTGTCATCCACTTCACTTTCTACACACCTGCTCTGAAATGCCTCCCATTTGGAGCCACAACTACAGTGTTTTCAAGTAATCAGTCATCATTTTAGTTCCCTCCATTTATTGTTTTACCATTACAGTCTAGCTTGTATCAGTTAATTAACTTACAAATGTTGAATCAAAACGCCATCAGAGAAAAGCAATGCCATATTTACAAGACTCATGGTTAAAGTATGTTCATCTATACTAGTATTTTGATAGATTTTTAAAAAAATATATTTTATTTGTCATTTAAAAATATTTTTGAGATTCTTCAACCATTAATTTAGAAGGTAAATGATTAACATATTAACAAAGTATTGGAATGAGTTCTAAATGTATGTGGCTCCACAGGGAGTGTAAAGCATTAATAAAGCAACATATCACATAGTTAATGGTTTTCATCAACTTGTCTTTCTGTTGTTTTTCAGCCTCTTCAGTACCTTTGAACTTTGAGCTGTTTTTCATGTGATGAATCAAACCAACTGTATTTTTTTTTACACATTTTTTCTGCAGTTATTGCTTTTTTGTTCCTCTTAGGCAGTAATTGATGTAACCATCACTGTGTTCACAGATATGTAAAATGTAAAGTAAGTCACAGAAGGGGGTTGTGGCGGATTCAACACAGAGACACAAAAGGATGAAGAAAGAGAAAATGAGAATTTTTAAATTGGCAGCACTTTTTGACACCATTTTGTTCTTGTCAAGTCAGATGACCTCTCGGGTAAAGTAACCTTGCCTAAAGCAAGATCATGTGAGGTTTTTTTTCTCCATTTCTTTTCTTTTTAAAAATCTGCAATGAAAGAAATTACACGCAGAAAGATCGAAAATGGTGGCATTGTGTGCCTAAAGCAAGCTGACATGTCACTGTGTAATTTGTTAGCTTGGGTAGGTGGTCCTGCTGGCCAGATGTAGACAGATTAAAAAGAGATGTGGTTGTTAATAGTGTACAAATAAGATTTATTTTAATATAATGGTTTGCATTATTTCTGTGCAGAACATAAACAATGTTATTAGATGGTGTTTGTAAATATGGTGAGACAGAGAGCAGCCATAAAGGAGACAGAGCCACAAGTTTTGATATTAATCATATTTAATAACACAAAAGATGATGTTCATTGAAAGCACAGAACTGATCATTAAAGTTTCTCAATAAAAAGCTTGGCATGCCTCTGTTAATTTCTGTAAAACATTCCAGTGAGGTTAAATGCTCACAGAATGAATGTTCTGCACAAATGTAAAGAGGCTTTTGTCTGTAAACTAGAGGCTGTGTAGGGATTTTTTTTGTATGTGCACCCTCTTCAGCTGTCTTAAATGATTGTTTAAAGACCTTGCATAGATGAAAAACACTCTTTCATAAACAAAAAAGGCTGACTGCGTTTTTGGTTGCAATGAATGCAGACTGTTTCTGTTTTTGCATGTGGCAAATGAAGAATCTGGTTTGTATTAAAATCATATGGAGTTATGGCGATATAAGGGTTATCCAAATTGAGTGTGTTTGTTTGGTTGATGGTGTACGTTCTAGCCCCAGGTCACTTAAAATAATTGGGCAGAGAGAAATACAGCTGGTGAAATGAAATCAATGCCATCTCATCGCAGCTCCAGTAAGGTAACAATTAAGTCCAATGCAGCGTTCTGATTGTTGTCCCAAGTGAACAGCTATAGAAGTGTTATGACACTAGCTGTGGGAGACGCAGCCAGCTGCAGACTTTGAGCTTCATTAAAAAGTTCGCGTTAAACTCGTCCAAGAGTGAAGTTTGCGATCCGGGAGAATCTAGTGTCTGACGGCACTAATCGATTCTGCACAGGGAGCATAATGGAGTTCAGTGGAGGTGAGAGCCGCACTGGTGTCAAACCTGAAGAGAGGACCCTAATTCCCCTCTCAGCCAATTACAAGGCCCCGTGGGAGGTGGGGGGTGCCAGCAACTACTTCCCAGTTATGGTCCTCTTTGACATGGCAGATTATATGATAATTTACCCCTACCTGTCCTCATTATCCCCTCTTTTTCCTGTGTTAGTTCACTGGTTCAATCTAAATTCACTTCCTATTTTTCATCTGTTAGGATAAGGACCTTATTTTTGTCTGTTTTTCCCAAACAGACAACAACGCCATCCAATAATGTCCTTTTCCTGCTTTGTTTATAAGCTTTCCCCTTTCCTTCTTCCTCGTCACACTTTTTGCTAAGCCCGTTTTGCACTATTGTTGCTGTCTAGTTTGTCTTTCATCATGTGCACCACCGTGAACCTCCTCTTTTCTTTCTCCTGCTTATGATCCTGTCTGCCTCTGATGGTTTTCTTTTGTACCCTTGTAGAACCATCTTGATAAAAGATGACAGCTCATCATAAACTCTAGTAAAGTAAAGTCACCTTGTTCTGATGCCCATTTGTGTGAGACCAGCATTGGAATCAAACTCATGTAATGGAGTGAGAATATAGGACAGAGCAGTGTTAATAGAGATGGTGTTGAACAAGGGGATTAAACAGCATCATTAAGTAATAAAATAAAATAAAAAAATCTATAAGCACATACAGTTGATGACAAGAATATAGAATTAAATTAGACTTATTCATCAAAATGCTGATTACAAAGGACATTCATGTAAGCATAACCTTTTAAGTTAAAAGCTTATTTGTAGGAGCATTAAGTGTTGAGTACATTCGGACTGCACTGTTTAAATGTGTTTTTCAAGAATTTTTTGTTTGATCACCCTCTTTAAAGTAACTGTTAGAAAAGTGATCAAATGAGTTGCATTAGTTTGAAGTAAATTGAATACTATACCCTACACTAGTAACCTTTAACTTATCATAAGCCTTGCCTGTATTGCTGGTATTTTTCGTAGTGCTGCTTGTGGTTTGCTTTCCACTGAATGATATGGGAGTTGGTGGTGTCTTGGGGTTAATTAGATGTTTGCATGTTTTGGCAGTGCTTGAACAGAATGAGGAGAGGGACCCAGAAGGGGAGGCGCACCACAATGGAGACATTAGTGTTGAAGATCAAACGCAGATGACGTCCTTTGAGATCAATCTTAAAGATAAGAGGTTTGTGGCTGGTGGAAAATCCTATTTGCTTGTACATCGACATGTCATGTCACTGCTGTACAAGTGACTTCCCTGTGATTTTTACCTTCTCGCACACTTTCTTTGAACCTTCTTTGCAGGTACAACGATGACTTCAGGTCCCTAGTGGAGGGGTGTGGCTGCTACTGCTGTGTGAACCACCAGAGGGCGTACCTACACCACCTGCTGGTGACCAATGAGCTCCTGGCTGGAGTCCTGCTCATGATCCACAACACAGCCCACTATCATGGCTTCTTCAGCGCTCTGAGAGAGGCTTTGGCCAACGATAAGCTGGACCTCCTCAAGAGACGGGTCCTTGGAGAGAGAGGCCAGATAGAAACAAAAGAGTAAGAAGGATAAACCTGACAGATAAGTGAGGGATTGCGTTCCTCTTTGAACGATAACTGGACCAGCTTAGGAACTGGTTATCACAAGCAGTACCGTGTTGAGCTACAGGGTTCAGTCAGAGGATAAAGTGTGATACTGCAGAGACGTGCAGATTTTGTCAGTCCAGTGTTTTTAAAGTCTCAAGAGAAGGTATGGGAGGGGCCTGGAAGGAGAACAGAGCAGATAAACTCAACCGTTTAATGTTGGTGCTCTGGCCTCATGTCCAGGTTAAACACACTGGAGGTTTCACTCCTGTAAGCTTGGTATTGATCTGACTAGATAGCGAGGAGATGAAGTCTGAGATAGCTGGCTGAAGAGGGAAAGGAGCCTGGAGAAAAGTCGGGACAAATTTGCATAGGGAAACGTGAGGATGGATGGTGGACTATTGACTGTAAGGGTCTCAGTTTGCGCCTTGATCTGGTCTGATTGCAGGTCAGTACATGACTAATGTTCCTCCAGCTCATCAACATGGTATGGCAACAGGTTATTGGACCAAAAGAGATTCTGCTTTTCTCAAGGTTAACATTAAATATTCTTTTCTACCACATTTCATTGAGACTGGGTGTATTTTGTTTGTCTGCAGTATATTATCTGACAACATTGAAGTCCACTGGGGCACAGAAGTGTATTTGTACTGATACTGAGATGGTATCACCTAGAGGTCAAACTTTAAAGGCTGATATAATAACCATGGTTTGAAGCAGGAAGAAGTCCATAACTGACAGGTAATTAAAACTGTCAGTCACATATTACCCCCCCACACACACACACACACACACACCCCCACCACCACCATCTATAGGAAAACATCTACAATTGGTCACAGTGGTGTGTTGATGGGTAGATTCTCTACATCTTGTAAAGAGTCATGAGGAGGTGGAGAAGTCTAGTTTCCCATCAGACCACTTGAATTACAGCTTACAGAAAGATAGTGTAATGCCAAAAAGTATAGGATAAGACTTTATTGATCCCACAGTGGGGAAATTGAAGTGTCTCAGCAACATTTACAGTAAAGTGAGCATGCAAAATGAATGATTATAATAAAATATGAAGAACTTAAACATAAAACATTAATGTAAAAATAGTAACAAAATAAACTAAATTAAATATTATGCACTGAAGTTTGAATCTATTGATTTTTAACCCACAGAAACAAACAATATTTGATCCAGAGCTGACTGATATGGCTGAAATATTAAAACTTTTTCTCTCAATGTTTTGGAAGATTTAGGACTTAAATCCATTATTTTCTGGGTACATGGACTGAAGACATTCAAAATTCAAAAATACTATTTCTTTACTAAAACCATATGGCATATTTGACTGGAGACATAAATAATATATTACAGGTAGCATTTAAAATTTTTGTTGAGCAAGAAACATCTCCAGAGGAATGATCCCTGTTTTCTGATACAGGCATTTTTCATGACTATCCAAAAGCAAATCGTTGATTAATCCTAATTCGGTGTATCACCCAGCCCATGTTTAATTTAAAGAAATTGAACAGTTATTTGACCTTATGTCTAAATCCAAAGGATACATACTAAATAAATAAATTGTATCGGTGAATGTCACTCTCAAAGTAATAAATCTGGAACTAGATGTCAGACTATTAAAATCAGGGAAATTCTGTGTAAATTTTTTTTCCCAATGTTATCAGTGTGCATTATTTGCTTTTTTAATATAATGCAATATATAAAGTACCACTGAAAAGGAGGATTCAAGCAAACACACAAGTTATATTATGAGTTTTTGTTGTGCAAGAAGAAGCAATCCTGTGGTTCTCAACCTTTTTTGGTTTGTGATCCCATTTTAACATCACAAATTTCTAGCGACCCCAGACATTTAAAACAGACTTTTTTTGCTGCAGTTCATTTGTTTTTGATCATGTAATAGTTTGCTATACTATGTTGCAAAGAAATGTTAATATTAGACAACATTTAGGCTATATAATGTATATTATTATGGATGGAGGCAGAAAAGCCAGGTTGAGATTATGGCATAAAGTGAAAATTTGATTTTCCTTGGTCTGGATCTGTACAGTCAGTCCAGCTTGTATTTACAAGGCTGAAAATTAATACTGAACAAACAAGAACTAAACTATGAATAATGAAAGAGCTGCAGCATCTGAAACCGACCACAATGAACATTTGACATAAACAGTACCACAGTGCTTCAGTTTCAGCTTCACAGTTTGTCATGTCTTTTATGGACTGGATGGATTCTCAACTCACCATAGATTTTTTTATTAGTAAGTTGTTTTGTTTTTTTGTTTTTTATCAGTTACTAGAAATTTCAGGTGATCCTACATGGAGTCCCGACTCCAAGGTTGAAAAACACTGCACTAATCTCAAATATAATTGCACTTTTTTTTCACTTCATTCATAAATATAAGCTTAATTCAGGATATTGCCTTGCCCCTCTTACTATATTGTTTTCATGTTTCAGTTGGATGACTTTAATAGGATCAGTCTTCTGCCCACATGTGGATTCCATGTAATGTTTGATGTGCGAGTGTGTTGGTTGAGTTAAGTGTAGCCGCCCTATGCCCGCTTCATGCAAATGTGGCAGTTGTTGTCTCATGGGTTTTATGGGAAGGTTAACGGAGGTTTGCGCTGACAGTTCGTCTGCTTTTTGCAGCTGAAAGAGGATAAAGATCAGATAAAGATATGGGTCTCTACTGCCTCCCACGCTGAGGTAGAGGGAGGCTTTTTGAAGGTGAGGGGATATAATTGACTGCCAGACCGTGCACATGTCTGTGGGGCACAGGGGATGGACTGAGAAGGAAGAGACTATGGCAGATTTATGGAAAGGCTATGAGGATTTTTTTTGTACTTGTGGGCTACCTTAACCGCATCCAGCATTATAAAGAAGTAGGCTGGCAGATTTGCTGTCATCATAAGGTGGGCGCAGCACATAAATCCTCAAGTACAGACATAGAATGACTTGTGTAAGAGGAGGAAGGGAACTTTATCAATTTTTTTTTAGGCAAAATGGGTGAAAGCTAAGCAAGCAGTGACCTCCACACTGTTTTTTTTTTTTTAAGTTAAAGGATAGCAGTTGACAAAAACTAATGTGGAGGAAGTTGTAAAGTCAATCCTCAAGATTAGTGAGTAAAAATAGAATAGGTAGTGATTACCCCCCCTCACCCTGGAAGAATTCTAATATTTAATTTAAGAAATGCTTCAGTGGAGGTGTTCAGCAGCCAGCTTATAAAAATAGAGGTTATCTATGTGAATGCAGTGTCTGACAAATACCTTTTAAGAACATGGTAGCTGTGCGGTAATCCATACTGTTCACACCAGTTGAGAAAACAGGTTTTAGTTCTGGCTGCTACATTGATTCAACTCCCTTTAAGTGCAGCTATTGATGTGTAAATGAAATGTTTTTTAACGAATCTAGACAGCTACACACCAGGAGATTATTCATTTTGACATATTATTTATCAAGCTTGTGACCTTCAACTATTCTATAAGTGGAACATAAGTGATTGCAATAATAATGAGATGTAGCCCAATGAAATAGAATAGAAATGCGCTTGTAGTAGATCCATGAGACCACGGCTGTCAGGTTGTTGTTATGATGTGAAACAAGGATTTGATAATTAAACAATGTAAATATCTGCTGCTTGTGAGAGTTCATCATGGTTCAATTAACAGATCAACACATACCTTGAATATTTTCCAGCTTTGTGGTTTTTTTTTTTTCCATTTCAAGGAGAAAGTCAAAGCATTTAATTTGCTGAGGAAACGTCTTTGCTCGGTTAGTTTTCTCACTAGCTCATACTTCATTTTCTCAGCTGTGCTGAGTCTAGAAAACAGAGACGTATAGTAGGTTTGATGGAGCATGGGGGAAACTAATGCCCTAAAACAAAACATATGTTGAGACTCTGAAACAAGCAGTGGAAGTGTTTCATCATTAGAGGGTCTAGAGTAAAAGTAGTTGAAGATATAACGAGTAGGGGATTCCCTAAACTCCATCAATGTCTGTTGTCAAAGCAGAGCTGTTCCAGTTGGCTGATGTTCTCCACAGATTCAACTTGCCACAAATAGTGATTAGTACAGATGTGGGGATTTTCTGGTTCAAAGATGCATCCTTAATGCAGACACCTTAACTGAATTGTGTGGCTTGTTAATCTTCACACCTCTACATTTTTTGTAAAGCTTATGTCCTGAGAGTCACTCAGACACTGCTATTGAAAACATACAGCTGTTTAGGTCATAGGTTTATTGTAATACTTTATAGGAAGTTTTAGTGTGAAATTCTTATATTACTTTATTAAATAAAAGAAAGTTCGGATTTACCTGCATCGATTAACTAGTCATGTGCGGTAATAGATAGAAAATTGAGGGAGAGAAATGTATCAAGAATGTCTGACAGGTAAATCTTAATCAAATTGGAACATGAGGCCTGATCATTCCCACCTCTGCTGATTACTTCAGCTCTAAACTGGAAGTACTACACAGGACAAATTACTGGCAAGTCAAGACAAATCGAATAACATTATGTTTCCCAGACTTCTTTAATATGACATATTCATCATCTCTTACATGCTAGAGCGCATTTCCAGAACAGTTTAGAACTCTCAGACCAATGGTCAATAGGAGTCAATTTCCATCAGCAGTTGAATATTTTTGAGAGGTGGTGGTCATGCTCATTCTCTTTCTCAGCACCGTTTTAAACAGTGTATTGAGTGACACTGGGCACAATTTCTATGTAAAAGCTGTCTGAATGGCTGTCAGCAGGTGGCCCTCATAGCTCATTTCAACCAATTATACAGATGGAGAGTGCATTCAGTCTGAATCGCCTCAACTTTCTTTTCTGTCTCTCCATTCTCCTGGACAACTTTGCAGTGTGAGCGGGGACTTCACATTTATCTTACACTTCACACAGTGGCTGGATTGTTATCTGCTGTTGTGGCATCACGACATGAAAAAGAATGAGCATCACTGCTCTCCCAAAACAATAGAAAGCCTCATAAAGCCTGCAGTGCAATGCAGTATCATGAAAGGAATGATGGCCAGTGAGCAGTTTTATCAGTGAAGGATTGTGTTGACAGCGCCCAGCTTCCGAAGTCTTTACAGTAGTCAGACAGCGCCAGTATTTGTCACTGCGAGAGGCAAGTGTCAGTGATGTGTTAGAGGCTTAAATCATTGATTGGACAAGGTGTCACAGTTACCACAGTTTCCTCTTAACCACACTCACTCAGAATATAGCACCATACTGTCACTTACCTTACAGAGTCTCTTCCTTCACTTCACCCAATCAGAAATATGAACAACATATAGCAATATGGTCACGACTCACTCAGTAGCCCTCGACTTTCTGTCTTGTCCCCATGGTAACCCTTGACCAAAAGTGAGGACCAGCCATGATATTTGACATCAGGGCTATAAATTTTTGCTCTCTAAACTGAGGCCCACTGCACCACTAACTCCCTGATGTATTTCACTATTCATTTATACACATAAATCACCAGCCAACATTGTTTTAAATCAGCAGGGACCCTCTCGCTCCGTTAGACACCTTGAGTGAATATTTTATCAGGGGTGCAAAGTATAATATAAAGCAGAGGTTGAGGTACTCTCCTGAAATATAGAGAGAAGGTCATATCACTTTAATCCTGCAGACCTTTTGGTTAACCTACCTCCTGGCATTTTGCCCTCAAGTGGTGTATGGGTTTAATAAGAACCGGTAAAGGCATATTTGTTCTATTTCCATGTTAAAATCCCATCCATGACTGGTTTGGCTTTCCTTACAGCTACGTGTCTTCTCTAGTATCATGCTTCTTTAGTTTGTTACAATATTGACATCACAAAAACTATTGCCTTGACCTTGCAGTGTAAGCAGTGGTGTACTGAGGGGAGGTAAACGATGCTATGCCCATATTTTGGCTGGAGAGGTGTATCTTCTCCCAGACTGTGCAGAGGAACATAATGAGTACTGACATCTCCTATACTTTATTGAATTTAAACAAGCAATGTTTTGACCCCACTGTATCGGAAATATTTGTGTCAATATATAGTGATGTGAAAAGGGGGATTCACAAGAGGATAAAAAGTCCAGAAAGTAAAAACATGGAAAATGAATGCAAAATGTTGACGCTGTCTGAAACTTTCTATGGCCTGAGCCAGTGTTTTTCAACCTCGGGGTCAAGACCCCATGTGGGGTCGCCTAGAATTTAAATGGGGTCGCCTTAAATTTCTAGTAACTGATAAAGGAAAAAAAAAAGTTACTAATAAAAAATATACGGTGAATTGAGAGAGACAATCCCAATCTATGAAAGATATGACAAACTGCAGCTGAAACTGAAGCACTGTGGTACTGTTTATCTGTCAAATGTTCATTGTGGTCGGTTTCAGATGCTGCAGCTCTTT
>JAPQRP010000015.1:21800923-21818182 GCA_037367295.1 Apogon hyalosoma | reverse complement strand
TTTCTTTCTTTCTTTCTTTCTTTCTTTCTTTCTTTCTTTCTTTCTTTCTTTCTTTCATATATGATCCATTGACTTCAAAGTGGGATCAAATTAACAGTGAAGGTTCTGGGTGTCTAAAAGACAATAAGAGGCAGATAAGGGAGGATGATTATTGTGTCACTTTGACACAGTGGTGGGAGGAAGAAGATGGGTGGTCTGGCAGGGAGAAAAGACAGACAAACTAAATGTCACTGTCTGTAATCAGACTCTTTATCCATCATCATTTACCAGTCCTAAACATCTTATCTTCCACCCACATTAATACAAAGAGCTTATCACATCCAAATAAAACAGGTAGAAATGCATTGATATGTGCTCTGGAATTGGGGTAAGGGCTCTCCAGTAGTCAGTCTTCTCATATTAATCCTCCTCATCCACATGTGTTCAAAACAAGAACACTAAACTTAGATTTTTGACGAGCACTGGCATCTGACCAGAATGTCTGATTAATTAGAGTGTGTGCAGCCATCACTCATATGTGAATTCTTTTCATTCTGTAACCTGCTGATAAACAGGCATATTCTGCATTGCATTCATCTTTTCCTTTCTTCAAAGTGTCATTCCCCAAACGGCAAGATGCTTAACATACTGAGCTGTGCATCCAAACCGTCCCTCTGCCTTTCATTCATGAATGGACTGCTTCATTTTAGATATCTTCCATTATACACTCTACATGAATGTGCTCAGACATAAAAAAAAAAAAAAAAAAATCAAAAAACATAATTACATGTTTGTGCTTGCATGCATATACTACACCTGTGCATGTCACAGAACAAAATATATAATCCTCCAAAGCCCATGTTTATATAATTTATATGCATAGCAGCATCATATTCACACAGAAAAGACCAAGATGCATGAAATGCACCAGAGGGTAAACCCACATGAAATCAGATACATACTCTTTAAACATACATATTAAAGGATGGTTCATCATGGAAAGTGCAGAGGTTGGGTTTATTTCTATTTTTTCCCCTGAGCATTAGGGGTCCTGATATGGCTGTGTCAGTCCATCACTTTTGTTCAGAGCAGCAATCAGGACAAAACCTAATATGTAGATTGCTTTTTTGTCACCTGACCTCTCACCTTGAAACCACTTTACCTGCTGTTGTGAAACATGCTTCCTCTATTACCAGACTTCTTTTCAGCAGACATTTAAGCACTGGTGTCACTGATAAGCTTAACAGTGAACTGAAACAATCAAATGGAATTAAAACATGTTTAATCGTATTATTTACAGCTGTGACATCCCTACTATGAAATGTCAAAATATCATCAGTGGAAAAGATTTCACTCTTAATCCTTGATTATTCTGCTTTGCATTAACATCAGATGAAACTGCTATGAGTAAGGAAAAACCTCACACCATTTTACAGACTTAAGCTTAATGTGAGCTTGCAGCCTCTTCTGCACAAAATGTCAACTTTGCACACGAGGCGTTATTTTTTATTTTTTAATGTAACAGCCAGATTGCCATGAAATTGGATGCTTACATACATCCTCCCAAAGGTTTAAAGTCTTTTGTTTTTAATCTCTGTAACCTTTCCAAAAACACCACCTCAGGACAATCTTAACATTTGTATCCTCACTTCTGGTAAAGATGGACTGCCATGTCATCAGTTTGTATGATGCATCGAGCCACTGCACATCATGGGGAGTAATGAAAGTTATGTCCTAAGGGAGCATTAAAGTAGCTTCAGGCTACAGCACATGAACCTAGCTGCAAGGCATATTCAAACCTGAAATACATTGTGAATGACTTTAACTCATAGTTACTACACTTAAACAAGAAGAGAGCAAATGCCTTATCCTATCAACAAGGATTTATTTTTACATCAACACTCTTCAACTCAGTCTGAGGTAATTAGTGTCAGAGTGTTTGTACGGTTTTGGAGAATGTGCTAATACTGACCTCACAAGCTTGGAGATTCTTCAGTCATTACACACACTGGTGTGTCATCATCAGAGTTATTCTTGGTGGAATGAGCCAGAGTTGACACAATGGTACATAGTGTCAAGGGAGCAGGTATTTGTGCCTCTCAGAGAAATGTGAGAGCTTGAGACGTACGCTGAGAAAAACCTATCCCCTCCCATCAAACAGCTATCCATAATCCATCTACGCTTTTTTTCTCTACTACACTCATCTTTAATTATTATTCTTTAAGTTCTTTCTGTTTTTTTTCTCTTTATGGTTTTTCTCCATCCCACTAAGCTGTTCTATCATCCTTTATCTCAGTCTCCTTTTGTGTCACTTCTGCTCCTCTTTAAAATCATTTCATCTCTAAATCTCTTCACTATACTATATGCTCAGATAGGATTTGTTTCTCCAAGAAATCCCGCTAACACTCTACTGACTGCTATATTACTAATCACAAACAGCATTCAGACTTACACATGTACTGTATAAATCACATGTGTAAAACTGTGTGCAAGGGTAGAGATAATGGCAAGCCTGGAAAACATTGAATCTCTCTTTATTTACAGCACACTGCAGTGATATTCTGTCCATGACAGAACTGCCCACCAGTGGGGTTACAATCCAGCTTGATTTGTTAAGATCACAAAGCTGCTGCCTTCATCAGCACACTGGAACAGCCAGCAGACAGCTCTAAATCACACTGAGGCTCGCCAGTGAACACACAATCCTTAAAAAACACAAAGTATTTCCACTGTGTATTACATCAAAATGTCCATGTTTAATTCTAATGACTCCACACAGAGCACAAAGCCTCCACATCAATACATATGACAATCTTCAAAATGATGGAAGTCCTGACAGAAATCAATACAATCCTCCCAGCACAATTCGAGTGAACTGTGAGTGCGCATGCACTGGTGTGTAACTGATGACGATGATGACGATGAAGGGCTGTAGTAGGGGAGGTTAGTAACATCAGTTAATCCACACAGTGTGATGGGTGTAGGCCTTAGAAAATGCCCACTCTCAGATTGATTTATCAACCTTAAAGCTCCATTGTGACTCTGAGAGTTTCTCAACTTACAGTGATATAAAAGTCATGTACTGAGGAACTGTGCCAATGAGCAGTACACCTACTGTACATTATACATCCACAAGACAAGTCTGCTTCTTGTGCTTTCAATAAGATGTAGTCTTATAAACTGTCTGAGGAATAATACTGTCTACACCAAGCCCTGTTTGATTAAAAAAAAGGTAAAAATCCCCTTTCTGTTAGTTTATTGTGCATCACAGTGTCCAGTGTACGTCTGACCCCAGAGTATGACCTCATTTCCATTTTAATATCCCGGTACTCCATCCTCCTCAGCAGCTCAGGATCTTGATGAATGCTCGTCTGAACTCGATGTTGAAGGTGGTGTAGATAATAGGGTTGAGGGCACTGTTGACATAGCCCAGCCAGGTGAAAGCACTGTAAAGCGCAGGGGGCACGTAGCATGTCCTGCAGTGGGTGTTCAGAATGTGAGTCACAAAGAAAGGCAGCCAGCAGATGAGAAACACCCCTGGAGTAGCCAGAGGGTAGATAGGTTAAAAGAGAGGGTGATATGAAATGGAGGTAGGCAGAGCATTGGACAAAAAGAAACCGACCAAAACCATGAATAGAGAAATAAAATATGAATGTGGAAGGTGGGAAATGTGTTTATAAAAATACAAGAACATGGAAGTGATATAAAGGGTAAAATAGATGTGGAGAAAAAGAGAAAAAGGGAAAGAAAGAGAAGAAATCCTAGGTTAATCACAATCAAAATTCACTAACACATCATCCCTGAATAGCAAGGTCCATAACTACAAAGTTAAGCATGGTATTGGAAGGCATAATATGTAATATATGTGCACGTTCATGAGTCTGAGCTGAGACAAAGATGCCTAAGAATAAAATGGTCCATCAAGAGTAATTTCATGTTTTTATATTGCGTGGCTTTCCAAGGTAAATGCTGTCTTATTTACTCCACTGGGAGAAGTGAACACAATCACAGATTGCAGCTGATTTTTTCATGCCATAGTGACTGAAGTAAATATTGGACCCATTTATTACAAGCCAGATATATTCTGACCATTCTGGCGTTAAAATGGCCTTTTCTAGATATGCAGATCAGGAGAAAATAGACTTTGAGTCCTTCTCTGCCTCATAAAGCAGGAAAATAAAGTGAGTGACAATAATCATAACATAATGTTAGTTACTAATTGTTACATGTGCCCCCTGTTGGTGACTCTCTGCCCCTGCTTTATATGTGTGTAATGTGTCTTCTCTGTCCATAAAGCAGCTGATAAGATCCACTTGAGGTGATGACTGGAGGCAGGGTCTAATGCTGCATTCCAGAGTCCTAGGAGTCCAACTCTGTAAAATGCGCTGGAACGCCTGTCTAAGCCGGAGGTCCTAGTTGCAATGTGGGACCAGTTCAAATTACCCTGACCTCACCGCAAACTATAATGTGACGTCAACACAACAATGGCGGTGCACAGTGTGCAAGTTCACAATGAAAAAAACTTCACAACAAATAATTAGCTCATTCATCATTTTGCCTTTTCCATCTCATTTGTATATATGAGAACACTGGACTGTCGACAGTCCACATGCCTCTTCAGTAACAAAGCAAATAGGAGCTTAGATCTATGATCTCCATGTTTGTTGTTTGTTCAACATGGCTCACCTGGAATATTTTGAAGTGGGATGTAATTAACTCCAGCTGAGATATATTCTACCTCCAAGGACTCTGGAATGCAGCATAAGAGTGGACAGAGGAGAGTGGAGCGGGAGCTCTTCACCTGAAGACATGTTTCTTCTTTGTTAATCATTTTTGCTTTATGCTTTGTGTTGGAGGTTGCCAATGGTCCTGTTTTTGGTTTTTATTTAAGTTTTGAACTTTTTGTTAGGCTAGAGGACAGAGCTGTATCTGATGGCCCACTGTGTGGCTTGGTCCAATACTCTTCCCATGTTTTGTTACTTTGACCAGGGCCCCCAACTCCCTTTTCTTTGGCTATTTTTGTGAATATGTTTATGATTCAAATCAATTTGACTGTAGTTTTCACCTGTGGCATTGTTATATGTTGTGATCTGACTGGGCCTTAACTTACTTTTCCCCTTGAGACCATAACACTAATAAATAAATATTTTAGTGCATTATTATTTTTTATAATAATGCCCTAATATCTTATTTATTTATTTATTTATTTATTACTGTCATTAATCTTCTTTCATCCACCCACACTGTTCTCAACCCTGCCCATCTATGAGATAGGAAGTGAATTGCAGACTCACATGCAAATATTTTGTTGGACCAGATAAAGTTTTGATTACAGCGCTATAGTATTGTTTCAGTAGACTACCTCAGATCATAACACTGCCTCCTCAGCCTTGTACTGTAGGCTCTAGGCATGATTAGAGATGTAACAATAGGAAAACTTCATATCATGGTTATTGTGACCAAAATTGTCATGGTTATCATTATTATCATGGCATTGTTGAAATGTGCTCAAAATGTTGAAAAAGTACTTATACACACACTGAAATAATGTAACCAAGTTGTATTTTGGAAAAAAAAAAGAAAAAAAAACAACAACAAATACAATAACATGCACAATGTAATTTTTGTTAGCAGAAACATTATAATATTAACATGTAAACATCAAACATACAATTGTGCATTAAAGATGGCACCTTATGGCCATAAGAGATAACTGCACTAGGGGTGGGAATTGATTGGATATTATCAATATTGATGCCATTGTTGATTCTGCTTACCACCTACAATTCCTTATCAATTTTCCTATTGATTCCTGAGTGTTTTTTTGACTGGGGAAAAAAGTAGTTGGACAGGTCACAGTGGAGCTTGTTTGGCAATTTTCCATATCAAATAATTCTGAAAGTCACAATGAGAGAGAAAGAGAGAGAGAGAGAGAAACGTATGGGACAGAGGTGTGCAGGCTCGGACTGGATTAAATCTCTAGAGCGCCGTCCGTGTGGCTGCCATCAGCCATGTTTTCACAGGCCAAACATTACAAACTGTGCATGGGCACCAGGAGGGCCACTGCTTCTCCAGGAAATGAGCAGTATCACTGTGAGTTTTCAAAGTGTAGTAACTGAACACAGTTTTAATGATAAATGGTAATACTAACTGTCAGGAATTTTACGGGGTTTATCATTATACCAGTAATCGTTACATCCCTAGGCATGATGGGTAATCACTTAATCTGCGTCTCTTCTCACCCTGATGTGCTAATCACTTTGTAACAAGGTCAATCAGGACTCCTCAGACCACATGACCTTTTGACCACTGAAGCACAGTCCAATCTTTATGCTCTCAAAGTGATGGTTGTTTAAGAAGTGAGAAGCTACTGCATCACTTAGAGTTAAAGAACCTGTCGGAGCTGAAACATAACTGTCCAATGGAAGGATTTGAGATATTTTCTTAGTTCAGTCCAGCCTGTGTATATTACATAGGCCTAGCTGTTCACAGATATTTTGCATATTATACCTTTAAAATCTAGTGCATATGTGAATCCTACATCTTGCCTGGAGGGAGGTCAGTTACAACACTAACTGACCTGTACATTATGGATTATTTACAACTTTGTGGTAATTTAACACAGAGCAGCTATCTTATGTTTTATTATATATAGACAGCTGTACAAGTTTCAAATGAAGTACCACATGGTGTCAGTGATACAGAAAACCAGCGGCTTGAGGCTACAAAACCACTGAGAAGATTTATGTGCATGTGCACAGTTTTCACTGACACCAGTGTAATGTTATAAGACGCCTCTGATTACATTTTTGTCAGTGGGATCTATGCTGTGTCAGAGCTAACTGGACCAGACTTATTGCAACCCGGCTGATAATTGGAGTGTGTGGAAGCTGTGTCAGGAGCCACAGCAGTGGTCTGGAAACACACTATGAACTCGAAGGCAGCCGGACAGTTTTGACATTTCAGCTAGACATACTGTGGCTCTGCAAAATATGAAGTAAATGCACACAGTGTAAGCAGATCTGTGGGTGCTATTGTGTCTAGAATAGTGAGCACAACAGGAGACCAGTAAAGGTGATCAACAGGACATTATGGGGTAGCTCAGTCATATTAATCCATCTGTAAAATTGCCTGTAAAGGTGTTAGAATGACGCTTCTATTTCATTTCCTTAAGACACTCACCAAGCACAATGGCCAGCATCTGAGTGGCCTTCTTCTCTCGTGCGTGCATGCTCCTGAATCGTGGATTGTTGATGTGAGAGTGAGGTATCGGCCGCAGTGACGTGTGTGTTCGCCCATTGGACAGGTCCTTCACTTCACAGCTCATCCGGACAGGAGGATGGTCGCTGGGGTTGCTCCCCTCTTCCTCCCCTTCCTCCCCTCGCCCTTCCAAATCCAGCTCGGTGCGGCCACAGGAGGCATGGCTGATGCTGCAGTAGTTTTGTGTGTCCACTGGGGGCAGTACTGAGTTTTCCACAGGTCCAGTTTTTGGACGTTTGCGCCACAAACATCCTGACAGTAGGGTGGGCTTGGAAGGACCTGAAGGCTCTACACTCTGCTGTCGATACAAATGACACACAATTATCATCTGCAGTGCTGGGATTTGGTGTCAGGCAAAAATAACAAATTTACTTTTCAGCATATTGTAATTCAAGTGGTCTCAGAGATACCTATCTTCTGAGGAGGTTGAAAATGTACCCTGTGATGCCCTGATTTTGCCTTATCACTGGTGTTTTCAGAGTTTGTCAGATTTGACCTGGACATGATTCCTGCTATACTCCATGTCTAGACATGGGAGCGTGGGAAAGTCTGTTCACTTTCTAAAATGATGTCAGGTAATCCTGTATTAATTTTTAGTCTTTCCTTTCTCCTCTGATCTTGCAGCTTTTCATTTTCAGTGCATTAAAATGCTTATAAAGGTTCAATTTGTAACATTTGTGTTTACCTTAGAGTCTGTGCTCAGGGATCATATTTTTTGACATTATGGCTCCATATCTAAGCCTGTAGGAGGTGTTGCTTATGTGGGGCAATTAGCAAGGACTCAGGAGTCAGTGTAAGGATTTTTGCAGAATAACTGACCTGCCATTAGGAGCTTAAATGCTTATTTTTCCTGTGTTGTTTATTTGTTTGGTTGCATAAATTCTTTTGGTACCTATTACTTCCACTCCTTTACAAGCCCATTTAGTCTCTTAGTGGTAACTGAATCCAAAGTACTCACTTCCCCGTCACTTTACTTCATAGAAAACAATGTATTATGGCTGTTGCCATGTTATCACATTTGCTTTGTAGTGGAGGTGAACAACTTTATCTAATGATCATCTCCCAGCACCAAACAGACTCCAATAAGAAACTTTAGTCAGTAAATGAGCACATGAAAATCATGTGAAACACTAAAATCACACAATCAGAAAGTGTATAAATATGGTGGTTCTAATCACTGTGTGTGTGTGTGTGTGTGTGTGTGTGTGTGTGTTCGCGCGCGCAAAATGTGTAGCTCATTATGAAAAATTAATAGAAATTAATTTTGACATTTTAATAGCAGGAAAACCATTTCTAAATGCAGCAGGCAGAAGATGTTAGTTTAAAAGCTTTAATACCACTGTAAATTACCTGCCCAGCATTAGACAGGAGAAGTATAATAGAGCTAAGCTCTATGTTATATTCTCTATACATGGGAAACATAACATACAGAAGCCAATATTTTAAGAACCAGATGCTATAGATGAAAACAGATCAAGAGATTGGAGCTACATTTGTCATGTAGCTGAAAGCACAACCCCACATGATTACTAATGTTGATCCATGTCTTTTGAATGTGTAGATAGGTCATTCTATGACTTTCTAACACGAGTCATTATGTGTCAATGTCATGTTTTCAGGTTGTTCTACTGCCTCTAAGGGCCAAAAAATCAATAGACCCCTGACATTTAGAAAAAATGCTGATTACGCTTCTTTCTCTGTCTTCTCTAGTATAATACTGAATGAGTCCCTGAGTTCTTTTCATGCATAGATACTGAGTGGGAATTTAGAAGCAGAAGGCTCCTGAAGTAAAGGTAAGTATGCAGTTAAATGATAAATACTCAGTCATTGCCAGCACATCTCTCAGTGCTGTTACAAAACCAGTGAAAAGTTATTTTTGGACTTTTTTCTTTTTTCTTCTTTTTTGGAGTCTAAGTTTTTAAATCACTGTTGTGTGGTTGGTATTCAGAATGCAGAGGAAAATGGAATAAGTGACATTACACCTAAATGCAATCTGTCATTTTTATACCAGGCCTATTCATACTACTATATCCAATAAATTAAAAAAGAAAAATGTACAGCTCTAACCAAACAGAAGACACACCCCAAAATTCTAATTACTTTTCCTTTTAAGTAATTAGGCATTCTCTAGTTTTAAAGGGTACCTATAATGAATTTTCATTAACTATCTCAAAACTGAGACTGACAAAAATGAATGAATGAAATGAATGAATATCTCAAAACATCACATATAATACTAGCAGTTCCAGCAGGTATCATATGTTACAGCCCATTGTTAAGTCACTGCTCCACCAGTCAGGCATGGTCAGCAACATGTTGCCTTGTTCACAGGCTGTTCCTGCATCGATAGTAACAAAACATCACAGTATTGTCAGATTACCTGGACTGTGATGGACTGGTCACTGACCCCGTGCAGTAGACACCAGTCTAAGATGACACATCATCACACAGTGCTGGGTCACATCTTTAGGACAATGGCGGAATGCAAAGCTTTCCACTCATTCTTGCTCACTGACTGCTGCTTGTCTACTTGCATTCCATTCCCCAGAATTAACAACAGGTATATCACTTATGGCCAGCAATTGCTGCTCCCCATAGGGAGCACATAATTCATCAAATAAAAAGGTCCAGTGTGGTGCATTTATGGTGATGTTTTACTGAATTTGCACCTCTCAATACACAAAGCACAATTAATGCCGTAAGCATGACCAGCATGGGTACACTTTAAGTAGCTCAATGTTTAATTGTTATATTTCTAGTCTCTAGGGCTGACATATTTTAGATTATTATCTCCTTACACACTCATCCACTTCTACTTAGGGGGAAAAGTAGGCAGTTATTCAATACACTAGGTGGATTCTGTAGGTGCTGCGGTGACAAATAAAGTGCGTCACCTGTAGATATTGCTCAGCGGACAAGTGATCAGCTGACACGAGGCAACATGCCATGAATCACAATTTTGGCCTCTTTTTGGACCCTCAGGCTGAGACCACACAGGAACAAAAACTGAAGTGTGCATGAATGTTCAAACCAAAGGACCCACATGAAGAAGCTAAAAACAGAACCGCCTTGTGTGCCACCATGTCGCCATACGCCAACACAGTCAACATGAGAGTTAGTCAGGCATTGGGCTGTATTCAGTAAAACTAGAGCACTGAAAAAATACATTCACAGAATCTCATAGTGGAGTTGGATCTGCAATTGAAAATAACACCTACCACTTTAATCCTTATAGGCGACAGGTCTTGCTTCGCCTTGGGAGTTTCTTCTTGTAGACAGGTCTCCTAGGAGATTGGGGGAAGTTCAAGATAGAAATTATTCTTCAGGTGAATACTTGCCTGTCCCTCAACTATGGTCTTCATACACAATCAGTGTACAGGTACATCATTTGTGTCATTCACTTCACTAATTCGCCTGTATTCATCTCAATGGATCTTTCTAAAAACAACTCAGTGAAGTAAATTAATCAGAATTGGATATCTTCGTTCACTCTCATCTTGAGTAAAAATGTATTGATAACTGTTCAACTACATGTTCAGTGTGTGATATTTATAGACACTACTCTACTGGTAAAGTTATAGATTATACTGCACAGCCCACCTCACCTCACCATGACCTTTAGTGGTGACTAAAATGTGTAAGTCCTTTGTAAGAACCAGCGACTGATCTGTTCATTCTGAGCTTTTAAGTGAAGTGTGTATTAACTCTGATCCAGACTCAAACACAGACGATGACAGCAATGCACTTCAACGTTCTAAACCAGAAAAAAAAGAGGTTGTTCTCGTTTTGAGCTGGTGTAGAAACATGACATAATACTGTGGACTGGGACATATTCTACCTGTTGATATAAACAGCAAAAACTATTCTAATTTTTCAGGCAATTATACCCTAATAAAAAGATTATATTCAATTTATGTTATTAGATCCCTCTTAAATCCCTCTTAAGTCTTTCACAGTGGACCTTTAAAGCTCACAGAAGGGCATTAAAAAGGTGAGAGTCTAGCCTCCTCTCTGAATACACCGTGCGTTCCTACAGTTGAGTCGTATCACATTATTCCACACAACACAATTCCATTATAACCCTCTCAACCTGAACTCCTCTAGGGTTTGGATGTTTTAACGCATGCCTCCACTCATGGATGAGTTCCCTGGCTCAAACACAACCAATTATCTGTAACCTGCTGTTAAAATACAGGACTTGACTGTGAATTTGTGTGCAATGAAGGGGAAAAATGAAGTGGAAGAAATCCAAGCACATTACATAGGAAGTTTCCATGATGTGCAAAGGCTGGTCAAATTACTGGACTGACTAATCTAATAGTTTCTTTTTATATGCAGCAATTTAAAAATAGGGTAGATACAGATGCACAGAGCATGACCTTGTGTCTCCTTGCCTGTGGATATTAAGATAAACCCAACGTTTGTATGATAGATGTAACTGGGACAAATATTAGAGTGATGGATGAGATCAAAGAACTGACAGCTGTTTAGGAAGAACATCCACATTTACACCATAATGAGTTATCAGGCATTTAAAAAACAGTGTCACCCTGAGACTCAATCACTGATATGGAGACTTTATTATGCTTTTTAAGGACTAAATATAACATAAGTGCTTGGTCTCCAAAATAAACATGAAACACTATGTAGGAGACTGTGATTCTTATGATTCCCAATTCAGAGAAATGTCAATTCCACATCTACATTTAAACTTTGATCTGCATCCTTTGGGAAAACCTTTACCCAGCTGCCTGTGTTTACAGAGGAGTTGCATGAAATCACACAGCTTTTCTTTCCTTGTTCTTAACCGCAAAATAATCTTCCTCAGATATCATGTCCCATCTTTAACCTGCAAGTTACAAATGGATGTTCATACGCACAAGAAACAGGGCTTTTACTGGAGTAAACTGAAGCGGTGTCTTTTTAAATGACTGTAATTATAGATATTTTTTTTCTGATGCAGTTGTAATATGATGGTAGGAGGATGTTGAAAACTGTTTTGAAAAAGAGACCTGTTAATTGTAGCTACCAGGGTTGCAGAAAATTCAGAATTTCAGAATTTAATTCAATACAATGAATCAATTTGAATTTGAATTTGAATGGACTCCACACTATAGGGCATTGAATTGAATTTAAATTACAGGAAGTGGAACTGAATTCATTGCAATTCATGGAAATTCATTCTTATCACATATCAGTGAGAATGTGATACTTTTAATATACATTTTTCTTCCAAATGGAAGTACAGACACTAACATTAAGCATACATTCCTTTAATGCTGAATAATTAGCAATATCTTCATTTCAAAGTAATCAAATGAAACAATGTTTTGGTAAATGCAATTATCATTTATTACAGTACTTTACAGGGTAACGTTGCATCTAATGGTCAACAGTTCCTCAAATGTTTTGTCATTGAGGCACAGTTGTCGTTTTACGTGTGTTGTCATTTTGCATTTTATTGTAATTACAAAAATCAAAAGTATAAACCAGCTCTGGCCCTGAATTAGCTTATTTCACTAGTGTACTCCAAACAAAATGTCCTAAATGTTTGGACAACTGTTTTGAAGACTTGGATGCAGCAAGGTATTCTGGGAAATGAAGTGCTGTCCTATCATTTTCCACAATTTGAAAGTTATTACAATTTTAATGATCTGTTTTATAGAGTGTGTTTTTAATGTTAATTTGTGGTAAAAACAAACAAACAAACAAACAAACAAACAAACAAACAAACAAACAAAAAAGGCCTATTTACTATTATAAAGTATTGTGTACATAAAGTCCATACAATAATATCTGTATGAAATTCTTGTTGTAATCATATGTAATATATACTGTAAAGCTTCATTGTTAAATACACCTTAATTATGTATCATGAATTTCTTTGAATTTCATGAAATTCAAGTTCTACTTCCTGCAATCTGAATTTGAATTACAATTCCACGCCCTGTTTGCAATCTCTATTCAAATTCAAATTCAAGAATTGACTTGGAATTTAGGGGTCAGTCTCAATTCAGTTCTGAATTCTGTACAAACCTGGTAGGTACACACTGTGAATGCTTCACAAGGAAATGGCCAATATGAAGGCCAACAGCAATTTGACAGTCATTATGAATAATCATAATGTAGGTGAGTGTACATAGGCAGAGAACAGCCCACTCAGAAAGTCAGCTGCTGCGGAGGTACAATAAAATGCAGCATTATTTTATAGCCATCCATGACACTTTCATTTGAGTCAGATTTATTACTGATGATGGTATTTTCTGGAACAGTATCACTGCAATAATTCAGTTCAGTTGTATTAAGTCATAACTAATAGGATGAATTACAGTTTAATAAATCCCTTAGTAACACTCTAAATCTGTTACAGTCTGTTAATCAGACAATTTTAGCATTTTACTATCTTTATTGAAGAGTTTACAGTAGCACAAAGAAACAAGGGTAGTGTAATGACAATGACGTACAACAAGGTTACTTGATTCATCATCTGCTCCATTAACCAGCTGCAGCAGCTGGTGCAAATGTTATTAAGAATGACATTTGGTTGTTGTTTATAAAAGGCCTGTAGTTGATTAAAGTACTGACAGTAAATTATGTATGAAGCTCTGTTGAGGCTATTAGTTATGCTTTTATAATGGGATGATCTGGGATGCAAAGTGACTGACTTACTGTAAACATTCTGCAATACCTTCTAATTAAATGAAATAAGGTAAAAACCTCATTGCAGCCCTTTTTTTAAAAAAAGAGGGAGCCTCATTAAAATATGATCTAAAAGTATAAGCAAAAACATGTCTAAGAAAATAGGAAAAGGTTATTTTTTTTCACCACAGATGGTGGGATCGAGCCTGGCTGAACCTTCCCGCTGGTCTGACCAAATGTGATCCTCTTCCGCCTCATCCTCAGGAAGACATAGATACGGATGTAAACCAGCAAGGTGACGATAAAGGGCAGATAGAAGGACACCACCGAGGAGTAGATCACAAAGTCTGGGTTGGAGATGGAGCACACCATCGGGTCATCTGGGTCCAAAAGAAAAATCATCATTATGCAAAGTAGGTCAGTTAAGACACTGTGGGCATAATCTACAGCTAACCTCTGACTTTGGCACATGCCCTGGATCTTAGAAATGCCCTCTGTGGCTTGTACATTCTCATCTGTGCTGTACCACATGCGTAGCCTCACAGCCATGACTGAGAAACGGAGAAATGATTGATTCATCTGTAATTGTTCCATTAATTCAAGACAGGAGACCATGTGACATAATAATAATGGCTCATGTACCAATTTTTCAATCATATTTCTGAGTCAAATGGTTATCAGTGAAGATCCAATCATACTGTAAATTGAAGATGAAAAAAAGAAAGGTGACACTCCGACCACAGCTGTAGATTGCTTATTCCCTGTCAATGGCACGAACAAACTGGTGATTTGCTTCCCCCTGTATGTTCCCCTGGATCAATAACACATACCTCAGTACACATTGAGATGGAAACAAGGACAGACAGATACAGTCTATTTCTAGCCACTCTCCAAACCATCTTCAGCTATTAGAGTCATGTTATTTTGTTATTTTGCTCTGCACTTTAAAAGGTATTCATCTGTCAAATGACTCAGTATCCTTTAAAGGACAATGAGACCTGAGGTGATCCTCTATTTGTTGCTGCTCTGTGAGATGACGGGGTCACATTCTGATAAAAGAGTGGACATTTTGCAATCACCAACCATTGTTTTGGAATGATTACAAATGGAAAACATAACACACTGCGCACTTTTAATACCCCCCGGACAAATATAGCAATTACGTTGTTGAAAAGACGTGTTGCCATTTGACCTCAAAAAAGTAGGTCAAGGTAACCTATTTTCAATAGGCTTCTGCTCCATGCCAAGATGCATCCACAGTATAAATTTGGTGCAGATATGTCAATGCATTCTTCAGATAATGTGATTACATTGTTGAATGGACAGACAGATGGGCAGACAGACAGACGACAAAACAATTACACTACTCCTTCGGCCTGAAGTTGGCTGAGGGGTAAAAACCAACTGCATTCCTCTCTGAGAGCAGCTTTACATTGTGTCTGACTAATGCTTTTAATTGTGTGAGTGCATTCATGCATTTGTGCCACTGGCCATTGAAATTAATATAGCCACCGGTGATATCACTCAGATTTCTCATGTGGATAGTTTTACTGTTTGGTTCTTGCCTTATCTTGTCCTTACGTCACACTGGCCAAATGCAGAAGATATTATTTTGTAAGCTCAGCTTTTTTTCTCTTATGTAGGCTATAAATAATGCAGCTCATTGTAGAAAATGATACCATTCCTCTGCCTACAGAAGCCTAATTTAGCAACTATTCAGTGCAGTTGACAAGAAAGAAAAATACTGAAAGGTGTCCAGCTTTTTAATGACAAAGACATATTGTTCCTGAATACATAAGATGAGTAACACACATTTATGGGAATTTAGAAAAGTACAACATAACAATATTGTGGAGAACATCCAACAAAATACAAATTGCATCCTTCACTACACGCTTTTGAGGGACTCCACTATCATTATAACACATACTGGGTGACTCATAGACGGTTTCAAAGAACATGGATCAAATCAAAGCAGCAGGTGCTGAGATACCATGTCTTTTAGTCCCTATATACAGGAGGTAATCACCAAACAATACTGGGTCACACAACATTACACCTCTCTTATAGAGTATATTCCTGATAAATGACAAGGATCAGGAAAATTCCCATGTTTATGACAACCAACTGATGAGTCCACTTGTAGTGTACTCTTACATGATAAAACACCCTCTGCTGCACACATGTCTATGTATAGCATTAAAATAATAAATACACGTTCTAAGTCAAATGGTAAATCACAGAAAAATGTGCTCTGAACCATCAAATTTTAAAAATAAATAAATGCTTGAGTAGCTGTATGTCAAAAAATTTGAAAAAATTGCTTTGAAATGCCAGGAATGAATCTGCTAAAAGAACTGAGACCACGCCCACTTTTATCTCTAGTGTCAAAAACACTATAGTCTGGAAATGGATGCTGCTGTATTTTTATTGGACTTGTGCAGCTGCACATGTTTGAGTCACCAGAGCCAGAACGCAATTCTCAAGTAGAGGGCACTGACATACTAGAGAATCAATCTAGTTTTTCTTAGTCTGCAGGAGAACGCTCATTTATGACATCTGTCTGGACAAGTTAGCAAAATGGAATATTGACTGGCATAACCTAGCATCACTGTAGTAGGTATAGTAACGTACACTCCAGTAGGAGAACCAGTGATGCAAATGCGCTCTAGTTTTTACAGAGCAGGGGTCAAGCTAAGTATAGCTCTAGTCACTGAGCCATGATTTCTAGCTCACCCAAAAAATACCTCAACATGAAATGATCAAAAACAGTTTTAGAGGGCTTACAGTTCAGTACAACATTGTACAGAGTATTTTCACATGTTTCCAGCATCTAATTTTTAACATAATTACTATCTCTGAAACTCTGAAATTCCTTCACTCTGACTTTAAGATTCAGTGTGTAATATTTACAGACATCTACTAGTGAAGGTGCAGATTTCACTACTCTGTCCTCACATTATTTTGTCCTACAATATAAAAATGACTTTGGCCTGTGAGTCACAGTTTGCTTTGTGCTTTCTGGGCTTTTTACTTTAGGAGGTATTATATCTGGTCCACACTGAAATATACAGTTGCAGAAAAAATAAGACCACCATTGTTTTCTTCAATTTCTTGTTCTTTTTAATGCCTGGTACAACTAAAGGTACGTTTGTTTGGACAAATATAATGATAACCACAAAAATAGCTCATAAGAGTTTATTTTAAGAGTTGATATCTATCCATTTTCCATGTTTTCTTGATAAAAAACCAAATCACTTCAGTTCTTATATCAATATCTATGGCATTGTACTGACAAAAACAATGCTTTTAGTCATTCCATGTTTTCTTTTCTGTCTGTTTTAGTCACATGATACACACAGGAGTTAGTACTTGATTGCA
>JAPQRP010000015.1:21768597-21781398 GCA_037367295.1 Apogon hyalosoma | reverse complement strand
GAGGCTATACTGACTTTTCCTACATTCAAACATCTCCTGGATGGAAGGAGGGAGAAGATTATTGTGTGCCTTGTACACACAACTGTTCAGTGTGAGTGTGATAGAAGAAGTAACTGGACCAACACCATGGGCATCACCATTAGTCGTAGTCCACGGTAAGAAAGAGCCAAGACTGTGTGGAAATGTGAAGAGCAAATGAAGCTATTGTGCGAGAAAGGCACCCCACCCCCACAATAGATGATATACCGGAGGACATGAAAGGAGCCACAGTATTTTCAAAATTGGATTTAAAATGGGGATATCATCAGATCAAGTTAGAGCCTGAGTCCTGGCAGCTAACCGCATTTGTTACACACACAGGGCTGTGGCGTTATAAGAAACTGATGTTTGGCATTTTGTCTGCCCTTGAGATTTACCAACACATCATTGGACACGTTTTTCTGGGCACACCTGGCGTTCATAACATCTCTGATGACATCATAGTTTCAGGAGAAACCATGGAACTGCATGATGAGAAGCTGCACCAAATCCTTCAACAACTGGAAGAGAAGCAGCTGACACTAAATAGAAAAAAGTGTCAATTCCAAATGACAGAACTAGAGTTCATGGGCCATGTGCTATCTAAAAATGGAATCAGAGCAGCTCAGTCAAAGATTGAGGCAGTGGAGAACACACGCCATCCAACAAATGCTACTGAGGTGAGAAGTTTCCTTGGACTTGTGAACTACTGTGGCAGATTCATTCCTGATCTGGTCACTAAATCAGAGCCACTGAGGAGACTCACAAGGCAATCCTGCAAATGGACATGGTGTTCTGAACAGGAAACAGCATTTGTAGAGCTGAAGAAGCAGCTGGCTAGTTCACATGTAATGACGTGTTTCAATCAAGATGCAGAGACACATGTGATAGTTGATGCTAGCTCAGTAGGACTAGGAGCTATTCCTAGCCAGAAACAAAGTGATGGAACACATAAACGTGTATTATGCCAGCAGAGCTTTGTCAGGCATGGAACGTCATTACTCTCAGACGTAAAGAGAAGCTCTTGCTATTGTATGGGCATGTGAGAAATTCCACATTTTCTTTTCTACCTTTTGGCTCAACATGCAGTACCAAATGCTTTCACTCCACGGCAACTAGAAGAGCTGTCAGCAGCGGATTCTACATTAGTTGCGTTACAGGGAAACAGTAGGACCAGTGACTGGGAGACATGCGATGCAGCTTACCAAACTGTAAAAACTGAGCTTTCTGCTGTTAGGAAAATAGTGTTGAGAGGTTCCCGCATAGTGATGCCTCGTGTTGAACGATGCCAGACTCTGATGTTGGCTCACGAAGGAATTGTAAAAACGAAACAAAGACTGAGAACAAAAGTATGGTGGCCAGGAATAGATAAAGAAGTGGAGGAGTTGGTGAAATCATGTCACATTTGTCAACTCAATAGCTCGAGCTCACAGGAGATTCCTACTACGAGGACAGACCTCCCGCTAAACCATGGCAGACACTTGCTCTCAACATGTGTGGACCATTCCCTTCAGGAGACCATCTACTGGTAAAGAATACTATTCAAGGTGGATGAAAGTCGATATTCTCCAGAACCCCACCACAGCTAATGTAATCAAATGTATGAGACAGTCATTTGCAACTCGTGGCATCCCAGAGTGCATTGTGACAGACAGCGGAACTCCATTTATCTCAAAGGAATTCAAGACATATCTCCAGGAAAGTGATGTCTTGCACCGCCGTGTGACACCATATTGACTGCAGGCAAATGTTGAGGTTGAAAGGTGGAACAGGACCCTTTGCAAAGCCATACACGCAGCTCATGCTGAAGGCAAGGACTGGCATGCTGAGCTTGATGTTTTCTTAATGGCCTACCCCAGCACTCCACACAGTGTTATCAGCCATAGTCTGGTGTAAGTGCTGTTCAACTGCCAAACAAGGTGACAAAGTCCTTCTCCATCAGCACAAGCAAAACCAACTGTCAACACCGTTTGAACGGGACCCTTACACTGTTGTGAACCGACCTTTACTCATTTTGGAAAAGGACGGCAAAACGATGATGCGTCATGCATCCTTTATGAAGTTGTGGGTTCAGTCAGCACAAGAGACAGGGCCAGCCAGCACAGATGGAGGGAGGTTGAACACACAACCAATGAACACTCAACCTGCTGAACCACTTCGAGCAGAGGAAATCCAGCCGCGGGAACCACAAGCATCACCGGATTAAGTGCCTCAGCAGGACATTCAGCCTCAAACAGCTAGGCGAGAACCAGCTCATCTGATGGACTATGTTAGAGATTAGAGAGATGTTGCCATAAAAGAGCAGAATAAGTCCACTTCTTGCCATTCAGGCTGTGGTTTCTGTAGATGTATAAACATACATATATACATATAGAAAAAAAAGATGAAGAAAAGTTCAGATAAATGATTGCCTTGTTTTGTTTGGATTGGAGTTTATAATATGCACTTTCCATAAAAAAGCCTGCACATATGTTCAGTTACAGAAAGTTTAGCATTGAAGAAATGATTATTCAAAGTTGAATCTTTGCTCTAAGAGAACTGACCTTGAAAAGTGTCATTTTATAGAGTGCTGAATATACTATTAATAATTTGGAGAGAGCTGTTCTATTGAGAGTTGAAATGCTAAAAGTAATCATTTGTAGTCAGAGATTTATCACTGAATGTTTGTGTTGTAGACTTTTGGTATCTAAGAAAGGGAAGGATGTAGTCTATGTTACCTCTGGTAAGTTACAGGTCATAGGGTTTTTTCCCGGAAGTATTAGAATGTTGTGATGTATGTTACCATAGTGAGTAGGAATATAGCAGCCAACTGGGAATATATGTGCTTTGTGGTTAGTGTTAAACAATAAATCAGAACACTAGTTTCCCAGTGGTTTGGCCCCAAAATTGATTTAATTTCATGTATCTCTCAAATTTCACAGAATATTTTTGATCACACACTCATGAAAGTAAAAGCACTTGACCTGAATGTGGTGACCGCGCAATAAATTGAGTTGTTTCCGTGGGCTGATCACACCGAATGATTGCTCGAACTACAAAACATCAAGTGGAAAGAACTGTGTAAAGTGAACATTTAGTCATTTCTGCTAATAGAAGCCCGTCTTTCGAGTGCAATAGATCAAATTTTCCATCCAGGGATAAAGTGGCTTGCTCAAGGGCACATGATTAGTACCTGCTGAGGTGGTGGGGGGTGATAGTCACTTTTCCTGCCAAGACAAGGCTGTAAATGAAAACCAGAAAGCCTCCTGTCATAACAAGCTAATCCCCTGTCCCTGTGATTACAACTCGCAGGGTGATGGTACTCGCAGCACCAGTCCAGGGGAGAACAAATTAAAATTCTGAGCAAATAATTGTATTTCATTCTTTTCTGTATCTGACCTTTACATTGCAGCTAAATTAATGGACATTACACTGTACTGTCATGCTATCTTTTAATGAACTTCTCCTTATGGGACTGCATTAAATCTTAAATGAGGAATTATACTCAAATGATAAAAAATGTAGCAGATTCTTTTAGAGTATGACTGCCTGCATGGAAGTGCAACTCATGACTGGCACCCACTGAGGCTCCTGGCTGCTTTAGTGCACCTTTCATAGGATATAATCATCTTTAATTTGTCAGCTCCTGTTCACTGAGTGTGGTATTTTTTCTGGTTGACCTGCTGTCCAATCCCCCACACACAGTAAGAAGTAGTGCATTCTGCTGACAAAGAGCAAACACTGGTCAGCAGGGTGGCCGCTTGTTAAACATAACTGGACTTGAACCAGATGATTTTAAGACCCCATGTCAGCAAACACCTGCCCCTGAGCAACATGCTTGGTCCCTTAACGCCTAGAGGATGCAGTGGGAGCTTGAGCGATTACATAAACAGGACACCTCTGTTGTGTATTCTTAGTGTGTTATTTTGATTAAATGTGGATGCCTGAGGGTCATGTGCAACAGCAAAGTTAATGAAGTAACTGAACGGCAAGTGACAGAGAGAGGGAGGCCTCGGAAATTAACAATTAGGACACATACTATGACACCAGCAAGTAATTTGTGAAGTGCAAATACAATTGGGCTGAGGCTACAAATAACAATTTGCTTCAAGATTCACAGGTTTTCAGTCTTTGTCATTAGAATTTCAGCCAATTATCCAAGCAGATGAAGTTCTAATTTGTTAATATTCAAGACGGTCTTCAACAGTTATGCATAATTTACAGTAAATCACAATCTAAAGTGCCTTTCATCATCATTACTGTTGACACTGCATTGTTAACACAACATAATTGGCTCCAAATGACCCTCAACCCTTTTCTCTTTGACTCTCGCCTCTTATTGTGAAACTCCACAAAACTCCACATTGCTACCCATACTTTTTTCTTTTTTTAACTTTTTGTCCTTTTCCCTCTCCTTCCCAGCATCAGCTCAGTCAAGGCAGTTTTATTTATGTAGCCCAATGTAACAAATCACAAATTTGCGTCAAGGAGCTTTCATATTTACACAATATACGACACCATCTGTCCTTCGACCCTCAGATTTAGTAAGAAAAACTTCCCCAAAAAATGTTTAATGGGGAGATAAATGGAAGAAACCTTCTGAACAGCAACAAAAGAAAGATCAGTCACCTAATACTTACTCTATACATTATTTCCCTTTCATTTAAAGCTCTATTGCTCCTATAGGGTTTTTAATACACTTTTATTATAAGGCAGCCATTTAAGATACCACTGACACCAATTACTGTAAAATCAATGATCAATGAGGAGAACATCAAAACTAACTAAAATGACTTCTCCCACATTGAATGGTTGTGTTTGGTCTCATTGGACTATGTTTTAGCACATTTTGGATGTTTTTATTTAATATCTGCTCCAGATCTTTCAATTTTTGTACACACATGGTTATAAAAATGGCCCAAAATGATGGGAGATGATACATTTTTCATTGAAAAACATAAATATTTCATGTTGTAGGACTCCCAGACCTCCCAACTGTAAGCCTGGGTCTGCTTATATCTTAAGAAAACCACAGTAATAAGTGTAAAAGTGTCTGAAATGCAGCTTTTAGTCAGCATTACAGCTGTTAATAAAGCCTAACTGAACTGATGAAAATGATGTCTTGTTTGATGGTGTCCTCATTTATTTTACATGTTAATCTGAAACTACTGGATAATGGAAAGTTGTAGTAAGTCATAGAATTTTACTTCCTGGATGATGTTTTTTCTTTTTAACCTTGAGTGTTCAATGCAGTGTTAGTGTTGTAGGTTGGAATACAGTAACTACTCATAAAAAAAAACACTTTACTGTGTCATTTAGTGAGCATAGAACTCCCAACATTAACTCTCATTTTGATAAACACTCCTCACCTCCAGGTACACAGCCCAGGGCATAACCAGTGAAGCCACCAGCAGGTCGGCCACAGCCAGACTGACCACCAGGTAGTTGGTGGTCGTCTGAAGGGAACGTTCCCTCAGCACAGCCAGACACACCAGCACGTTCCCAAACACAATGGCCAGGATGAGCAGCGAGTATAGCATGGCGTAGTAGTTCCGCTCCCCCTCATCTTGCCCTGAGGTATCTGCGCTCTCATTCCTCTCATCCCACCCGAGGCGGTCTGACTCGTTCCAGAGCCGCTCTGCGCTGCTAAACATCGCCATGGAGACGTCCCGGTGACATGGGAGGTGAGACGTTCGGCAGACCTACCAAAGGAGAGGAGTGGGATCGTGAGGAATTTCATGAAAAACATAGGCACTTTTTCTCATATCAAACTGAAGTTATTTATGAAGGAAGCAGCATCATCTGAAGTCTGAAGTCATCTGACTACTTCCAACTTCTCTGGGACTGTGATTCATTTACACATTGCTGCCTTATCTGCACACAATATTGCACACAATTGCATGTGCTGTTTTGCACTGTTACTGCACTGGACTGTACATACTGTGTTTTACATTTATTTTCTATATATACAATGTACATAGGCTTGATATACTTATTCTTTAGTGTTTGATATTGATGTATATATTCTTGAGTTTGTTTGTTTTTTTAAATTTTATCTAGCCCAAAACTACCTCTAACAAAAAAATTTGTTATGTGCACATAATGACAGTAAACATTCTTTAATCTTGAATCTTAAATCTGGGAAACATATGCTGGCTGAAGACAACTGCAGTCAGCTGAAGTGATGTAAGAAATGCATCCCAGCAGGAATGCTTTTTCTCTACATTACAGCTGTTTGTTGGAACACAGACACAAGTGTTTTTATACAGCTAAATAGAAAAGAAATTATTTATTGATGATAGCTGTCTCCTGCAGAAACAGTCAAGTCCATAAAGACTCAGCAGAAATGTATGCTCTTAGTAGCAAACTTCAGAGACAGTTCAGTGCATTTAAGATTGTTCCTGTAAGCCTTTCAGATATCTCCTTCTGGTAAATGGCTCCAAACACAAGTAAAAGAAGACGAACCAACTACAGTGGTAACTTTAATGAGGGGCTGGCAACGTGCCTCTGTAAGGTTGGTGCATGAGCTCAGCTCATTGGAGAGGAGTAATAAGTCCAGGCTGCCACACTCTGAGAGGTCCGGTTGGCTCTGGTCCCAGGCTCTGCTCCTTACACTTCATCCTTCCTCTCATTTATTCCCAATCCTCCCCATCTGGCCTGAATCCAGATAACAGCACTGTGGTAATACTCACACCTGTGTCGAGATGGTAAACAAACTGATCTATCTTATCCTGCCCCACTCTCTTCTATGTGACAAAAATAGGGACAAAAACGCACAAGAGAAACTAAGACCATTTTTAGATTTGGCTCGAACCCAGAAGCCTTTTAAAGATTTCTCAGTCTTTAATTCCACTCAGTTCCTCAGTGGCTCCAGTATCATATGATTGTCCACAAGAAAAAACTGGAGGAGTAAAACAAAACTGGCCACCGATACCAATCACCTTGAAGTCTCCTAATGGGAGTGCAGCATGAGTTTATTACAAAATCAGATGTGACAGGACGAAAAGAATGCAAATCATAATTCATTTGAGGTGTGAGCTTGAAAATTCACATCCACAGGCACAACTGTGCAGGGGGGGGGGCATGCACTCATGAATTTTTATCAGAGGGGACTGGTTTGTTTAGACCTGTAGAACAAAAGCTAATTGGAACTGATTTCCCACTTCACTCTTTTGTCTGCGGTCCTCCCTCTCATATTAAGCACCACCTGATCCTGCCCTCTCAATGTCATGTGCATCACTGACCTCCTCCAGCGCGTGTATGATGGACATCAAGCTCATGCACACGTACGTGCACGCGCGCACAGGCTACATGGGCTTTTGGATTGTATGTGCTAAATGATCTGAAGTGTTATTTGTGCAATACTGTGGCAGGAAACATTACTTAGTGTGTTAAAAAAAACACAAGAACAAAGAACAACTTAATTACATTGTGTCAGACTGCTTTAATAATAATTCAATTAATGCAGATAAATTATCATGTTAGGCGACCAGAAAAGAGTATAATGACAGCAAATGATTGACTTTCCTGTTGATTTATCATCTTGTAAATGATCATGTACCCTCCGGAGAATTTTAATTTAGGGCTGCACACGAGTCAAATCTTCATGGTAAAATTAAATTAAGTCCCGTGACAGGGCCACCTTATCAGATTTCAGACATTTCCAGGAAAAAATGAGGTCAGATCTGTGTCAAGTTACATGGGGCATAATTACGCAGAAATGATTTTCCATATTATCACCTATCGGAGCCATACAGGTGGGAAGAAAGCAGCAGATGACGATTCATGTATCACTGAGGCAGAACAGTGGGATAAGACGTAGAAACCAAGAAACAACATTCCTATTTCGTTGTGCGTTTTTTTCTCTCCCCAAGGGCAACATACAATGAAACTGAGTAACATACCTGTTACTGTTTTGAAGTGAAGAATTCATCAGATGCCATCGAGCAAAAGCATCATCCGTGCAGTTAAAAGTTGTCCGCTCGTTGGGTCCAGTAATGCAAGGAGAGCGGGAGGAGCCGGAGGAGCGCTCGGTGCCATTGCGCACGGACTAATGTGAATGTGGGGATGCTCAGAGATGAACCGCACTCTCACTTACTCCATTTCCATATGGTCTGTGGCTGCCGGTAACACGCGTGGAGCCTTTTACACTTTAATTTTCAGCCACACAGGAGGCGCGCGTACACGTGGAGACGTCAGGTGTCTCCCCTGTGAGCGGCGACAGTGATGTGGCAGCAGTTTACCAGGCGATCATTACACAAGACACAAGTTTCATTTTCAGAGTTGGAGTCTTTTTCCTGACTATTTTTGATCATATTTGTTAGAAATAGGTTAATATCCTGTCCCGTGGCTGTTTTTGACCCTGAACCAGTCTGGGTCGTGTTTTGCTGGAAGTGACATTGTCTTAAAATAGCCCAATGCTGGCCTTATAAAACAACCATATGGGGAAACCAGTAAGAAGAGCGTAAAATAGGTCAATGTAAGTGTATAGCTACAAGGAGAAAATTATATACTTGGACGAACCGCTAGTTTCTACCTCTGGACATTTTCACACAATAGAAAAAGAAAATAAATGAATGAATTAAAAAAAAAAATCAGGCAAGTGCAGATAAACAGTACCTGGAGCTTATGTCTTACTGTAGCCTATCTCACATTCCCAGCCAATATTGCTTTGTTTTCCTATCTTCTACATGGTATTTTAAGATAAGAATAAAAAGCCCTGCAGGAGCTCCAGTGGTGCACTACAAACAAATGGGGTCTGGACCAAACCAATGTGGAAGATCCAAAGGTTTTTTGTCATTTTTTCTTTCTAATATAACAAACATTGTAATATGAGTGTAAAAACTGCCCAGAAGTCATTCAGGAGAACTGAAAGGTTTTTTCCTTTTTAATCACTGCATTAGTGTGTCATTGGAGAGCCAAATGAAAATCACTTTACTCATATTCCAGGTCTTTAACAGAAGCACAGCTATAATGCAGATTTTATTACAATGCAGATACATTTTCAGAACCAGCAGGCAGCAGGAGGTGCCCTATTCCATATATGCATATAGATGATAAACTGCCTTAACTGATCATTTTTCACCACTAACCTGCAGTCAGTTTGTGTTTTAAGTAATGTAAAGTGTCCAAATGTCCTTGGTGCTCATTGGAAATTTGACCCATCCGTCTTCTATAGCTGCACAGTAGAAAATATCTATGCAGTGTAGAGCTGAGGAGAATCCTAATACACAGCTGGCAGGAGTCCATGTGACTATTTACTTTTTGTAATATTGTTGATTTGCCATTAATAACTCTGAGGAGTGTGTGGTGCTTTTCTTAGATATTTCAAAGCACTTCAGAAATTGGGATCTCACTTGCACTCAATTTACATACATTATGCAACATCCAGAAAATCACTGTCACTCTGTCCTACATGAATGGCAGCCACAGCTAGTGTGTAATGTGTTCTGAAGCAGCTATTGCCTTGGTCACTCTCTGATTTATGATGCTGAGTTCAACATGGAACAGAGCTTGTTATTTTCTAACAGTAGCACCTCTGAACTCCTTTTTCACTGTCACTGACCCTGACCTTCTGATGTAACACCATCACAACCTTTTAACCCTTTGCAAGCAGCGATCACAACAAGAGCATTGATTCATCCACCTCACGCACAAAGTGAGAGGATGAAAAGGTGGAGAGTGAGTGGAATCTGTTTTCCTTCTGAGAGAGAGTGGTGTAAGACTTAAGGTTTGACAGCTGCTCACACTGCTGTTACTCACAGGCGCTGTATTCATTCAGACACACATCAGTGTGAAGGTCTGACCCAAGAGGGCACCACAGACATTGCAAAAGAATAAAAAAAAAAAAAAAAGAATGGATGGGAATAAAAATCTTGAGTTGGTTAAAATTTTGCTGCCATCTATTGGTCAAGACATTGAACTGCTGAAAGTCTGCAAGGAAAATCCATAAAGATGCACAAGGAGGCTGGAAATTTTCAATGATTTATTCAACAAAAGGCCCTTCTGCATTAATCTCTTTGCCGGAAATCTCATATATTAGAGAAAATAAACAGCATACAATGGCATATGCAGAAATACAAAAACTGATCCGATTAGGTTAGTAATTGAAGATTAGAAGACAAAGCAGTAATACTGGTTTTAATTATTATATATAAGCAAAGTCAGCCTTGGTGGGTTTGACTGTTTGTTGGACATTTCACATAAGTTCAGGAAAATTTACATTTAAATTCATTGTATTTTCCTATTTTATTGTAAATAAAATAAGAAATATTTGGAGGCGCAAAGTGAGTAAATTAGTCAGTAGTGATATAGTTGTTGGTTTCATCCGGTGTTAAAATGTAACAGAGCAAAAAATGTAGTCTTTCAATTTAGGCCAAAAATAATGTAGTTACATTTTAAAATATATGAATATTTGTAACTTGTAATGTAACTGTCTGTATACTTCAGTATGTAACAGAAAAACGAACTAATATACAGTTGTGGAAACAATTATTAGACCATCAAAAGTCATCAGAAACAATGGTTATGTAATCCAGTACTAACTCCTGTGTGTATCATGTAACTAAAACAGACAGAAAACAGAATGAATAAAAGCACTGTTTTTGTCAGTACAATGCCATAGATATTGATGTAAGAACTGAAGTGATTTTGGTTATTATCAAGAAAACATGGAAAATGGATAGATATCAGCTCTGAAATTAAACTACTATGAGCTATTTTTGTAGTTATCATTATATTTGTCCAAACAAATGCACCTTTAGTTGTACCAGGCTTTAAAATGAACAAGAAACTGAAGAAAACAAGGGTGGTCTAATAATTTTTTCCACGACTGTAGAGGTGGTGAATGTTTGTACAAATCAATGCCGTCTCTTCTCATTTACACTCTGTAGGTTCTGTTTTAATGGAGGTTTGGGAATAAAGCGCAATATTCTGACCCCATTTGAGATCTTCAATGCAGATTCATTTTTTTCCTTCTTGCTCTTCCCACTCACTGTACCCTCCTTTATAATGTCTTGCCCTAAGAAAGAGAAAGATAAGAGAAAAGCTTTATGTCTTATCTGCTGTTTGTTTTATTCACTTAAAGGTCAACCAGCGTTCAACCATCTCCAGCAGGATCCCTTCCACTATGAGGATGCGGTACTCTACTTGCATCACAGGAGCTCTATGCAGATTAATAATTGAATAACAATATAAAATGTGCTGTTTACGGGTATTGTAACCTCCATTACAACACAGTCTGAGGATAACCTACTTCCGTACCTCACATACAGTTTGCCTATAATTTAATCAGTAGACACACATCAATGTATTTTCCTTTTAGGTACATATGTGGTCAAATTAAATATTACCTGCTGAATCCCAGCTGATGAGCTATATCCAGAGCTTGGGCACTCCTCTTTCCACTCCTGCAATGAAACACTATGTTCTCATCCTCTTTCCCAGGAGCCTTCACGTCAAATTTCTGCTGAAACGTTTCAGGAGACAACTTGAGTGACTCCTCCAAATTGCCGACTGAAAAACACAAAAACCTCAATACAGATGACATGAAATAAACAACTGCAATAATTCATTAATCTTATCTTTTTGTGGCGGATGTTAAAACTCACGTGGGATGTTGACGGCATCTGGAATATGTCCAGCTTGATACTCATCAGGGTTTCTCACATCAAACAGTTGAATGTTGTGACTGGACAACATGGTCTTCAGCTGCAAATAGGTCACCACTGAGGCTGAGGAGGACACGTAAAGGGTTAAAAACACTTAAATAAATCAAAACCACCCTGTTCTAGTAAAGGACTTATCTGTTTGCTATAGAAACTTTATATCTCACCATCCATTGATCTAATCTAACAGCTTTAATTCTATGTTTTTATGCTGGTATGTACTGCTACTGTTGTCTGCAGTGTTACTAGACCTTTCCCTTCAAACAGACACTAGTGAGACAGAGCATTGTTGTCCTCTGAAACAAAAATGCCAACTATATGTTTCACACAAAAAGAGTAAAAACACTGCATTGACAACCTGCAGTTCTTTCAGTGCGTAAACGCTGGCACTGTGCGCACGCGCAGTCTGATAGAGCCATAAAGGACAGCAATAAACACATAAAGTCATTAAAGAGAACAATCAAATAGCACTTCAAACACATTTCACTACTATATGAATATTGTGACGCTACAGTATATTAAATATTTACTGCACTGAACAGCAGACACTCGGGCCTGCAGGTGCGTTTACGGGCTGGGATTCCTGTTTGGAGAAAACACACTTTATATCAGGAAATAGATTACCACTGTCGGACGCGTCTCCACATTTTGGAGATGAGGTTGTAAAAGCCCGTAAGATTGGAGCATATGTCGGGTAAGACCTGCAGTTTACTCCCGTGACAACCTGACAGAAACTTCGTGTCAGAACATACGACAACATTGTGAAAAAAAGTGCGTCGTGTAGAGTCTGAAGTGGTTTCATCCCACAGGCTCCTTCTTCTTCTTCTTCTACAGAAATGGGCAGAACTGACTTAATGCTGCATTTGCTGCCATCCTCAGGCTGTCACACTCATTAACTGTCTAATTTCATTTTCATTTATTTTATTCATTCTAATTTAAATTATTGGAAAGGAGCAGGATGAAGAAAATGTATAATACTTGCCCGTTTCTTGAAACATGCGCTTACATATTATTATTTATTTATGCATTTGGCAGACGCTTTTTTCCAAAGTGACTCACAAGGGAAAGTCAACAATTAAGCTCTCTCTCTCTCTCTCTCTCTCTCTCTCTCTCTCTCTCTCTCTCTCTCTCTCTCTCT
>JAPQRP010000015.1:21730579-21748252 GCA_037367295.1 Apogon hyalosoma | reverse complement strand
TATCCATTTTCCATGTTTTCTTGATAAAAACCAAAATCACTTCAGTTCTTACATCAATATCTATGGCATTGTACTGATAAAAACAGTGCTTTTAGACATTCCATGTGTTCTTTTCTGTCTGTTTTGGTCACGATACACATGGGAGTTAGTAATTGATTGCATAACCATTGTTTCTGATGACTTTTGATGGTCTAATAATTTTTCCGTGACTGTGTAATGACTTGTGCAAAAATCTTGACTGCTATTACTGCTTTTGGTTGCTCCCTTTAGGGGTCATCACAGCAAATCATCTGCTTCCATCTGACCCTGTCCCACACCAACTACCTGTATGTCCTCCCTCACCACATCCATATATCTCCTCTTTGCTGATTTAGTCCTGATGTGCTGGAGAAATAATTTACAGCGTACACAATCTGGTATTTTCCCTCCAGTAGCAAAATCATTATTGATCATTGTTAACTGTTTGTCAGACCTAATGCCTTCAACTGTCAGTTTTACAGATTTCAGTGCAACCTAACATTCCTGAAATTACATCTCAACCTTCTGATGGGCATCCTGATTGTGCTATGTATTAATGTAGTAGATAGTGAATCCACTTGTTTGGTTTGGAGCTGGGCAGAATTTTCCCTTTTTTTTTTTTTTTAAAAGCACAGTGCCCTTGGCAAACTGTGCAATATATAGATACAGTTGTGTTCATAAGTATACATACCCTGACTGAATGTGCATGGGACAATCTTGAATGTTTCAACATGACAGTGACCCAAAACATAAGGCCAAGTTGACCTGTCATTGGAACAGTAGAAAAAAGTGAAGGTGAAGGAGTGTCCATCTCAGTCTGCTGACCTCAGTATCATTGAGCCACTTTGGGGAGGAGTCAAACATGCAGTTCATTCAAGAAAACCCAAAATCTTAAAATTAAGGTGTTTTACCAAGAATGGACAGCTTTACCATGAGAAAATAAAGTGTCTGATCCACAGCTACCACAAAAGACTTACACTACCAGTCAAAAGTTTGGACTCACCTGTTTTTTATTTTCATGACTATTTCCATTGTAGATTCTCACTGAAGGCATCAAAACTATGAACACAGAATTTTGTAGTAAAAAAAAGTGACCTAACTCAAAGCATGTTTTATATTTTAGATTCTCCAAAATAGCCACATTTTGCTTTTATTACTACTTTGCACATTCTTGGCATTCTCTCAATGAGCTTCATCAGGTAGTCACCTGAAAGGTTTTCCAACAGTCTTGAAGGAGTTCCCAGTGATGCTGAGCACTTGTTGGCCATCTGTGGTCCACTTCATGGCATTTAAATGAGAAGGTGAGTCCAAACTTTTGACTGGTAGTGTACATCTGTCATTGATGTTAAAGGGGCCAATACAGAGGATGAAGAACTAGGGTAAGTAAACTTATGATCAGGGTCATTTGGATAGTTTCTGTTGTCAGTATGATTTAAAAAGAGCAAACATATTTGTTTGATAATAAATGGGTTCACACAACCACTAGCCTCAAGTGAAAGAAGTTTTTGTATTATCATTCATATTCTCTGAAACAATCACAAATTCTGAAGTGTATTTAAACTTATGAACACAACTGTATATGCACAAATTTTCATAGAAACTGTCAAATTCAATGAACCTCAATTTTGATGTTTTTAGAAGATCCAGGTGTTAAAAGGTGCACCATAGAAAGAAAACTGCATTAATACGTAAATCAAAACATGCTGATATAAAAACCAAGTGAGGTGTGTACAGACCATAACCAAACACTGTCCCCCTACAGTGAAAAAAAACTAGACAACATGTCACTTGAAAACATTTCATTCTCTTTAAAAAAAACTCTTCTGTACAATGTTTCTCCTTAAAGAAGCACACAGATGACTAACAATGATGGAAGTACAATAGTCACAATGGAATATAAAGATGGTGGCTGGAGGTCAGAGTGGTCTGGATGGTGAACCGCCTGCAGTCAGGACTCAGCAGCAGGACACAGTTTCAGCTCCAGTCTGGATTCAAACCTCAAGTAAAGCAGTTTCTCTGATGACTCAGAAACTCATTTCACCTTTGGAGGCGTGTAGTGAATTCTGCACCTTTCACTGAAAACCTGAACAAAGAAAACATCACAGAAACAAGAACATATGAACATTATAGTGACACATAACTGCTACTGACTGAGTGACCAGATGATAGCAGACATACCTTCAGGCTTCTATCGTTCACAACCTCTTCAACATTCAGTTCTGATTGCATAAGCTTTAGCTGAGAAGACATGACATCAGTTACTAAATGTTTTACTTTCACTGTTCATTATTATCAGTTCACAGATAGAGCAGAAAAACAAAGTAGTTTGACATGTTTTCCTGAATACATTAAAGGATTTCAATTTTGCTTTTTAATTGCTTTGTCTTTTTGCCTTTATAAAACAATGCTGCAGAAAATAAGTGGAGATTACAGACATCTGCTATTTGTTTTAAGACAAATTATGAGAGATTACTTTAGTCTGCTCCTTTCTGAGCTGTTTGATAAGTGCCAGGTTGTCGCTGTCCTTCGCTCGCTCTTCACGAAGCTGTCCCACCACCTCAGAAGTCTGGGCTATACAAGCCTTGATAGCCCTGTCTCTGCTAAGATGGGCCTCCATCATCTGCAAAAAATTTGAAATACAATATTATTAATAAGTACTTCAGAGAAAAAATAATACTATTGGAGTCGTAATGATCCCACTTACTGATTCATAGAGCTGCTTGCATGTTTGTGTGGCATCCACTTTGCCTGAGAAGGAGACTGTGGGCACAGTGGTGTTCAGGGCATGGACGATGCGATCATCAATGGTACGCATCACCTTCAGCACTTCCTTTAAAACATAGAGATACAGTCATTAATGTAATGCAGTGCAGCTTTAGACCATGAGAAATTACATGAATATTTAATTGACTCCTAATATAACAGGAATGTTATTAAAAATATTTCTGCTCAACTGAAATGATGCAAACAAGACTTTTAGCACTACAGGGACAGATATTTTAACACCTCTAATAAATGGATGCAACAGAGAAACAGTGGAAAGGGCAGAAACAGTGAAGTACATTGACAAAGTAAGGAATTTAAAATCCTGCACAATTTATGCAAACATGTTGCATAAGCCTGCAGCCTTGTCCACTTATAACAAGACAGAAAATGGAAAAAAAATTAAATATTTCAGTGCATTATTTAAGCATTTAAAATGGCCACTTTTTTGGCTGTAGTGTGAGCATTTTTGAGGTGTTTGTAGTGACAATGAATGGCCAAAGTTAAACTTCAACAGGTTTTAATGAGTCTGGTTCGACTGAAGAGCTCTGTCCATGTCTCTGAAGCACAAACTAAGAGGCACGCGTTCTGTCGTTAGTCTTCTAATTCAGTCTGACTCCTTGAACTCCAGCAGAGCAGACTGTACTCCACACAGCGTACACAGCAGTGCTGCTCAGGACGGGTCACTCATTCACTGAATTACAATTAAAAAAATAAACAGCAGGCCGCTTCAATCCCTTATATGTCGTTTTTCAGGTCGCTGTCATTCCGTCACATGTTGCCACAAGCACATTTATCCTGCGTTAAAATTACCTGAAACATTGAAAAGTCCTCACAGTTTAAAGTTCCATCGGGCGCCGCCATAGTGGACTGTAGGGTCCTCAACGGTCAACGCGAGGTGACTGTCCAAGCAGATGCCTGAGTAAAATCCACACGGGCCTAATAGTGTCGTGGTCGAGCCACAATGTTTCATCCTAGTGACGATTTATTGCATTACCGATAAATACTGAACCGGACTATTCGACATTGTATCGATCTTTTGAAGCAGCATGATTGTGTGGATGTGTTTCAGTATATTTTATTTTGTCGAAAATCACGGTCCCCCTACGACCGACAACACATAGTATCACCAGCAGTTTCCACTTGACATGTTTGTTATTTTACCCTGTTACAAAAATTACCATCAAACATATAAAACTCACCTTACTGTCATTGTAAACATGACTGCTGAAGCACTTTTAATTTTATTTAATTAAATAAATATAACCCATTGTCCTGCTTGCACAAATCCGTCCCTCATATATTTACTGCATAAAACCCCTTCTTTGACTGCACAAGTTGATGTCTGGATAAATTTAAACACAGAACATTAATATTTTTGGGGCACACCCGGTTTCACGAGAAGAAACAGGAGAAGAAAAAAAAACGTCATCTGCAAATACAAACTGTAATACTTGCATTACTTAACCGCAGCTATTTGATTTTATAACATTATGATGATACACTCCACTTAGAACAGCACTAATGATTTTACTTAATTTTTCGTTATTTGTAGTTTATGCATGATTTTCCAAACAAAATCAGTTTATTTAGTAAACGACTGGTCCTAAGATTTATGCTTTGTTTTATTTTTTTTTTAATCGTAAAACTTAACAGTTATCAGAATCTCAGAGCATTTACAAACATACTACATACATTTCAAAAGCGCAAAGTCGTCTTCCGTCCAGTACTTTTTTTTTTTTTGATCAGGCATACAGTATGGCCCCTATGCTAGCATGACGGGGGTCTTCTCACATTAGGCAATAACAGTAAAGGCGCAGCTCGTTGACTTTCAGCAGCTGATTTGGGACTGGATTGTTTTCATGGCCTCATAGAGTCATTTAACTTAATTAACGTGATTAAAAACAATGAATTTCTTCAGATCCCGTTTCGCCATCGGCAGTCTCTTAGGTTTGTATTTCTAACCCTTTATTTGTGTCGTTTAACAGTTCGGTGACGCTGTCTTTACTTGGTATATGTAACTTTATCGTTGATATAGCACCAGGGTACATTTCAGATTATGAAGTTAAAACATTTATACCTGTTGCCACTGTCTTTTGAAATGTAACACTTTATTTTATCTAAGTACTTCCGTTTTCATTTAACAGTGAAAGGTGTGCGTGTGATTCGACAGGTACATTGACGATGACAATAATTATCTGTATTGTGAAATTTTATCATCCTAAAACAACGCCTAACGGAAACACTTTGACCTGGTTCAAAACTTTATAGTGCGACATTAAAAAGTTTAAAACCTGGTGCACTTTATTGGGCGTATACTTGACTTTTTACATTGTTATGGATCATGTTGTCACGTTGGTTTCCACTTACATTCAAATACTAAAATCCAATTGTTTTTATAAGTTGTCATTTAGTGTTTTAACAACAACCAAGAGAAAAATCTCATTTTTTCCCTCTAAGCTCTTATCCATAGTCTTACTATAGATTTTCACCCGCCCGAGTATTTAGGTAAAGTTTTTAATTGTCTGTAAACACGAGACAAAATTTCTTGACAATATTACATCAGCTTTTGTTTGAACTAAAACATCACTTTAATTTTCGACACCAAAATATTACACCAGAAAATGATTCCAGTGAAAGTGACACCGACAAAATATCAAGGATTTATAATATAGAAATATTCACCGGATTTGTCTGCAGCCTTATATTATTTGCTTTGTAAAGTTGGTAATATTTCGTCTGAACACATACTGTATATTCGTCCTCCACATCTTCAATGACAGCACATTACTTAGATCGTACAGCAAGAAAAACCTGTTTCAATGAATAGAAAAAATATAATCTTATCCTTTTATCAAGAAATGGTTTCAGATAGAGCTACCGTCACTGCCCACTGTACTATGTATGTTTCTTCTGATTTTGTACTGTTTGATTTACAGGTCAGAGGTGCAGACAGGTCACAATGACATGGAGCCGCAGACCCATGTGCAGTAAACCGCAGGAGACCAAAGCTGAGCATCCGCCAGCATTTGGTAGAGTTTGAGAATCCTAAACACAAACAACTTTTAACTGATAAGACAAACCTATGAATGCTAACAACTTGATTTAAAGTGAAATTAATGATTCCAAAGACATTTTGTTGAAACCCCTTCAATACTATGCAGTTTCTAAAATGAGTCATAAATACAAGTGGTGGGTTTTTAACATCAGGGTGCTGTTTGTTGTAATCAAGAAGTGTGTGAAAGTTTTCCAAGTCCCAAAGGATGGAGAGACACAGGAAATGGGATCACAGTCAGGGGCAATGAAGCCAACAACTGGGCCTTGTGAAACTGAACTCAACTGTTTGTGTTTTTTAATTACAATGTGTTTGTTTGCATGTGACAGTTTTTTGTGAGTTCTCTGTTCCTTCAGTGTGTGTTTTGTTCTTTAATGTAGCATCTCGTGCTGGGTTCAAAATCCCAGGGTACAAACCATCCGAGATGGACAAGAAGATTTTGATCTGGTCAGGACGGTTTAAGACAGTAGACCAGATACCAGAGCTTGTGTCGTAAGTAGCCTCTTCCTGTTTACATCAGACCTCCCTGCAGTGTGATTTACTTAGGGTACATCAGAAGAACAGAGCTAAATAACTGAATGAGCAGTGCTGCTGCCGTCTTTAGTGATGGCAGCAGTTCAAACAAAGCATGTTTGTGGCAGGAGGTAATTACTGTGGCTCCTGAAATCAGGATAGGGATCACATTTGATCTGCAACTCTGATAATGGACCTGCCTGTCACGCATACAAACTGCAGACCTCCCACTACCTTTACTGAGGGATACCGAGTTCAGTATCAGAAAACACCTTGAACATGAGAATGAATGTATGGTGACTGTAGTGAATTGTAATTATTTATGTTGACAGAAGAAAACAAGGTGATTGCTGTTGAGTAAATATTTGATCACACTGATATTTGTACACCTGCATATGTCACAGGTTTGAAATGATTGACGCCGCCAGAAACAAAGTCAGGGTGAAAGCCTGCTATGTGATGATGGCAGTAACAATAGGAGCCTGTTTGTTGATGATCTTTTTGGGTAAACAGGTGAGAAAGAGCTGATGAATGTTTACACCACATCATGTGTTGATTTTTAGGACAGTTATTTGAACCCTCTACCTCTCCCTATATTTTTATTTACAGCTCTGTTTTTGTTTTAATCCATAATGATACTGCTGTTTTACTTCAGGGTAAATCTGAATATTGTTTTTGGGTTTTTTTTTGTTTTTTTTTTTACAGGCTGCAGGCAGAAACGAGTCCCTCACAAATCAAAACATGGAGAAGAAAGCTAGATGGAGGGAGGAAGTCCAAAGGGAGAGAGAAGCTAAGATGGCCATGTCTGAGAAAGCTCAGTGAAGGAGCCTCATCACAACACAGCAGGGCTAATATTTTTGAGTCCACCTTTCCTACTGTAACACTGCTTCAAGGCGTTCCATTCCCACCATTTGGAGAAATAGAGCAATGAAATTCAAAGCAGTTTGTTTTTAGTGGTTTATGATCAATCTTTGCAGGAGAGACCTCGATAAAAACTATGGATTATTAAATTTACATTTGGAAGTGTATTTCATGGTTTTATCTCATCAGTGACTGCACTTAGATGAATGACTCACAACTGCTATTTTTTGTGAAAGCTGCATTTTACAATGATCACTTAAGCTGATACTTTACAACAGATTTTAAATTTTTATTTTTTTTTTAAAAGACCGCTATCAGGTAAATGTACTTAAAGAGATTTCACATCACAGATGGATAAAACACTTTTTCTTTCTAGTCAGTTTAAGACACTGGTCTTCAGTCATCACAATAAATTATAATGTCATATGATCTATCTACTGTGCTTGTTCTTAGGTTAATTAATATTGGTTTTGTATGTAACAAGTGCCCAAATTAACATCCAGTAAGGTCTACTTGTATAGATTTATGATCCTGTGTGTTTTTTTCAATTAAATTTAGTGTTTAATACTTTTTGCATAACACTCAGCAATGTTGTGTTGAGTAAGCTTCCCTCTTTGTGTCCTAATTTATGCTGCAAAATAAACTGGGTTACTATTTAGCATCTGAATAATAGGCAGGTAATCGGAATTTTTGTCCAAAACATCCATGATGTCTCGGAATTATTGTTGTAATTTAAGAGGTCTGAATGTAAACAACCTTTCTGCATCTCCTCTTGTTTTCAGGCTTTAGAAAATCTAACCAGTGTTGTCTAACCAGTGAGATCTGTTTAAATACAAATATAAAAACAAAGTGACTGACACCAGTCTCCCAATGAGTGCAGACTGTGCAGAAAGTTGATAACAGTAAGAGTAGGGCACACATTACCAAATTGTTGAGTTCCTTCTGGTCTCTGTCTATTGTAGCTATAAATACTTATTGAATGTATTCAGTGTAATAAAACCAATGCACTAACCTAGTTGATGAAACAGCTTTTATGCAAATGGCATAACTGGGGACAGTTGCACAAACTCAATACAACAAACAGTAATGAACATGTAGGGCTGGTCATCTCTAGCAGAGATTTTGACAAAAGTAAGCAATGTAAGCAAACAGGACTTGGTAAACAAACATTCAATTTTGCTAACTAAGGTAATCATCAGTATTCTCAAGTTTTCTCTGGATTTTTGTTGAAATTACCTGGAAGAATCGCATACAATTAGGATTATGGCACCATCAGCAACATTGCTGATGCTAACCCCAAATAAAATTAAAAAAAAAAAAAATCTCATGTCCAGAACCAAAAATCAGATTAGCTGTAATGATTTGGCATGGTCAAAAAATAAACAAAAAAAAAAACTACCTGAACATGGGCTGGAATGCCATGTTTTTTGTCTGCACACAGCTGAACAGCCAATTTTCCACTGAGTGTGATTGTTAGTTCTTCTAGCTTTGCTGAGGCAGCATTATCTACTGATTGTAATTAGTGTGCTAACAGTTTCAGTTCACAAGCTGAAGTCCCTTTTGCTGGAAGGGTAAACGGTGAAATACATTGTAATCCTCACCGTACTAGAGGGGACCAAGGATACAGACCACACCTCTTTAAACCTCACCTACCGATGAGGAGAGAGCCTATTTAACCAACCAATTAAATAGTAAATAGGTATATTCTCAATGTGCAGGCATCAGTCCAGAACTAAAGTGCAGCAAATGAAATGAAATTATAGTAGGATAATAAAAATTAACACTGGTCTGCTGCTTGACAGACTTCAGGGTTAAATAGTCTGTTTTGTCTTGTCCAAGTCTGTCCAATTGTCTCAGTGCGAGGGAAGACTCAAATTCCCATGGTTCCATGGGGTTCACACCAGAGGCAGGAGGCAGTAAAAACTTCAGGATGGAGCAGCTGAAAAGTCCCATTACTGGATAAAGGAATGCATGATATGAGATCCATGAGGGTATGCAAGCAGCCAGATTTGTCACTGACAACCTCTGCCCCTCAGCAACACAGTCAAGTTCCTATTTTGTCCATCCGTGGTCACTTATCCAATGGCCGGAAAGTAGAGGTGAGGGAATTCACCTCCATTTGAAGTCGTTTAAGTGCCATTTGTAGAGGTCAGTAGAGTCCTTGGGTTGGGACTGGCCACATGGACCCACTGCGGGCAATTCAGTCTAACGACCAAAGTCAAACATGGTCAGTGTCTCATTGTCAGTCCAGTGTTTAGGTTAGATCATTCTTCAACGTGTGTGTGGGAGGGGGATTCAAATCATGTCCATGTTTGTCTGTCTTGCGAGTCATTAATGCTTCAATCAGACAAGCAGTGCAGTCCTACAAACTCCCACTGACTCAGAAAAAAGGGTTAACCAATCCTACGGAAACATAAAGGGGAGTTGGCCTTTAAAATGGGATGAGCTGACGAGATCCAAAAAGCACACAGTCTGTCAGGGAAAACGTTGTCAAAGTGATCAACTTATGGGAGATGCTGGAGCAGGTGGGTGGGCTTGAAGTGTTCGAGGATTGAGTGCCGAGATCATCTCTGCACAAGATGAATGATGAGTAAAACCTTTACAAACTGGCTGACAAGACTGCGAGAACTTGACCCACATTGGACATATGCACAAGTGTGCTCCTGTAAAATTACATTTTTCATAATTATGAGTATCTCTCTGACAATGAGAAGGAAGAAATTGAACCTAGGGTCAGCATTACCCTTCAACATGGCAGTGGGTTCAGTGTGAGAGAAATTAGCTTAAGTGAGGATGAAGGTGGAGCACAGGAGAGGGAGGATTTAGCATTATAGCTGAAAGCCTTCCATGGGGGCCTCACACTGCTGGAAGAGAAACTGCTGCTGCTGCAGATCGACAGCTGGAGCCAACGATGGGTCCTCATCTTCAGTGCTGAAGTAGCGCTCGATCAAGTCAAAGGCTTTCTGGTAGATTTCCTGGTTCTCATGGCCCTGGAGGAACTCCAGCTTGTCCAAACCTAGAGGGAGTCATGAAGGAAAATTGTTAAAACACAGTCTGAACCCATCTTGTCAAATGTGAGTCTACTGCCTTTTGCAACAAGATAAATATCTTTGAGATTTGGACTGTTGGGGTGACAAAATAACAGTCAATTTGATATCTGGGAAATTATGAGTAGCTGTTTAAATTTATTGTGATCAGTGCAATAGTTTGTTGTCCCAAGTGTGTACACATATGTACCATAGGCTTCCTCAATGAGTGCACAGTATGTGTTAATGCCTCCTCCTCTCTTCGCCTCCAGTTCTCCCAGTCGTAGGATGTTTTCTAGACCATTAAGAGCCACCTGCACGATTTTGGAGTCCATAAGTGTGAGCAGGTCACACAGAGGTTTTATGCAGCCAAGTTCCACTAGGTGCCTGCAGGGGGAGGTACACACACACAGATGCAAAAAACATATTTATAACTCATTCAAAGCAAACTGTTGTCTTATTAATAGGTTTGAGTCTAATTTATTCACAGAAAACACAAAGCTTCAGTTCAGTGGGTTTAAGACAATGGAACAGCACAGTGTATGTTAGATTCATAAACTTTATTATGAAATTAATCATTAGGCTTACCTAATCTGTTCTGCAGAGCCCCCTGAGGTGGCGTTGGTAATGGCCCAGGCTGCCTCTTTTCTTGTGCGAAACTCTGCCACTTGCAAAATAGTGATAAGAGGAGGGAGCAGATCTGCTTCCATCACCATCTACAAAGAGACAAAAACATATTTATGACGCTCATGATTTGACTCTTTCTGTTTATTCTATGCTATGATAATATAAGTCTAATACTCCATCTGTCATTTACTGACCTTGAATATTGGCACATACAGATTAAAATTATATTTCTGTCTACCTTGTTTGTTGATCAAGTGCTTGGTGAAATATCAGGATTAAAGCATTTTGACAGTTGATGGCACATTGTCCAATCAGATGCCATTTAACCAAAGTACTAGACTGCTAAGTTAAACATCAAACACTATGAAAATGTATGACCTGGAAATAGTGTTGGACATTTGAATTTCATTCAGGTTTTCTTGGGTTAGCATAAAATGATTCTACCCATTATACAAACTGACTGTGTCCAGCTCAAACTGTCATGATTTGATCCTTGTCTACCAACTAAGGCCTACACACATGTCTACCAACTAAGGCCTACACACATGTACACACCTGTATTTGTGCTCGGTTCCCTGCAGTGATGTTAGAGATCGTCCAGCAGGCTTCCTTTTTGATGGACTCCTTAGGGCTGCTCAGGAGGTGAAGTAAGGACTGCAGTGCTGAACAGTTCAGGATCACCTACAACAATAACACAAGAGCCCTGAGTCAAAAACACACAGAAACAAAGTATTAAATTACTTACATAGTGTGTGCATGCTGCTGTTACCTGTGTCTGCAGGTCATCTCCAGTGACTATGTTCCCAACTGCCCGCAGTGCAGGAGAGACCACCTTATAATCTGAATGCCTACAATAAAACACAATAACATCGTGTTCACACATGCTTTTGTTTTAATTAATCTTGATTTTTTGCCCACTATCATGGAGGCAGTGTGACATTTTACTTTCTCTTTTAGCTGTTAAACATTATTTTTCTCACACTGTATTAGTACAGCAATAATGGTATTGTTTGAAAAGTAGGGTATTGCATCTTGGTTTCTCTCAATATTTGATGTATATTTTCAAGCAGTTCTCAACACCCAGAGAGTTCATTCATCCTTGAATTCTATGAGTGTTGCAAACAAAATACATAATCTGGACAGTCACACCCAATGCAGTGGTGACAAATAAGAGATGTAACTAAATCTGCCTGTAAACCAAAGTCAAATTCGAGGCCTACATCTTCTCTAGCAATAAAGATATGAGTTGTATCATTTCTGAACTGCAAGTAAATGTGTTCAAAGGCTTACATCAGTAACTCCACCAGTCTGCGACAGACTCCTGAGTCAATAACCGCCTGAATTTTGTCATTAGGGCCATCAGAAAGGTAGGAGAGTGCCCAGCATGCATCAGCCAGGATGTCTGTGTCATTGACAAACAGCAGCCAAGACAGTACACTGAGGCAAGGAGAGACCTGAAAAAAAAAAAGACAAAAGAGGTTGTGGGAGGATTAAGATGGGAACATGATGTCTGCTGGGAACAACTGTTTTCCATTTAATAACAAGAATGTCTTACAGCTTGTGACCTTGAAAAGTGAGATTTGATGTACTTCAGTAAAGTGAGAGGTGTATTGTTGCCATAGTGATGTTTATCTTGGCAAATTACCTTAGTAAAGTCTGGAGGTGGGTTCTTTCCTCTGCATAAGTTTGAGAGTGCCCACACTGCATTTCTCATCATCGTTAGACGATTCTGTTTGGCCAACAACCTGGAAGAGATGTTTTATTGTATGTAAGAATAAACATAAACCTCTTTGCTCTTTTTTCAAAAAAATAACAGTAAATCTAAAAATGTGACATTAAGGTTGTACTTACTGCACCAGTGAGGGCAGAATGTTGCAGTCTATGACAAAGTCTCTGCATTCTGTGCTATCTCCTGCTATGTTTCCCAAAGCCCACACAGCCTAAGGAGCAAAGGAAATACACAATATATAATACAATATACAACTAACAGCATGTTAATATACTTGTAATTATGATGTATGCAACTCCTTGAAGTTTCAACATAGCTTCTATTTAGTGTATTAAACACGATGATCAAAATAACATCCCTACCTGTTCCTGTACGTCTTCAAAATCGGAACTAAGCATCTCTATGAAAATGGGAACGGCTCCTGCTTGGATAACCACTCGCGTCTGGTGAGATGTACCTGATGCAATGTTGGTCAAAACCCATGCAGCCTCAAACTGAAAGAAAAGTGAGAAAGCATTCAGATTTCCCTTGTAAATTAGATTAACATGTTATAAAAAAATAAAATAATTATAAAGATTTTAAATTCATTTGCACTATCCATGCCATTGTGACAGAGACACAATCATTACAAACCCAGTTCAGAAAGCAAGAATGTCCCTATTAAAGACAATAATGATACTTTTTTGGAAAATTATGTATAAAATTAGACAATAACCAAGTGTGACACAAACAAACTAGCAGTGAATTACATTTTCCATTTTTACTTAAATATGTTATTTTTAAGCCTTATGTTTTGTAGGACAGGGGATACACAATATTAATCTAAAGGTGCCTCTCCCCACAACAGCCATCCTTTTGTAGTGAATTATACCTGCAATGTGCAGTTTTCTCTTCTCTTAAGAAATTCAACAAAGCGCTCCACCACACCTGGAGTGGCAATGACTTCATCAATGGGAGGGTTGGGTTCTGTGTGAGACAAAGACAGATTTCATCTCATTTTTAGCCTCATAAGCTAAGACATTAAATGCATACAATTAATGACATACTCACTTACCTTTAGACAGGAGTTTCCGAAAGCGCTGGGTACCTATTAGCTGCTGCTCAGGAGAACTGGAGAAGATCATCTGAGTCATATCTTCAGAGATGACCCCACCCTGTATGACAGAAATGGAAAGACAAGTAAAATTAGTTATTTGAAGGAGTAGCATGTAGTCACAAACCAGGATCCTTTACTTTGATGTTTTTATTAGGAGTTTTGTTCTCACCATAAGTGGATCCATGTTGTTAGCCTGGGACTCCAGGTAACCACTGTCGGCCATTCCATCATCCTCAAGAGCACCATCATCCTCAACTGTAGCAACATTCCTCCTCTTAAAAAGCTAGAATATAGAAGTATATAAAATAATGATACAAGTGATAACATTACTGCCTATTGCCACATTTTTCGAACTTTACACTGAGGCCAGTTCTTCCACTATGAGGCCCACTGAAGCTCACCAACTTACCTGCTCATCCTTCTTCTGTTTGCGGAGTTGGAGGCCTTCCTCTTCCCTCCTTCTTCGCATTTCATCTGTGTTGAGGGACTTGTTCTTGTAGCTCTTGAGTCGTGCATTGTCCTTACCCTGACTCATTGTGCAGCCTGAGGAGTTGCAGAAATGCATTAAGTAGCAAGTAATGGTTTGAGTTTTGTTAATGAGCTCGATAACAAAAAGCAAAATCCTATTTATTAGGTCAAAGTGTATTATTAAACTCATCCTCAGCCTAAGTATTGATGAGAAAGGCACCTAACACGAGGTTTTGCAGTTATAAATAATCGACAAAGCAGAATTACCAACACAACTTTTGACTTGGCTTGTCACAGAGTATTGAAACAAGTTGTATTGAACACAGTTACATACAACACCACTGCTGTTAAACACATTTCGCTCAAACAATCCCCTGGGATTGATAAAGCATTCTGATACTAATTCTGATAAATGGGGGGCATCTGAGGATACTAGCTTGCTAGCTAGTTAGCTTTGGGTGTCTTCTTGATACTAAACCAATAATATGACACTAACCACTCAATTCTCAGGAGGAAATGGGTTTAATTTCACAAGGCAGAGAAACATAATATAAAAGCAATAAAGGAAGAGAGGGCTACGCTTAAACTGACAGCTAATGTCATAGCCGATAGCCTGCTGGCTAACTGTGGCTAGCAGAATTAGCTAACGTTAGCTCTAAAAAGGCACCGTTAATGTTAGCCCATACGACAGAATCGAACACAACCAAAAAGTTACAAATACTTTTCAAAAGGAGAATTAACCTCGTTTAAAAATATATGGGGTTACACCATAGAGACGCTTGAAAACATGTAAATATTATTATCTGACCTGTCAAATTGGGCTCCGTAATCCCCTTATTCGCTAGGCCACCGTTTGTACAGCCGTCGCCGGTAATGCTTTACGCATGCGCAATACGAAACGTACCCACACCCACCCCCGCAATTGTACACTCCGCCTCACCCACTCTACGTCCTACAAAAAAAAGGAAAGAAAAAAAAAAAAAAAAAAAGGGGGGGGGCAATATCTTCTGTTTTTTTTCTTTTTCAATATCCCATTTAAAACATACTAGTCACAAATGTCCTCACAAATCATAACTAATAAACTAATAAACTGTACAACAACACTCAGCAAATGTAATACAGTGTTCTATGTGGAAATCAGCTGGGACACATAGATCTGAAGCTGAAGCAGATATCAGTGTCTGACAGAGCCGGCCACTGGTATTTCTATCCCATTTTGGGGGTGTTAAAGGACCCCTGAATTCAATTGTAGCACTCCTAAAGTTTAACTTATTTATTTATTTATTTATTTTACTTTATTTACATATGTAATAAGCAAGAAAAATGTCAAAACCATATACAGTACATGGTTGAAACGTAATAACAAAAATATAGCAGCATTCCCGACACCCCCTTGCCTTGAAAATGGTTTGATCCACCCCATCCCTCCCACCTTTCCCCTACTCTAGCGTTTCCAGGGTTGGTGAGATACATTTGTGGCCGAAGTACCTGCAGGATATGTGACATTTCTTTACTTCTACCATTCAATACCACCACATTATTATGATCACCAGTCCTCATTTTGCTGCACTGAAACGTAGATTGCCATTTACGTTATTAGGTAGGAGTTTGCTGACGTTTTTCAGAACTAGGGAACGTTCCAGGTGGTCAGTCAGCCTGTGATCTTTATTTGAATTGCAGTGAGAGGAGTATTGTACTAAATTAAATTAAAGTATTATACTGTTGTATCATGTGCATGTGTTAATATATTAAAGCAAAAGTGCTACTGTCTGTACCAAAAAAATAATCGACTGATTTGTCACGCAGATTAAAATAGAAGAAATCATCTGCAGTGTCTATACAAAGATGATACATTGCATACATTGTACCTTAGGTAGGGTTGCCTCTCTTTTAATATTTATTTTCTTATTTATTATTAGCCTATTATTTTGTAGATTTAAAGCACTTTTATTTTTGAAGTGTTTTTTATTTATTTATGTATTTGTATTATATAATACAAACAAGAGACAACCAATGAAAAAGTCCATGTCCATCTATTAATGTGTTTTACATGATGTGCTTTACATTTCAAATAAAAGTCCAAAAAATAATTCCAAAGTCCCTTTTTTGTTCTAACTAGGGGGCTGTTTTTCTCCAGAAACATACATAGGCTACTGTTTATGTGTATGTTGAGGAGCTGCTGTTTCAAAATGAATTTTCCTCCTCCAGAAAATATAGGGTTAGGTTATATTTCTCTCATGATTCTAATCCATTCCTCTTTTGCTGTGGTTCAGCAATTAAATAACTTTTATCAAATTTGGTGGTTTAGTTGCAGAGTTTCCCCTAGCCAAAAAGTGCTGTTTTTCTCTCTCATAAATGCGGGAGTGATAGTCTGAAATTGTTTTAAAATGTACAAAACAGTGAAAGCCAGCCCCCTGCATCAGCACCCCAGAACCTTTGTTCCCAGAATGGCAGCTGGTGCTACGTTTCTGACGCGCCTGTCCTTTGAGGGTCGTGTGTCCGAGCAGGTGTCGACTTTAGACTAATAATGATACTTTTTTAATTTGACCCAGACACACCGGCGTCAGGGGCCATCAGGTCAGAGTATGGCTGGACCCACATCCACGCACCCACACATAACAACACACATCATATAAAAACAATCACACATACACAACATCTAAACCAACAACAGGCACATTATCAATATTATCATTATCACTATCATTATTATTGTTGTTTTAATGTTTGTTTATTTATTTATTTATTTATTGATGTATTCATGACATAAGGCAGTTATAGGTCATGTATTTAGTTGACATTAGGATATTCGATGAAGAAAACGCTTTAACTGACCCCTTATTAGTTGCCTGTTATTAGGATTGTCATGATGATGATTATTAACAATGACTACAACCCACATTTTGTCACAAGTAGGCATTAACTCTTTCGTTCTCTTTATCCATATTTGTGTTAGAAACCCATTGAAACGCAATGTCACTTGTTTAGATACTTTGAGAGCACATGGACTACAAATGCATCAATATTTCCTGCAGTGCAGTGTGCTGTCATTCATCTCAGGTGTTCCAGTTATGGACCACGAAAGGCTTTTGACCACAACATGACACCGTTTGTCTACTTCACTTGTCTCGGCTCCGGTGACATTCCGCTGGACATGGTTGTGGTGTCCGTGGGTTCACCTCAGGACATCTCTATTCAGTTCGACAGGTAACCTTTATCCCCACTCAAAGTTCACACCGGCCCACGGAGCAGCGTCACGCCAGAGATGAGAGCTCCACGGGCTCCTCCTCCACTGCCCCACGGAGAGTAGAAAGTTTCATCTGTTCCATATCAGAAGTGTTTTAAAACCATTAAGTTATGCACACTGACTGAATATAATACACACTGAAAAAGAGAAAAGACTGGAGGGTGTCAGATCTGCAAATAAAAAAGGCTTAGAAAGAAAACTATCTATCTATCTATCTATCTATCTATCTATCTATCTATCTATCTATCTATCTATCTATCTATCTATCTA
>JAPQRP010000015.1:21704021-21715050 GCA_037367295.1 Apogon hyalosoma | reverse complement strand
CTGTTATTACCAGCTATGTTGACCTTTACCCAGCAGGGGGCTGCAGCATTCAGTACAGCTAAAAGCAAACGTAGAAGAAGAATGTCCGTATACTAGCGGCAATTGGTTCCCTTAGCCAGGGCTTGCAGGCATATTATTAGCTTGTATACATGAATACTGATGTAAACAACGACTTGGATTAATTACAAAGTTACTCAAAGTTAGTGTTATAATGGTAGCTCGATATGGGTTAGTATCTTCTGTTTTTACTGTAAAGTCGAACTTAAGCGGTTCTGCTACCTGACAGTCAAAAACCAGGGTAGCACCTTTTCACAGAGTCTTGTTGCGCGGGTTAATCACAAATTGTAAACAGCGCCATTGTTTTGCTAACGCTTACGTTGGTTATAAAGTGTGTAAACTATTCGTCTTATTTCATTATCAATGGTGTATAAACTTGTTACCAGCCGTATATTTACCGAGCGCATTCAAATAAATGTACACAGAGGCTTGGCTGAATACTATCCGGTCCTAATAACGGTAGTTGGCCTGCTAGATAACTAACTGTTAACCCGGTTTCGATGTCGTTGACTCACATCTACCGACAAACAGAGGAAATGGAGACAAAATACCCAACTTTGGTAAGATAACGTCTGATCATTTTGTCTCCGTTGTTTGTGTGGCAACTGGAAGGAAAGCTAAACAAATGCCCACAACTATCACCTAAACTAGGGGAAGAGGGGACCCATAACATTGGCGATGCAAACGCCAGTTAATCCATAAGCAGTTTATTAGATACCCTTTTCTAAATATGATTTAGCCAAATATCACTGCAGCAAATGCTACCTTTACGACAGCTGTGGTGCATAGATGTGCTCAAACTATTGCAGCACTGTTTATTGTCAGTAAAGCGGCTGGATTATTATTGTAATATATTGCATAGTAAATTAATGACGTCATTCATTTCTAATAGTCCTGAATATTATTGGTGCTTGATCGTGGGGTTCATATATCAGAAAACTACTAGAAGAAATCAAACTACCTGTTACACAGTTTAATAATTTATCTCTTGGTTTAAACGTGGTATTGCCAGTATTGAAACGCTAAATGAACCATTATCTTTTTACAGAAAAGGCCAAAAAGGAAACTCTGCTACCACACAGCCAAGGACAGGTATGGTGGAACATGTTCATATATTGCCCCCTAACAGTGTTTTTCAGCTTACTGTTAGAGAAAGTAAAGTCATGAACTAAAGAACTAATGATAATGTTTTTTGTAGTGAGTGATGTTAATGTAATTCCATTAATCTCCACCAACCACTATAAATAGTTTGCACATTTTTAAATGTTTGGCATATACTGGATTTTAGGGATTTAAATATTGTGTGTTAAGCTCTAGCATTGTTTATGAATAGTTTATTGTTTGTCTCAGCTTCACCTTTTTACATGTCATTATTGTTTTCAGTCAACCTAAACAATGGACAGGAAAAGTGACACTAGAAGACGTCGATAAGATGTTTGATGACTTGGGTGAGGGTGTGATTCACTTCTGCTTGGTTTTATAATTTCTCCCCCATGTCATAATGCTAAAAGATATTCATGCCATTCTTTTCAGATTCAGTGCTACATGAGGATGACATACTCCCCCCATCTCCTGAGCTGCATATTACTGTTACTAAAAAAAAACAGTTGGAGAGAGAGGTTTCGCCGATCGCACAGGTAAGATATCTAACAGGAAAACATCCACCTTTTACATGAACCTTTACTATTTTTTAATGCTTCAAATAAATAAACATTAAATTAGGCTGGATTATTGGTCTTGACAAGTACCTGGCCAGTTAATAGATATTATGTAATTGTAGGTTCCCGATGGAGATCATCTGCCTCCCTCTGTGATATCAGCCAGTCCTGATCTGGATATTGGTAAGATTTATTTGTTTTAGTTAATGCATATTAAAAGTTTCATTGAACTAAAAGTTATTTTTTTGTTGTCGTTGCAGATTTGGACATCCCTTTTCAAGTACATGGACCAGTGAAGACATCCAGCCCGATTGAGGGCAATGGTATAGGTGTTAACAAAGAGCAGGACAACAAAAACCACAAAATGATGTCCCCAATTCTTTTTGACTGTGAAGATGAAGGAAAAGAAGAAGCACAGCCAAAACCCCTACCTGTCCAGGACACTCAGCAAAATGGACACATCTTACAGAAGTAAGGCACTTTAAATGATAATGCCTCTCATAGTGTTAATGTGTTCTTTTTCACACACAAGTGTTTTTATTTTTATTTAAGTCAGAGAAATGTAGCATTAATGTGCCACAAAGAACAGTAGACCTTCAAATCTTTTTTTCCTACCATTTTATCTGTCACATGTTTTGTTTTAACAATTGTCTTTTTTGTCTGGCAGTGATTGCTCTGTGTTAGAGTGTCTTCCAACCAAGCTTGTTCTCACCAAGAGGTTTTATCACAGAAAGAAAGTGGACACTCAGCGGTAAGAGCTTTGTCATTTTCGTAAATCTTGATTAGTTTGTTGTTAAGACTCTGTGATGTTTATGCTATGTATCAATGCGGAGCACAGTGTTCATGCTTCACATTGATATTTGACTCTTATTTGTCTGGAGTCAATTTTTTTTCATGGCAGTTTTTGTGTTGTGTAAAAATCATGTATATTACTTTTCTTTGCTACAATACCAAAAGGTGAAAACATTCAGTATGTACTATTGTAGAATACAGCAACTGTCAAAACTTTATTTTACTTTATCATCATGTAATTTTTAAAAAATGTTAGGTCACACAAAATAATGATGCTGAAATATTAGAGCGCAAGACATATTTTTTTTGCCCACTTGCCGGTGTTTTTTTTTTTTTTTTTTTTTTTTAACCAGGAAAGAAAACACAAACCCCCCTGTTTCCCCAGTAAGGCCTGAGTCCACAGTTGCAGCTCCTGAAAAATATTCTGAAACTATGCAGAAGCAACAACCGGTGGAGATGCCCACTTGTGTGAAAAAAGACATGAATAATTTTCTACAGAAGTTTAGAGATGCTGGACAGCCCAAACCTGCATGGTGAGTTTAAAGTATATTTAAACTTTAAGATACAATTATAGAATAAACGAGGCTTACACTGTTGGGGGTTGACGGCAATGGTTTGTCCCCAAAATCCCCCCAACCCTCTGTTATATAATTGTTAGATAATAGATATGATCACAATTTGACCTGATAGTGGCAGAATAATGGTCAGAGAACCAATTTTTCCCCACAAAACTCCACCTAGTGAATGAAAATGACACCATATGAACTCTGGATGGCAGCAAGTAAATGGGCATTTGTGAGACGATCAATATGAACCAAATTTTCACTCAATCAGCTTATTATTACTTGATTTATGTCCAAAAAGTTGATTTTCAACTAAAGCACCCCCATTTGGATGACTTATAATACTCATAGAGAAGCTGAAATCGATAGGGTTCTTCCACTAGGGGTCCCCTGTGTTAGTTATCAAGGGATAAGAAATCCAACCAAATCTGTCCTGGTTATCATGTTCACACAAAGGATATCTGGCGGCGTTAAGGGTAAAACCATTAACAAATAAATAAATATAATTTTAACTGTAGGAAGTAACCGTATCTAGTGCATGTAAATTCCTCTTTATTCATTGTTATTTTCTTCTGTAGTACATGTTGTATATAATATATATAAACTTTTTTTTCCCCAAAGTGCTGGGATATCATCGTCTCAAGTTAAAATTCCCTCCCCTCCTCCTGAGCCAGAAGATGACTTCCTCATTTTGGAGGATGATACACCTCTGTTGTTTTCTATCCCACGTAAAGCCACCAACAATAAGAGACAGGGACAGAACAAAACTTCCAACACCAACAAAGACAAGAAGACAGAGGAGGACTCAGAAGAGATGACAAAAAAACAGCAGGAACCAGAGCAGGAGAAGAGCAAACCAGCAAGTCAGACTGTTGATGAGAAAATGAAAAAGAAACGGGGCAAAGAGGCAGGTATTGGTATTACTGAGTCTGATGATGACAATAAAGAACACTTAGTACCCAGTGTCAGGGCTGATGGGATGGATCCAGATAAATCCAATAAAAAGAAACCACAGCGAAAGAAGGAGGCAACATCTAAAGACAGTGACAAGACTGAGGGCAAACATAAAGACAAACCAAGCAGGGAAATGGATGATGAAAAACCCTCTCAAAAAACAGAGATGAAAACTCAGAAATCTGCTGAGAAGAAGAGGTCAAAGTCTTCAAAAGTTAGTGAAGAAAATGCCAAAACAAACAAGGCTACATCAAAGAAGATCAGAAAGAGGGTAGAGGGACCTGAAGCAGTAAATAAGGCCATTGAAGAGCAACACCAGGAGCAGAGTGGTGAGGAACATGTAGATATTCAAGACCAAGTGTCTCCTTCAGGTAGGGGTTCTTTATATGTTATTCTTAACTATACATTATATATCTATCTACTCACCAGCTACTGCTACCTGGGTTTGGGTAGCGGGATTCGCAGCTTAAGCAGAGAAGTTTTGTGACTAAATATTTACAGATGGTTTCTTCTTCTTTCTCTTTTTTAAAGGAATTCCAACGGCGGAAGGAGAAGCAGCAAATGTTTTGCCAAATGGAATTTCAAATGAGAACAAACTTTCAAGTACTGAGGAAGGAAGTTCATCTGAAAATTGCCAGATTCCGAATAAAAGGAAGAGAAAACAGACTGGACAGTGGTGGTTAAGTTGCCCCCAGAACACAGAAGAAACGCCTGTTTCTGACAACCAGCAACCTACAATTAAGAAAACAAAACAGGTCAACAAAGAGTCCACTGTAGCAGTAGATTCACCTGTAAAATCTTCACCTGGTGGAGGTTTAAAGAAGAATAATCAGAAGCAAAGGCAGAAAACTAATGAAAAAAAAGCCAAACATATCAAAAGCAAATCTACAAGAGGAGGTAGTCCAGTCAAGAAGAAAGGGACATATAAAGAATCCAAAGAAGTTTTGGCAGAGCCGATCCAAGAGCAGGAGCCTGAGGTCCGAGATGAAGACCTAAATGGAGGACAGTCAACTCCCTCAGTCTACCCTCACAGGGACCGCAGCATTAACTCAGGTAAGGTTTGTTCATGCAGGTCAAAGCTTAGTAAGAATGTCGGACAGTGTTTAATATGTGTTATTTTTGCAGGGGATAAGGTTGTTAAAAGCATAAACTCACATGTGTCTTCTGAAAGAATGCCAACCACACCAGCTTGTGCCACAGAACCTGAAGAGCAGATCAGGGAAGCAAAACTGGAAAAACGGCAAAGGAGATCACCTGGAATCTGGTGGCAAGTTAATCCCACACCTGAGGATGTAGAACGCATTACCTCAGAGCCTCAGCAGCTTAAACCCAAGAAGACCGCACATCAAAAGGAAAGAAAAAGACAGCTGAAAGAGAGATCCCAGGCACTCGGAACTTCCAGGAATGGAACCAGTACTGTTTCATCTAAACCACCAGGGGGAGCTCATGTGCCTCCGGTAGAGCAACTGACTTCCAGACGCACTTTGGCCCTGTTTAAAGACATTTTCAGCTCAGCTGCACAAACTCCCTCTGTGATCGACAGGGGAAACATTGGTCAAATTAAAAAACGCAATACAACAGCATATCCCACTGAAGACTCCGTACAAGTCCCATTAACTGATGGCGATGTCGACAATATGGACGCAGGCGAATCCATAGGCACACAGGACTGTCCTCCCAGCCATGAGTCTTCGCAGGAGAACATGTACGAACAAGTCTCAATGTTTTCACTAATAATTTAATTCCCTCGCCATTTCCCTCATATGTTGATAATTTTTGGCAGGTGTAAATCCCTCAGAAGTGGACCGTCCTCCATGATCGAGCTGGAACAATATGAGGAAAAGGAAGACATGAGTATGTTTGAAAACTATGCATTTTTTTCTTCCCCAGTACATACATAATACTCGAATCTTTTTTAAACACACAAATATACAAATCTTTTACTCCCTCAAACTATAGAATTTTTCCTCACTTAACAAGAGATTAATAAGTGGTTGCTATCATGTTATGAGTATAGACATTTTTTGTAAATTACTATTAAATAGAAGATAGTATAAAATAACAAAACTTAGACTGAATGTCTTAAGATATTCTTTATTTTTTGCTGGCCTTACATGGAAATTTGTCTTGGGCAATAATGCTGCTCAGTAGCTTCAATAGTAAACACGATACAGTACAATAAAGTGTAATACAGTTCTAAAGTGGACAGCAACAGTGTGGAAAATCACAGAACTACACACCAAGAACACGAGAGCTATGATGAAGACAAGGAATTTGAACATTTTTATATGTATGTAACAGCTGAAAGGCTTTGGCAGTTTTGCATGTCTAATATTTATATACTGAAATATATTAGTTTCAGGTAACCTTTACTATCCCAGAAGCTCAATTTGTTGCACATCCCCCATTAAATATAATTGGCCTAAACAACCATCATAGAAAAACATTCAATTATATACTTTTATTCAAAAGAATAATAGAAGCAGAAACAAAGTGTTCTTATATCAAATGGATCTGTATCTTGGTAACCAGATGAAAACAGGGCGATGTCATAGGGTTTGAGCCTACAGTTGTACTTCACACTCTAACTAATCATTGTAATCTGTTCCTGTTTTTCAAGTTTTCAAGCACACTTTTTATTCAAGTGCTCAAAGCTTAACTATAAGTCTACTAAAGACCTCAAAATATTATTGTGCTTTTCCTCTGTCGTGCATTCTGCCCTTTCTGTCTGTTTTCATATTGTTGCATTTGTTGTGTGCGATATTCACTAATGCGTACAAGGACGAGTGCATTTCTGTACGTTATCATTTAGTTTGACACTGGTTTTGACGTCAGGAAGGATCACACTGATGCAAAATTGAGATCATCTGTAATTTATTCAGGTGCGTTAAAACTAATAGTTGCATGTTCTCCCTGTGTCTGCGTGGGTTCTCTCTGGGTACTCCGGCTTCCTCCCACCATCCAAAGACATGCACTGATAAGGTTAACTGGTCGATGAACTGGCGACTCGTCCAGGGTGTAGCCCGCCTTCGTCCACAGGTAGCTGGGATAGGCTCCAGTACCCCCCGCGACCCTAGTGAGGATAAAGCTGGTTTAGAAGATGAATGAAGCCTCTTTTGCAAATATAAGAAGTAGAAAATACATTAAGATGAAGGTAGAAAAAGTAAAACATCAGAAAAATAAATCAAGTCAAGCACTTTTTTTTTGTGCTTGATTTGATTTGTTTTTAGTTAGCTTAAGGTCAGTTTATCAACTACTATCCATGGATACTTGCACTGTTGGATAACATTAGTCTGGCTATAAATTACAGATGAAAGAGTAAGAGGAGACTCCTTAAGGTCAGCAAAGGATAATTTCCATTGTTTTAGACAAGTTTATGCCCATAAATGAACATTTGCACCAGTAAGTCATTCAGCAGACCACCATTAGTTTTGGCATCACTAAGTAGGGACACAATGATAGAGGAGTCCACAAATTTGATGATGTATTGGCCGCCATAATGACACTAACGCACATTTGTAACCAGAGCAAATAAAAGCGGTGAAAGTTCAGACCCGCGAGGTGGAAGATAATTGACATCAGATTAAAAGCTTTTGACCTCTCAGTTAAAAATCAACCAGCCAACACATTAATCGAACGTGGATGTTGTCTATGCTGGCGAGACTGGGCTTAATGTGAGTTTGAAAACAGAAAAGCTGACAAGTCAATAAAAAGCAAAGCAAATACAGAATTCTTTGCCTCATGTTAGGCTCCAAATGTTACATTTCATGAGAGAAGTAAGTGGTGAGGGTTTTACAGGGGGATTCAAAGGGATTAGGAGTATTTTAATGTTTCCCCTATGTTTTTGGAAGACTTGCGCATACTTATGGACCATTATGATCTCCATAACTACATACTAAAGATAGAAAATCTTGTGCAGGTGATTAACAATAAACAAAAAGCTTAAAAAACAAATCTTGTGAAGGATGTCCGCTAAGGTGCAAATATTAGATTTGGTTTAGGTGATACCAAAAATGCCTCGGGTGCTATATGTAAGCCTCAGTAGTGGTAGGAGAACCATGGTGGCACTGTTTATAGACAGTGATTTAGATGCTTTCATTCTGCATGTAGCTCAGTTTGTGAATACTCTGTGTTTACAGTGTGTAGTAAATAACTCGCGGACAGAGTTGTAACCCTTCAAACGGAAGCAGAAGTCGGAATATAATTTTAGACACAGTGGAGAGTGATGTCAGTGTGAGGTCAGTCTTAAATAAATTAGGTTCAAAACATGCAGCCAGCGTCGTGTTTTAAATGTGCTGCTACAGTTGTAATATTTACTGTGTTTAACTTTGTGGTGAATTATAAATACAGCAGGTCTGACCTTTACTCCTGTAAGTAAAAACCATATTAAAGGTGAACTGTCTATGTGATGGATGGTGTTAAATGAGTCAAATTAATATTGATTATTTAGATTTTTACTTGGTCTGATGTAATGAATACTTAATTATTTATGAAGCCTTAATGGTGACAACAGATTTTCCTATTGCACACTTGCACCAACCTTGCAGACATTTCTCTATGATAACGAAGTGTACTGTCTTTTTGTTTGTTTCAGTGCTCCCGTCATCCAGAGTCGCCCCTGCTGCTCTCTGTGCTTCAGACATGTGCGCTCCTCCTCTCAAACCGCTGATCTTACAGCCCAACGATAAGGTCACCCTGACAGAGTGGCTTAAGACTGTGTGGTCCACAACCCAGGACAATGGTATGCACATACTGGATTCAGATGTGTAAGAACAGCTATGTTAGGGATTATGTTGATTTGTGTACTTACATTATGCCACTGTTAGTATGTCAGTGGTGTCAAATTAATATTAATGCTTTACTTGTGGCTGTTTTAACTTGAATGAAAAAAAACCAGACTGTGAATATATTGCTAAATGTGATGTAAATGGGACTGAAAGCTATTTTATTGAGTTACCAGGGAAATGTTTGGAGTGACTAAGTTTAGTTGTGCAGTGTATATTTAAAGGCTTTTATTATGAAATTTTGGCAGTTCATGGTGGTTTGCATTATTAGATGTTGTTTTTAAATAGATACTGTACATATAACAATCTTCTGCTTTGGAAAAGATGCATAGATATATTACTATGTTACTTTCTCTTCTCATCCCTTTAATGACACTCAGTGAGTCTACTCTTTATTGTCCTCGCAGATGGAACTGAAATCACTCCGGACCAGTTTGACTGGTACTTCTATCAAGGCCGAGCGATCGGCTTCATGGTGGATCTGCACTGTGGGTCCATCTGTACTGGAAAGATCCTGCTGGGCTCCTTCATGAAGAAGCCTCTGTGGGTGGATCACAGCGCGACAACAGTCAGTCAGCCTCTGATTGTCTAATGTGTGGGGCTCTCACACTCCACTTATACCAGGGTTTCTGCGGGTCATTAAAAAGCATTAAAAGCCATTAAATAGATTTTGTGAAAATTAAGGCCTTAAATGGCATGAAAAAGCATTAAATTTGATGTCCAGAGGCATTAAAAAATTAAATACACTTGGTGGAAAAAAGCATTGTTATTCACGATTTATTTTGATTTTATAAACATTTAATAATTTTGATCGGAAGTATAGTGTGATAATTGACAGAACTCTTTAATTTTCTATTGTTTATGACCGATACGTAAAGTCACACCACCGGATGCTTGGAATGCAACATGCTATGAGCGTGGACATGCTTTGGTGAAAGAGCGGAGGGAATATTAGCAAATGTTGGAAAAATGTGATTGGAGGAGGAACTATTCAGAACCTGGTTAAAGCCTGTCGACGAGGGTAAACCATCATGTATATATAAAATTATATGTAAAATTGTATCTGCAGTTGGACATGGGCATTAAATTTGTTTAAAGTGGCATTAAAAAGGGTATTAAAAAGCATTAAATTAGATTTGCTGATACCTGCAGAAACCCTGTATACCCCAATGTTCTTAAAATATTGTCTTATATTCATTGTTATTTTTATGTTTTTAAAGGTTTTTAATGTATTAACAAGCTCTGTGAATGTGACCGTGGACTGCAATGAATCCCGTTACAACCCTGGCCAGTCCTTTATCGTGCCATGTGGTAAGAACATATTAAGACTGAATTAAATATTAACAAACTGTTTAATTTCCCTGAAGATGCCTGGAATTATAAAGGCCTGTTTTCACATTATCATTAGTGCTGCACTAAATCAGACTACATATCTACTAAACCTATTGAACTGGACTGCATCATTCTTTGGACGGTGTTTGTATCATTACCAACGTTACTGTTCTGAACTCACAGGTCACGCCTACAGCTTCCAGAACCTCAATGCACAGCCTGCAGTTTTATACTTCACCAGGGTCCTCGCAGAGGATGTGTGACGGCCACATCACAGAAGATGACGGATCAGTTAGCGGTGTATGTAAAATAAAAAAAAAAAAAATGTAGATATTACTTTATTTCAGTATTTACAGTTATGTTTTCTGTTTTAATCAGTTGGTTGCAACATTTTATGAAACATTTAATTGTAGCAGTCATAAAAAAATGACTTACAAAAAATATTTGTAAATAAAAGTTTGTAATTTTTGTTATTTTAAGTTTTTAGTTTTTTGGGTGAGGGGTTGGGGTTGCATTGTTTATAACAATGACGCTGTATATGTTTAGTTTACACATGACGAGCAAAGTCTTCAAGAAGATGCACATTGTGGCGTTACACTGAGGTTTGCTCCCTCTAATAAAGAGATGGTGGAAAAATACCATTCCCATGTCAGTCATGATCATAGAACTTTGATGTCAGCATTTATTGCTATTTGGACAGCACTGCAGTCAAAAGTGGCTGATATTACAGTTGCAGAAAAAATTATTAGACCATCAAAAGTCAAAACAAGAACAATGGTTATGTAATAAAGTATTAACTCCTGTGTGTATCATGACTAAAACAGATAGAAAAGAAAACATGGAATGAATAAAAGCACTGTTTTTGTCAGTACAATGCCATAGATATTGA
>JAPQRP010000015.1:21677732-21693543 GCA_037367295.1 Apogon hyalosoma | reverse complement strand
AATATTAATGTGAATCCAATGCTATGTATAGGTTTTCAAGGTCCAGGAATTAATTTTAGGAGTAAATTAATCATGGCACGGTGTGTGTGTGTGTGTGTGTGTGTGTGTGTGTGTGGTGGTGGTGGGGGGTGGGGTGGGTTTAAATTAGATTAGACTTTATTGATCCCACAATGGGGAAATTCAACAGTCAAGGCAAGAACAGAATAAAGTGCAAGAAAAAAAAAAGTGTACATGCAAAAGATGGTGCAAAATAGTGCAACGGCAAACAATAGAAAAATAAATAATAACAATAGTAAATAAAAACTATACAGACCATGCATATTTACAACAGAGGGGAAATTGCAAAAAGTCAGACAGCCCCTCAAAAATTCCCTTTTACGCCACTCAATTTTTGTCTGAATTTTGTAGTAAATTTCACTGTGATATCATGAGTCGCACAAATATACACACCACTTTAAGTTGGCATGTTATCTGTAGGCATCATAAGCTGTGTATGTGTGTATGTTCACGCCATTATTGGCCCCCTGTCCAACCTGAAATGAAGCGTCAAATACCACGCACTGACACTTACGGTTTAGTGATCCAGAGGTCTTGGCATAAATTGACACATGATCAAATGGTACTGAATAACACACAAAAGGCCAAAAATGCGTATGTATAGCAACCTGCGAGCACGCCAAACGCCATAAGAACTGACACAACACAGAACGCCATTTATTGAGATCAGTCTGTGAATTTCACGAGACAAAAGCAAAGTCAGTCTCTGGGTTTTCTCCTGCATTTTTGCATCATTTTATATTCATATTATTAGAATCCTTAGAACGTATCATAACCCGACAGTCTCACTGAGCATTTGAATTTAGACGGAAATAAACAGCAAAGACTGAAAAGTTGCTGTTTTATTTTTATGCAATAATAAACTAAAGTCCACTTCATTTCATCTACTTCAACATTGTCACGGGAATTAAAAGTTCATGGAAAACTACAAGCACTGGATAGACACACAGACGTAATGGCAGCTTAAAGTTAGAACACCCATTAAAATGTGAATATTGACTTTCTGAGATTTACAGACCAAGAACTTTAGTTGTATTCTCTTACAAAAGCCAAGACACAGACGCAGAGAGACTTTTTCTGACCAAATAGAGTCCTGTGAAATGATAGAAGAGAGCCCAGACATATTCCACTTTATTTTACTCTAACAAACACAGGAAAATGAACAGCGCCGTCTCACTCATGGTGCAAAAGGAAGCTTTATGAAGTACACTCAGAGGGAGAGGTTAATGCAGCGAATTATTTTTTTTTTTAGTTTTATTCCTTGAACTTATTATAGAATATCGCTGCAACTGTAAGAGTACATTTACAAGATCTAAGAAAATCACACAGCACTGACTGAAACCTGAGCACACGTACTAAACTACTCCAGAAATAGAGACATCGAGGTGCAATAATCTCCCTTGCGACCACTTCCACTCGACCCTTGTGCTGATGACTTTTACCTGAGTCGTACTCATGCATCGCATCCATCACATCCATCCTCAACATCTGAAGTGCTACATTCAGGAAAATCGCTCCAGTGTGACTCACGCTGGACACAAGCTTCTCTTGCGAATGAGACAAACTGGATGTTCCCAGACACAGTAGAGCGTTGTCTCAGTGTCATGCTTTTGATGAGGCTTCTGGGAGAAAAACCAGCCTTCAAATCTAAAATCCAATTTCCCTCTGACAGGCCGTTTCATCCAGGCTTACATTGGTTTTGTCAACATAATAGCTCTGTTAAGAGTTATTGTTGCAAAGAAAATCAATAAATAAATCTAAAACCAAAGTTCCCCATATCTGTTTTATTTCCTTGTCAGAAATCTAAGATGTGATATAAGTCGTTTTCATTAGAGCGCATTCACGTCACACATTTCAAGTGTCCTCTCTGAAGTGAGGACTCATTCAGCGTTGAGCTTCTTTTTACCTTGGATGTCCACTGAACTGAACGCTGTCAAAACTGCAAATAAACGATAACAGCAGTAAAACTCATCTGAGTCTCACAGATGTGTATGTGAAAAACACAAGTGAATATAATCCTCTATGTACTGATTTTTATGCTACTGTTTAATACAGTTTTTCCAGAATGTCTGAAATAGTATATAGGTTGGATTCATGCAACATTTTTCATATTTGGACTTACAGCTCTGGAAAACATGAAGAGACCGCTGCAATTTCCTCTGAAATCAGCATGTCTGCATGCATGTCTGACAGCCATTCCATCACCCATACACTTTCTCTGTTTAGCTGTATGTGAGTATAGAGGTGAATGTATGTGCTAATGCCCCTGTGATCATCCTATGTCTATTTGTTTGTGTTTATTTTGTTTGTCTGTTTGTTTGTTTTGATGATGCTTATGTCATCATTACGTGTAGTTTTACTTTCTTTTTTTAATCTATAGTGAGCAAGGAATGTGTTAACGTTTGGCTGTTTTATGTTTTGTTTCTGCCACCTGCCTAGTGACTGCAGATGAAAAGTAGTTATTTTTTACTAATTCTGGTATATTTACATGGGTGTATTTTTTTTATACAGCAATGTTCATAAATGTGCATGTTCCCTATTAAATAAACAATTAAAAAAAAAAATAAATAAATCCATTCCTGTGTCTGTTGAATTCCAACACAAGCACACCTTATTCTACTGAATAAACACCTGATCCATGTCTTATTTAAGAAGGAGAAGTATAAAACCACTACTCTGTCCATCACTATCTTCTTACAATAGGACTAGCGGTGGCAAAAACAGAGCTATTAGTAATTGGAATCCAAAACTAACTATTGAAAACTACTGGACTTCTGCTCTGACAATGTTCCCAAACTCTGAGGACTGTTTTTTCTAAAACTTCTGCAGGAAGATGGATGGTCACAGGCCATGGAACATCACTGAGCTTCCTGAATTTCTCTGCCAGGAGCTGCATAAAGTCATCCAACTGCCATGGAGGAGAGCCAAGACACATGAAAGCCGTCACTGAAAATCAGGGTTATTCCACCAAATACTGATGTCTGAACTTTTACCAAGTAACAACATTAATATTGTGTTGTTTAGAAATGAATATGAACTGGTTTTCTTTGCATTATTTGAGTCTGAAAACACTGCATCTTTTTGTTATTTTGACCGTGTGTCATGTTCTGCAAATACATGCTCTAAATAAGAATATTTTTATTTGGAATTTGGGAGAAACGAGAACAAAACAAAAATGTTCATTTTACTCAAACACATACCTATAAATGGTAAAATCAGAGAAAGTGATAATTTTGCAGTGGTCTCTTATTTTTTTTCCCAGATCTGTACGTGAGTAGAATACTTATGTGTTATTTAACTTAAATATATGGATTTTATTGCATCTATTTTATTTAAAATGTACTTACAACAAGAATCATAGTAATAATAATGCACAAATAGGCACAAAACAATGCAAATAAACATATTCAGACGGCCTGTCCTCAGGTCGTCTTAATGTCCTCAGAGGTAACGCAGGCTCTGTTGGAGTCGATCATGATCAAAATATCATTGTAAATAAATAATTCTCCAAATATCCCATAGGAGTTCAGTGGATTACACTTGAGGGCTTGCTGTGATCCATGTAAAATATAAGAAAGGACACAGAGGTTGAGCTGTTGTCACAGATAAATAAAAATTGGTTAATGATTTCCAATCACTCTCCATCAGCACAAGCAGCAGTTTGCATCTTGGGTTTTCCCACTGAGTTTGTAATCTCTCCTTCCCAGTTCAGTCCAGAGCAAATGCAGTTCCTCCCTGTGTTTGTCTGTCAGTCCTGGGCAAATGTCCTTGACCAACACTTGGTTTATTTGTTCAGTAAAGTTATGACCACACATATGCATTTCTCAGTTTCTGAATTAAGATCCAATCTGGACATATGTGAAGTATGTACAGCAGGAAAAATGAAAGTTACAGGGAAAAATTGTTTCTAAAAACCAAAGTGTAGGTATTTAGTGTGACCTCCTTTTACAATGAACATGCCTTTAACTCTGTTATTCAGGCAATAATAAAAGGAGATTCATTTTCAGTGAAATATTACAGTTAGATGTTTCTAACTGTTTGTGCTTCTTCACTGTACACATATGTAAAGCAAACATACCAATTTAATGGATAGCACTGAAGTAAGATTCTTAGTTTTAGAGTAAATATTTATGCATTGTCCACATTAATGCAGATATTTTTCTAAACAGATATTTTCTTTTCTGTTCTTCGTTTTACAAAACATCTCTATGCACACATTAAAGTACAAACTGGTACAACCACTCAGACAAATCATTGTTTCTGCCGGACGTACAACTGTGGATGATACTTCCTGGTAGTTGTCCTAGGTTCAGGTGGACCAGTTTTGCTCTTTTGTGTTAACCCCACAAACGTAATAAACCACAAATGTAATAAAAATTTGCAACTTTTAACGTAATAATCCCACAAATGTAATAACAGTCGCCTACCACAAACGCAACACCTCATTTTCCTTCAGTGTGCTCCTACTCTCTTCATTGTTATCAAAATAATATCCAGACATTTTATTTACATAGTTCAAACATAGGCTTCTGTTATACTTAATGGGAATAAATAATATCCAGTTCATACTGAAGCTTTTATAATAAAACCTTTACAACAGTTTTGCCCATTCTGTTTTGTTCCTCTACTTGTATTTATAATTAAACGCCTATTCATCTGCAGTTAGTACCATGTGGTGTAAGTGCAACATTTGATCATTCTAAAAAGGCAAGTATCCAAAGGACAAGAATAAATGGGAAGAAAAAGAAAGATGAACGAATATTCATGCATGCATTACTTAAATGTATGTGACAAATTAATTTATTACATTTGTGTTTCAATTTTGTAAACTGAAGATTTTTACCATCCCATAAACGTAATAAATCCCCACAAAAGTAATAATTATTACATTTGTGGGAAATGAGGTATTATGTTTGTATTAGCCAACTGTTATTACATTTGTTGGATTATTATGTTAAAAGCAGCAAATTTTTATCACGTTTGCAGTCTATTACATTTGTGGGGTTAACAGACTTCTTCAGTTCTAATTGCTGGTCGGGGAAAGAGGACTTCTAAACCTGTAAAAGAAAGTCCACTTACTAGTCCAGCTGAACCTAGAAGAACTACCAAGAAGAACAATGATCTGGGCAAATGAGGACTTACACAGACAATACTCCAAAGGCTTCAATCTGTCATACAGGTGAGCAGCATCAAAAATGCAGTTATAAGCATACGTTACCTAAGTTAACTGTAGGTTTGTGTTGTCAAAGTGTATGTGTTACATGATGTGGAATTATCTTAAAAATCTCATGTTTTTATAACCTAAAATGCTGTTTATATGTAGACAAGAGGCCTGTGTGATTAGAAAAACATCTGCGTCAGTGTAGATCTCACAGCTTTTAACCCATAAAGACCCAAACAGCCACTGTCGACTATAACCATCTACTGATCTAAACTGTTTAATACCTGTTGATCCACTAATCCTATCAATACATGTAAATAATTGGTGTAAAATGCAATTCATGATCTTTTCATGGTCATCAGATATGACCCATTTGGACAGTCAGAGGCTCCGTAGTGAACGTGGAGACACTGTCATCTTCTACATTAATTCACCAGTAAAACCCATGGAGTTTGATAAATGACAATGGATGGACACACTTGGTTTATGTTCAATTATTGACATATTTTGTTGAAAAAGTCACTTTTTCTTTAGTTTTCTCGGTTTCTGATATAATAACCCTCACCTTAAATTTGAGACTTTATGAACAGCTGCATGATCAGTAAATTAAACATAGGAAAATACCTGCTTTTCACTGAAAAAGTGCAAAATACAAAGATTAATATTATAATAAATGCCGATAAACCACTTTAGAAAGGTTAAATAGAGAGAAAATTTGATTTGGGAACTGCTACAAAAGTAGCACTGGATCTTTATGGGTTAAATAAAGTCAACAGTGATCAAATGTTAAATCTCTCCAGTGAGTCTGTGCAGTAAAAAGTTAACCTCAGATAAATTTCAAGTTCAGTTTGAGATGATGAATGAAAGGTTATCAGGTCTTAAAGGGAATTTGTTGAGTTCATTGTACCTGAACATCTGCTCTGCTCTTCCACAGCTAATTAAAGTGTTACCTCGACAGGTGGAGAATCATTTATCCAAATGACCTGACACCTAAAACTACATTTACTGCACGCAGAGGTCCATCGGCAGCTGTATCGGTGCCCCCTGTGTGTAGTTTATTAACCCTGTAGCTCTTTATTTATTGTTGCTTAGAGTCTTCAGCATTTTTCATCGACCAGGTTGATTTGAGATGTTTGATGAGTCAGGATGTTTTTTGCAGACTCTGGCTTTTTTAATCACCTACACGGCAGGAATTAATATTGACTGAAGTAAGTACCGCCATTCTGATAGACGTGTCATTTCTGAACCGTGCCCCTTGCATGCCAGGTGACTTTAATACCACCAGTATCATTTCCCTGTGATTTATTTAATAATCATGTCAGCAGTATGCATGATCTCCCTTGTGCATTACTTCCTGTCCTCCTGAGTCCCACTGTTCATCTTCCATAGAGACAGTCCTGTTCAGCCATAAATCCAGAACATAATCATACATCCTGTAAAGCTCTGTGTTTTCAGAAATTCTCCCCAGATAATCTGAAAGGATAGAAATCCAGTAATGGTTATAGTGTCAAAAATCTGAAGGTCAGAAGTAGTGAACGGATGAAAGACAGATGTGACATTTTTTAACTCGAGTCACTCAAGCAAATACCGGAAATAATTGAAAAGCTTTCGAATTTTAGGTCAAATTTATCTAAATATTAAAGTGTCTTGGTAATTACTGTAACTCAATGTCATGCACGACATGGCCATCAAGTGTAATTCCATGTTATCTCCCCTCAAAAAGTCGATGGTGTGTAATATGAGTTTGGGCCAGATTTGATGAGATTCTCCTCTTTGTGATGGGACTTTCTGAATACTTTATTTAACAGCCTGTTACCACCCACCTGTGTTTCAAGACAGGATGTTCACTGGAGGAAACTCAGGACAGGATAGTCACGGTCAGGTTTATTTGTGGCTGCAGTGGGCAGCTGGCGTCCTGTGGAGGGATGGTGTGTCACGTCATAGGTTGTTAAAGCACGACTGCTCGCTCTCTCTGCCGGGCCCGTAAAGATGCCAATTAGTGTAAAAGCTCTGCAGATCTTCCTCTTCTCACCTTGTAATTGTGACATTTGGAGCCAGAATATAGTGGTGTTGAAAAGCAGCCAATAGTCATGAGATCCATCTGCAGTTTGATGGAGTTAATGAATCCACAGCTGAACCTGACTCAGCTCTGTCAGCCAAGTACCTCTGCTCTCACACATGACACCCAACATTCAGACAAATACATTGTTTACACGCAAGAAAAACAGTGTACTGTCCCCTAGTGGAGAGAGATATTTGAGTTGGAGTTCATGCGTAAAAACTAGGGCTGTCAAAATGAACGAGTTGAAGCGGATTAATCCATCATCATGATTAATCTGATTACAAATTTTAACGCAATTAACCCATTTGCAGCGCAGAGACTCTGAACGTCTCTAGCAATGCATTTGGGTCAGTTTGTCCAAGTAGAGTTAGCATCGCACATGCGCAATTGGGCAGTTGATCCAGTAGTGACAGGCAGCAGAACCAACCCATAAAGATGGAAGACACTAAACAGCCCGTTGGCCTCTGGATGGAAATATGAGGACGAAAAAAACCAAGACAGAACAAACAACTGATACAAAGTATTATACACACTATGGAGGAAGAAGTTTAGTCAAGGATTCTACTAGCACTTCAGCTAACGTGTCCAGTGCATATATATATACATATATATAAACTACAGTAGCTGTGAGTAGACAAAACACATGAACTCAAGCTCAAATATTTCTCTCCAGTAGGGGTCAGTACAAATGGCAACAATGAAAAAAAAACAGCAATGCACTCAAAAATAGACTTAATAAATGCAACGCCTAGCCTACTCAATAAAATAGGCAATGTAGTTTTGACAAATTTTTGGACGAATCAAGCATTTTAGAATAATTTATTGATTAAAGTTTAAACCAAATAATCCAAACAGGATAAAAACATCGGCATTGGCTACTGCCACAGTACTGTGGCACGAAATATCGGTTTGTCTGTTGCCACAGAGCCAATCAAATGTTAGTGTTTGCACTAGAGCCAGTCATGGATACTGTTCCATGAACTCATTCTCCTCTTGTTACCACAGTGCTGTGGTGATATATGGCGTATACTTCAATGCATTCTTTTGTGTGTTTTGCTACCACAGTACTGTGGCAACTGATGGAAGAAATGAAATATTAGTGATAGTATATAGTATAGAATAGGAATTATTCTAAATACTCTATATGTTATTTTATGTTGTTCTTTGCTCTGTGCAGTCAGTGAGGCTGGAGAAGGTGGGCGGAGCTACATGTTAGATGCTGTAGCGTGCCGTGTGACTTCTCAGTTCTGTGTCAGTTCAGTGTCAGTTCAGTGTATTGAGTGCTGTGGTCTGAATTCTGCTCTTTGAACATTGTCCCAGTGTCTGATTTACCTCCTACCCCCATCTGAAAATCTAAAAAAAAAATTAAAAAAAATGCTACTTTGATCAGGAGTTGAAGCCCTGTCTTTCACATTGCAGTCCAACACATTACTGAGTGAGCTAAACCTCTGCTGTTGCTAAGTCTGACCTATTTGTTATCTGATTGCCTTGGTACTTTTCAGGATGTAAGAAGTTATCGATCTAGACATGATATAACGAGGGCGCTGATTGGCTCTGTGGTGACAGACAAACCGATATTTCATGCCACAGTGTCAGTAGCCACTTTGAAAAAAACTACTTGTCTGTTTCAACTGATTGTAATAGCCTACAGTTTGCTTTTGTGAAATAAGGCCTCATGGGGCACAACTTAAATGAAAGAAACAGACAGAGTGAGTGTTTTTAAATGCATTTATTTGACAAATTTGGACTGATTTCAATCATTTTTAATTTCCACCTACTTACAAAATGATATTTGAGAAATAAATAGATTGGAATAAATCTAAGGATTCTAAGGTCTAAGGGTTTATTGTGAACTACTTATGACATTTCAGAACATTTTGTGAACAACGTACTGAGTTTGGTCGAAATGAATAAACCATTGACAGCAAAATTACACTTAACATTACCAAATACACACTTAATGTATTACTAAATGTTACCTATAGCTTAATTGTGTATTTTTTTTTTTTAATATTTATTTGCAAGTATTTTACAAATGTAAATCAATTTGTTCTGTAAATGAATTTTGTTTGATTAAATATTAAAGTTGCATTAATTACAAGTGATGAACATATGAAAATACATTTTTCAAGATTGTATTACATTTAATCAGTGTAATTACTCTGTTGCTGTTACTTTTTCCGATGTTCATAATTTTACAGTGCGTTTTACAGCTTTTATGGTTTATTCAGAGTTAGCAGTTTTGAAAAGAAATACTGAAATATATATTTTAAGGAAGATTTCCTCACACTGTAATTCAGTCATTTTTCATCTGTTATTACTTTTGGCTTCCTTTTTCTCCTGCTAGTAATTTCTGATATTTCCCAAAATTACCTTCTGACAACCTCCAATAAAAGATGGCAGCTTATTTCCTCCAGTGTACAGGTATTATCTCCAAGTGCATGAAGATGGGTTTTTCTTTTCCTTTTTCTTGAAATGGTGATGGGTTGTAGATTGTCTCTGAGCTTCTAGAACTATCACTGCTTCTGTGTTTTGTTTTGTGCTCAATGTTTGGAGGCAGTTTGAGCTTTTCCTGCAGGAGAAGAAGAGACATAATTTGGTAGGAAATTGTATTATTTGTGTGACATGCTCAAAATCACACCTCAAAGATCAACAGCAGCTGGATTTATGACTTCCCAGCTGAAATGGTAGCAATACTCTTATTTCCCACTTATGTGTTCCTCTGGTGTAAATGACTTAACCATGTGTGAGCTGTAGATTTCACTGATTACATGTGTAGTGTGTGGTCTGTCTTGTGTATGCACTCAATGGTACTCATAGCATTAACTGCAAGGCAGGTTTTTACCCCCTGAGGCTTTTAACAGGGATAATACAAAGAGACAGTGTTGTGTTAGAGGAAATCATTGCTGCAGCTGATGTTTTGCAGCCACTGATGTTTTGCCCTGCAGTCAGTTTTAGCTTTGGATTTTATGTAGCTGTATTTATATAGTACATATAGGTAGGAAATGAGCCACAGGCTCCCCTTTGCAAGTATTATAGCAATAATTCAGCGATACACCTCATCTGGATTAAAATATTTATATTACTCACAGCTGACTTTATGGAAATTGACATTAATGCACTGTAAAAACTGAGACTATGTTGAATTAATATTTGGGAAATACATACATACATTGAATTAAGTTAAAGTATAACCTGCTTCTGTAAAAATATCTAACCATATACAGGGCGTAATATTAAATCAACTTTAATAATAAAAGAGTTTGAAGAAAAAATACTAATAGTGAGTGCGACACTGTGTCAAAAGCAAAAAGCAAGCAATAATTATGTAAATTTCTGGAGAAAATCAGTTGCTCACTGAATACAGGACTAGACTGAATGAAACCAAGGCAGAAAAACTGTTATGTGAAAGAAACAGATATTAAAAAAAAAAAAAACAAAAAACCAATGTCGAGAACAACAGTCAATCTGAGTCGCTCACATGATAAGAATAAAAATACATTTTTCATCTGGTGAATAATGCCAGTATTTCTCAACTCAAATGAGGAGTCTTCAAGTTTATTTCACTTATTTTAAAGTCACTGAATGGAGTCATTTTTAGTCATTAAATGACTGATTAACTAAAAGCCTTAAAGCAAGAAGGCAAAAGAGACATACATGCTGTGTATATGACATTTTTATTATTAATATTTTTTTAGGTCTAATCAATAGGGATGTCAAATACAGTAACAGTTCTCAGTTGTATTATTTTGTTAAAGTAAAATGAACAATATTTTGAGTGGTTATATGATATCTTTAACTGAAAATTAAGTACAAATAAATTCAGAATGAGGTCAAAGCCCCTGTATCTGCACCCATAGATGCCCACTGGATAATCAGGCTCAGTGGATATATTTAACCCATAAAGACCCAAATATACACCAGTGTCCAAAAGCATCTGCTGATCTAAAATGTTTAATAAATTCAGAGCTATTACTCCTCTCAATACATGTAAATAATTGGCATAAAATACAGGTTGTCATCTTTTCCTGGTCATCAGATATGACCCATTTGGACGTTCAGAGGTTCTGTAGTGAACATGGAAACACTGTCATTTTCTACAACATTGATTCACCAGTAAAACCCATGGAGTTGGATCAGTGACAGTCGATGGAGACACTTGGTTTATGTTCAGTTAATCATAGATTTTACTGATAAAGTCACTTTTTCTCAAGTTTTTTTATGTTTTTGGTATGATGACCCTCAAATGTAATCTCAGCATGATGATTAAAGTACATGATCAGTAAAACAAATATAAGAAAATACCTGATTTTCACTGAAATAAATACAAAATGGAGAGGATAATATTGTGATAAATGGTGTTAAATCACCTAAGAAAGGATGAAATAGAGAAAAAATACTATATGAAGTCTCATAAAAGTAGCACTGGGTCTTTATGGGTTAATAAATTTGGTTATTTCAAATACTGAGATTGCTTTAAGCACAATTTTAACATTTTTTAATTTTGACATTGGCAGCTTCAAGTCTAGTCACAACACTACTTGTGACTTTGTGGCTAATCTTTCCATTTATCTAGTAGCCTTTTTTTTTTTTTTTTTTTTTTTTACCTTGTAGTGATTGTGGAGATTTTTCAGCCTAAGAGAATTTTTTTTCCAAATCCTTGAACAATGGAAAAAAATCAGAATCTTACCAAGTCTATTTTTCTCATTTCTACTCCAAAATAAGACATGATCACCTAAAGAGGAACTTGTAATTCAGATGTAAGAACTTATTTTTAGACAATAGATCTTGGAAATCTTATTTCAAGAAATCTTGCCAAGATAGTTTTCACTTTTTCCATTGGCAAATTTTTGCTTAAATTAAGCAAAAAAAAAAAAAAAGTCTTGAATTAAGCAAAAAAATCTGCCAATGGAACAAGTGAAAATTATCTTGGTAAGATTTCTTGAAATAAGATTTTCAAGATTTATTATCTAAAAGTAAATTCTTTATATCTCACTGAAAAGTTACTCTTTAGGTGATTCTGTCTTATTTTAATGTGATGAGATATTCTGACTAGAAATGAGAAAAATACACTTGGTAAAATTTAGGTTTTTTTGATTTTTTTCCAGTGTAATCTCTGAATGCCTCAGGGGGGGACGGACACACTACAGTTGTCAAGAAGCAGGAAACTGTAAATTCAGTTAAGTGCACATCCACATGTGTGATCACATGTGAAGTGACAGGTACTCTTCAAGCACTGGGGAGTGGGTAACTTGATGGTGATGACGACTGGAGACACTTGTTTATTCAGCCGCATGGTTTAGGACTGAGACACACTCGGTGCTGTGTATGTGAAATCCACTTTAGTGTTTCCAGATCCTCCGGTGGACCGGACCCTGCTGGACACCTGTTGTCCATGCTGAAGGCTATGAAAAGCTGTTGGCGCTGGTGAAATTCATTTCAGCCTTCAAGGTGGTGCATGAGAGTGAGATTCATATCAACCTTGTCGTGTTGATAAATAGCGGTTTCATACAGAGCTCCCAGGCTGTGCTGGTTAATATTCTATCCCACTACATGAGCCCTGCCGTGTACTGTGAAGTGAAAGTCTAAATAAAGGATGGAGAAGAGACACTGCTATAAAAGAAAAAAATATTTCTGTCCACACAACGTAACCTGGTGAGCTGATTGACACGGTGCTATAAATTTGCATTGATATTCTGCATGTGGGTTTGTCTGCAGGTCTGTGGGTTATGGTGAATTAAAGTCTCTGATGTTTTTATTCAGATGCTGCTCCTGTTGCGGTCATGACGCCTGTTGAAAGAGAGCCTGCCAGACAACCAAGAATTTCAATTACATTAATCGGGTTTGGTCAGAGTAATCGAAACCAAGAAGCAGATGCGCCATAGCAGAAATTTAACTGAGTTTTATACTTGGAGAATAATTAAAAAGTTCAGAGTGACGCATGAGGTCTGGCAATCAACGCAGCATTTGTCTGGACAAGGCCCACAAGGATGTTAAAATATTTAAGCAGGCCTCTGTGTTCAGAGTCCGTTCTCTGGCACCAAAACAATATTGATCTATGATGTAATCAAGCAAATCCAATTGGTGTGAAGACGAATGACTGTTGTGGTGCGTCATAGCACTGAGCAATATTTAGCTGTGAAGATACCATTAAAGGAAAGCCAGTGAAGCCATTAACTAATAGCTTTATAACAAATCATCTTACATTTACATTTACTCTACTTGTTAGTTTTGTTTTTTGAGGTTTTTTTGTTGTTGTTTTTTTCTCCGAACAGTGCACAAATGTCAAATTCTTAATTCTGATATTGATTTCTTTTTAAACACTGATTTTCTCGGCTGACTTGGGATGAACTGAGGCATGCTGTTCTCAGATTGTGTCACAGTGATTTAGATGCCTGTTTATTCAGTGCATCAGATAATCTCTTTAATCCAGTCTCTCTAATTAACGACTAACATGACGTGGAGACTTCAGACACTAGTTCAATAACATGTGCTGGGCTTGAAATTTAGTCTGACATAATGTAACTTGTTGCTTGTAGATTACGCTAATGGTGATTTCAGTTCATTAAGTGCCACCACGCCTCAGTGTAGAGTTTTCATTAACACGCTGAAATTAACTGGGAGCAGCAAAACAATTTTTATGATAATACTGACTGTATGTTCTGAATTTAAAATCAGATGATAATTCTCTGTGGTTTAAAGGATCTATATGTTGCATTTGTATTTTCAAAAATGAAAATATTACTTAATGTTACTTAACCTTTAACCTCCTGAGACCTGGCAATGCATTTTTGTCCTCTGTAGGGGACAAGAGTTCCACAGCTTTACTTGAAAAAAAAAAAAAAAAAAATCCTGTCCACTGCAAAGGACATCTCGTAAAAAAATATTTAAAAAATTAAAATTGTATCTGAAAAACTGTTGCATTATGTTGTTTCCAATTAAAACAGTGATTTAATGTAAAAAAAAAAAAGCCAAAACATTTACTTTCCTGGGTCTCAGGAGGTTAAGGACCCAGTGTGACATTTGCGGTAGGAATTTTCTCTGTATTTAACTGTCCTTAAGTGGTTTATCACAATTCATTGTAATATTATCTTCTGTATTTTCTTTTTTTTTTTTCCCAGCAAAAATCTGGTATTTTTTAACATTTAATTTACTAATCATGTACATGTTCATAAAAGCTCAGAGTAAAGTTGAGGATTATTATATCAATAATAGAGAAAACTGAAGAAAAAGTGACTCTTTCATCAACTGAACACAAACTTAGTGTCTCCATCCACTGTCAGTGATGCAATTCCATGGGTTTTACTGGTGAATCAATGTTGTAGATGACGGTGTTTCCACGTTCACTACGGAGCCTCTGAACGTCCAGATGGGTCATGTCTGAAGACCGGCAAACACAAATCATGCAGAAAATGGAGGTGATTTGTTGTTTTACTCTGGCTGTTTTCTGTCTGAAACCGAGCTAAGCTGACAGAGCTATGATGTAAAGAGATGATGCAGCACATGATAATTACAAGACAGAGTGTTATTTTGACTGATTTTTTGTTTGAAAGATAAAACTAGCGATAATGCAACCATACTTATGTGTGTGGAAGCATCATAATTCATTGAGTGACACATTCCATGAAGCTGTTGCATTAAATCATTGGTGGTTTTGGTTGCCATGGGTGTGATGTGGACACAACTTCACCGTGTTGTTAATGGTTTGGAAATGCATATAACCCCTTTAGAGTGACCTCGACATATAACACAGCACCATTTTACCTCTTGTTAATTTATAAATATTGAAGAAAGAGGTTATAGATTAGAATGGTGAGCAATATGTCACCAGCCTGTTGGATCTCATGTAATTCACATTCTGCAAATGCATGTTTGAGCACAATGATGACATAAATATGTATTAGTCCTGGGCTTCTTTGTTCCACACAGGGCCATAATTGTCACGCGTCTCTACAGCAAATATAGGAACAGGATGAGAGGAACAAGAAAAAACACAACCAGTATATATATTTGTGAAAGCCTGTTATAATTCTATCCATGTACCTTTTGATAAATTAAAATTTTCTGGCTATTTTCTATGTCTGTATTTCTGTGTAAGCCTCCAGAAAACCAGTTTAACCTTCCTCTTGTGTAAGGGTCGGCACGGACCCATTTTAGGTTTTAAATGCATAAATGAACCGCATGAAATTTGTGTATTGCATCAAGGCTTTTTGACTTTGTCAGGAACCTCTTTTTTAACAAAATAATATACATATGTTTTTTTTTCACTAAATTATGAAATACTCTGGTTAAAATAATGACTTTTGTGTTGTTAGGTTCAGTTTTGATCCAGTTATAAAAATATTATAAAGTAAAAATCAGAGACAAAACTGAAATCATAAGCTCATATGTGAGCTTTAGGGGTTTCTTATTTTGTCGTTATCCAAATATACCTCCACAAATCTCGAATTTCCATCAGGATTAATAAAGTATCTATCTATCTATCTATCTATCTATCTATCTATCTATCTATCTATCTATCTATCTATCTA
>JAPQRP010000015.1:21635972-21647566 GCA_037367295.1 Apogon hyalosoma | reverse complement strand
CTATCTATCTATCTATCTATCTATCTATCTATCTATCTATCTATCTATCTATCTATCTATCTATCTATCTATCCTTAGTCTAAGTCAGTACTTGTAAATGTCATAAACAATGCCACCTATGCAGAGTGCTCACACTGAGGTTACACTGCTGCAAAATAAAAGATGAATGAGATTATAATATTTACTGTAGGAGTCTCTGTGTGAGTTATAGTCCCAGATCTTTTCTTTTTTAATAAGTGCTTTGTGATCAGTTACCATAAATCTGTTGAAGAGCTCCAGATTTTAATTGGTTGAATAAAATAGTTATAGTAGGGAGTCAGTGCTGCTGCAGCTGAAGACGACTTAAACAGCTCATGCTTGAGGTTTTTTTTTTTTTGTGTCATAAATAGATGAAGGTTACTTACCTTTTCATTGCATTGAATGTAATTCATTCATTGCCATCATTTCTCCTGAGGCCATAAATGTAAGTGTTCTGATTTCATATTTTTCAGCTGTGCACACTTTCTGTATAGACAATGGGATGGAAAATTGGATGGAACATTGACACATATGTCACCTTTTAGGGTCACTGTGTTTTATTGTGCACTGACAATACACTTATGTTTCCAGTAATTCTAAATTCACATCATGGGAATTGAATGAACAAGCCGTGAAGGACTTTTAAACTGGAATTATCTACAGCGTGGAAGATGAATATCTACTATTCCGCTATAATTTGCAACAGAAGTTTGGCCTTTTTATTAGGCTTGCCAAGATCCAAGTTTTCAGTGTCATCGGTATTTTCAGAGGTGTTTTATCTTTATTAAAAAATGCCTGGAGTGTTTTTTTTTTAAACGCCTGTTCCTTTGGCACACAACTTGGTTTCACTCCATCCTTTTATCTTTGAGTCATGTCTTAACATGCAACAAGAAGAAAAGCAAACGTTTTTATAGAAGACAGATTCTAAAGAGCTTTGTGATTGTGGTAATGAGTGGGTGCTTTTGGCTTTATTTAATACCTGTTCAAAGAAGTTCAGCAGGTCACTCAGAGTGCACTCAACCGTGTGAACATGTCGTCCACCTCCTTTCTGTCAGTTGTCAGACATCAGACATACCCCGAGGCTTTAATAGATCAATCACACACATCCTTTGTTGACGTATTTTAATGGCTTGTATATGCACGAGTGTGGAAAACATTTAATGGGTTATTGGTTTGCTCCTGGTGTGCAACATTTGTGTCAGGGTCCACAAACCTCGGCGACTGTTTTTCAATAACATCCCCTGCCATGTTCCATCAGTGAGGAGCTGTGGTGTTGAGGGGAACGCAGAAAATCCCAGAAGTGGTTAAAAAGTGGTCTGTTAGTGGCTGGATGCCACTGTTATCTGTTTAACACAATGCAGATGGGAGGGGAGGAGACGGAATGGGAAATAATGACCTTGCGTCTGCGGAGACATGAAGCTTTCTGAAAATAAATGGAATATGTGGGACTAATTTCAACACTTGACAATATACAGCATCCAGAATATCTGGTGTACATGTAGTTCCATTCCACTACATTTATTTGTCAGCTGAAGTTATTAGTTATTTTAAGGTGAGGACTGTACATGATGGAAGATATAGCAACACTTTATGAAAGATTAAAACTGTGGTTTCTTTGGCCAGGGCACATTTAAAAAGTCAATGAGATGCAAACAATTCTAATAAATAGTGATTTTTGTCTTTAGACTTATCTTTTGGCTTCATTTTAGTCAATGTTCAAATCATCCAATATGTCAAACTAAAAAAATAAAGTTGACTGAACATTTATTTCATATCAGAATTATTTTCCTCTTCCATAAATCATCTCATGACCCCTAAGATTTATCTGGTGTCGCTGTTTATAAATTTGAGGTCCATCAAACTCTCCAACTCCAACAGAAACACACTGTGATAACTAGGGGTGTAAGAAAATATCGGTTTTGCAATATATCTCAATATTTAATTTCACGCTACTGTATCTATATTAAAACGTACTGTATCAATATTTTTTTAGGTATTTATTCAAATGCAGACATGGTAAGGGTTCATTTTTCTTTTTTGTTTATATTTTATACATTATTATTTAACACTGTTTTGCTACATAATGGTTATTTCAGGCATCCTAAAGCACTGTTTTACTGTCTGAAAGACACAGATGTTAGTGCCTTTGTTGGGATGGCACAAAAATAATGTTCTGATGTTGGATGACTCAGGGACTGTTCACTTCACAACTACTAGAATACGAACATTTGAGCAGGATCATACACCTTATTGTCTGGGAAACATAATTTAAGTATTATGTTTTTACAGAGGAATGTTTTGTGATATAGTATTAGATTCTGCTCTGATCAAATATAATGTGTTTCATATTTGTGCATATTTCTGGTGTAATTCAATCTTTATTTCTTCTTTATTTCGATCATAGAAATGACAATTTAAAAACGGAAATGCAAATAAATGATAATCAAAAGAATGAAAACAAAATAAAATGGTAACACAAAACTGCAATGTCTTAAGCCTCAAAATTTACATGAGCGAAAAGGAGTAGGAAGAAGTATAAACTTATCCAATCCTACCCCTTCTATTTCTGGTGTAATTCAATTTTTACAGGAAATAATCTTTTTAAAAAAGCAACAATGAATATTGCCTTGTTAACGGTATTGTGATATATCGAGATATATTGTATCATGATCCTAGTATTGTGATTTGTATCGTATCACCAGATTCTTGCCAATACACACCCCTAGTGACAACCAGTGCTGTACAAATTACTTCCAAACTGTAATCCATTGCAGATTACTTGTTACTGTTATGTAAAAGTATTTCCTTATCATACAATATTACTGTCTCAGAACTGTAATGTGTTACATGACTCCTGTATTACATTTGAGTTACATACAGACTGTTGTCATTAATGGCGCATGCACGGTAGTCATGTCAAATAAGAACCTTGGGACACATATATTTTTTCCCTGAAGTACATATGGACGGACAGCTCAGTACGTAACGCTACAGTCTACGACGTTCAAATCCCAGCGGGAACGCTTCCATTTTTTTCAACATTTTCAATGTTCAAACAGGACACAATGCCCAGGACGCTGGTAGATAAATCCGCAGTCGATAAAGATTTCTAACTAGTCCTAGAAACATTAGCTTACCATGTCATTGCTGGTCACAGGGATCATGCTAATGCTAACTAGCTTCTTAAAGCAGGGTTAGTGTTAGTAATGAGCATACGTCCATGTGGACAATGGACTGTCTTCTGCTGTCTTCACCCAGTGGCTGAAAACCAATTGGAAAAAGAAACTTACAGACGTATTTTTGATTCCTTAAGGTCTCAAGGTCATGGTGTTTTTTTTGTTTTTGTTTTTTTTGGTCTTTTTTTTTTTCATTTGAGCAATTAAACTATGGGCAAACATGCACAGAGTAAAATGTCACTGAAAATTGATTAGTAATGCCTTACACTACTGCGTTACAGCAAAAAGTAATCCATTACTTACTAATGCTGGTGATAACACTGATGCTTTACTATTAATAATGAAATTCTTCCATGCATATAATAATATTTTACTGTAGCAGATCTGAATACTTTGATGCACAGTGTGTTAATCTCTGATCTTTAGATATGCTGGTTCATTTCTGGATGACAAATATTTGCCTTGTCGTCCAGAGCTCACATATGCAAACAGATCGTCACTGTGGCTCTGGGTTCATTTTTTGCTTGGCTTTGAAATTGTTTTGTCCTGTTTAACTGCTAATCAGCCATAATTGTAACAACATGAGGTGTGCGTGATATAGATGTTGCTCTCAAGTGAAATGTGGGATGGGGGGGTAAACAAATTACTTTGCTTTGTCTGGCCACACACATACACAATTACATACCTCGTCTTTAATTTTCCTGTCAGCCTTGCTCATTTTTTATTTGATCATTACCTCAGACAAGGGCGAGACTGGCAGCATTTAGAAAAGACAGCAATTACTAAAATCTCGAAGCAGCAGCCATGACAGCCCTCATGATGACTCCTGAGCCTCCAAACTGTCAAAGCTGGCAGGTATTTATGTGATGTTTTACTCATAGAGGTGCTCTGTGTGTCCCTAAGGCTCAGCAGAGCTTCAGTTATCATCTGCATAATGGGATTGACGTTTTGATTAACCATGTGGCCCTTTGAGCTCAATGACCGTGCCGTCCAATGTGTAGATATTACAGTTTTTTGCGTGTTTCAGCATCTCTAACTGGCTGCCACTTAATATTTGTTTACAGCACTTGAGCTCAGGCATAAATCACTGTCGAGACCCTTTCTTTCTTCTCTGGTAACTGTAAAGATTAAATGTCCCCCAAATTCAGCCACTCCCATAAATCACATGGACTTTGTGATTGTTTTGTTAACTTGGGTCCTCTGCTTTGTGTGTTCTGGCTGATTCCACAATATACAGAGTAATACATGAACTAATAAACCACCTCCATGCAATGAAACAAGCTTTATCCCATCAGCTAGAAGTACAAGTCTAAGCACACATGTCTGTTTTGCCCCCTGGACTTTCCCCCTGTTTTCTACTGTTTGTGCAGCATTAATCATTTTCAGGAAACTTTAGGTTTGTTGCGTTTCCCAAAGACCAGAAAAAACAGAAATATGTTCTCCACTTTCAAATCAAGCAGAAGTAAAAAAAAAAAAAAAAAAAAAAGGCTTAAAGGGTAGATTTTTTTTTCAGCCAGCAGCTAGTTTACTTATCTTAGCATGAAGATTAGTAGCCTGTACAAGAGAAGAGCAAGGCATTATTAAACTATCCACTCACTGGCCATTTTATTAGGTACACCTGTTCAACTGCAAATTAATGCATATTTGAAATGGGCTCATCACATGGCGGCAACTCAGTGCATGTAAGCGTGTAGACATGGTCAAGATGATCTGTTGAAGTTCAAACCAAGCATCAGAATGGAGAAGAAAGGTGATTTACAAGTCTTATAAGTCTGAAGTTTTTGTGGCTGGTCTCATTATTCTAGAAACTCAGACCAGACCATCTTTAAAGTTTACAGATAATGAGAAGGAACCACAGGTTACAAGTGTGGCATTTAGAGGAGCATCTCTGAACACACAACTTGTCAAATGTTGAAGCAGATGGGTTACAGCAGGAGCATATGTACTCACTGGCTATTTTATTTGGTATTCACAGGATTTGCAAGCCGTACCTAAAAAAGTGGCCAGTAGGTATATGTCCACTGTCTGTCCAGAGGATTTTGATCTCTTGAGACTTCAGTGGTTGTCTAGTAATTTTATGTCTTCTGCACCCCATCACCAAACCCAATTAATATCATGTTGCTTTTCTAAATGATTTTTTTTGTCAAATATTAATCATAGAAGATCTAATATTAGATATTTGACTGAAGAGGTGCTGCTAAATTTTGTTGCCAGAGGGAGCTGCGTTAGTTGTTTTCTGCTGTTTTTTAATTCATAATTACAAGGTATCTGGCTGCTGGATGCATATCAGTAAGCAACAGACATTTTATAATTTTTATTTTAGTCCATTAGTTCATTCATTGATTCATTTTCTGAACCGCTCACAGGAATGCTGGAGCCTGTCTCACTAACCAGTAGGCAAAGGCAATGAGCTGGCGTCAGTCCTTCATCGCAAAGCTGAAGCACGCAGACAAACAAAGCTGCGGCCAATTTAGATCAATCAGTTAACCTATTAATATGCATGTCTTTGGATGGTGGGGAGGCTGGAGAGTTTGGAGAGAATCCAAGCAGACACAAACTCAAGGATCAAACCCAGGACCTTCTTGCTGTGAAACATCATTGCTCCACCAGGTCTTTTCTGTCAAATGTCCAGTATTAATTTTATTGCCCACACTGAAGCGGTGGAACAAGCTGAAACCTAAAATGTGTATATACTGTATTTGCTACCCTACATAGTTGTGACAAATGAATCATTTGTTTATAGCAGCTGGGAAACATGGACTGACATTAACATTTATTCACTCTTAGTTCAGGTTTGGTCTCTAGTGGCAAAACACTTCACTATGTTACTCTGCAAGCATTATAACAACATTATAACCACATTTTTTTCATCGTGCATACATGTACTTGAACAATGAACTTGTCGCTTATTTCATATTAAAAATACAAAACTAACTTTAATTCCTGATGACACACACTGATGAAACTCACATTAGGCTGATCATGTTCTATTCTTATTTGAAGCTGACCGAGATCAATTGTATGTTGTTAAAACAAAATAAAAATGAAATTAAAAAAAAAAAATTAAGGTTGACAAAGGTGCAACCACTTTGAGACATCCTCGTTCATCCATCCACTACTTTGCAAGATTAATCTCTTGCCTCCTGTCGGTGTCCTGCTATTAGAGTACTTCAGGATATTTATATATATTTATAGAATTGTTTTTTTTTTTTTTTGCTGTAGGGAGAGACTACTGTGAGCAAAGTTGTGTGGCTTATGAAAGTGTCAGGATGACCTCATCCATGAGGGAAAAGAGAGCTCTGCAACAAGTCAAGTTCAGAAAGGGATTAGAAAATGTAGAGGAAGAATAATGGAGGTATATGTGTTATAGATTGTATTGAATGAATCTAGAATACACTAAGGTGCAGACTGCATAAATAGGTCTTTAGAATACAACAATGTCCACAATACGGCTCCAGTAATGCTGTCTAAACAAAAAACACAACATAATTGTCGCTGTTGAAATGGTTCCAATAACTGTGATTATATTTACACAAGAAGGACATTAACAGAGCTATGAGTCTTATCTAACAAACAGAGGTGAAAGAGTGTTATGAGGTTGATGATGTCATCAGCTGTATGACAAGGGAACAGGATGTGACTTTTCATTATACTCCAGTATTATTTTGTTCCTTTCATCTTAAGTTGTTGTTTTTTTTTTTTTATTTTTATTTTTTTAAACTAAAGCAAACCTTTAACGTCAGTGGCAGATCATGAAACATTATGTCTGTGCTCCTGGAAGGCACAGACGTAAAGTCAAACAGCTGATAGGGTGACGTGTTTTGTGACTGCTCATTTTCCACGCAGAAATACTTTACACCAGAACGCACTTAAACTGAAAACTCGGTACATTCACACCCGAACAACCCAAAGACTGGTCCAGTGTTTATTAGGATGTTCCATTTTGTCCCCATTCTCCTGTTTTAATGGAGACTCTAACATAATGCACCATGATTTTACCTTGTGATCTGCTTTGACAATTTTTGTTCATTTATGGTAATCTATTCTTAACCACTCCTATCTGACAGCAGCTATGGTGGCTGTTGTGTTTCTGTTATTTATTAAAGTGATGACCACAGTGTCTCTGACTACCTCATTACACTACAGTCCATAAGTTTATCCAGACAGTTTGGTACTATAAGAAGAAGAGTGCTTATCTTTGTGTGGTGAGCAGTGTGCTGCTGTTTGTAGTTACGTCAGAGTTCAACTCCACCGGCCACTTCTGGCCGACGGGTGACGATCAGTCATGTTTGAGAACGTCACCCACATGTGCACTTCTGGAAAGTATGATGTATAAGGATTAAAGGGGCTAATTAGTGAACATGTGTTGTATACTCTCTCAGTGGTGCTGCTGTTATTTTCTCATTCTGACCATGCCTTGAATTTTATAAGTATTTGGCGACAGATTGCTCTTTTTCAGCAGTCCATAAATACAGTCACATACTGACTGCTCCTCTCTCCCTCTTTTTCCATCTCCACTGACCTTCTCAAGCTATTCGCTGCTCGTCTTACACATTTTCATTGACCCACCGGCTCTTAGCCAGTGGCTGTCAGCCTGCATTTTTCAGCCTTTGTTGACACAGATGAATAATCGGAGTGGATTACTCAGTGGCTCCCTTCTGCACTTCCTAATCCATTTGAATGATAGCATCTATTTGCCAGGCAAGCGGGATTTCTGTTTGGATTTTAGACATAGAGAACATTTCTGTGCTGATATTAGTGGCTAATTTAATAGGAAACAGTGTGAAAGACCACAACGGCAAATGTATTGTGAAAGAAAATATGAGGAAAGAAATATTTACTGACATCTAACCGCAACTGCTGACAGCCTCAATGAGTGTCAGATCTTTCAGTAACTAATTGCGATGTGATTGAAATGTGTTTTTCTTCTACAGGTTGTATCTCTCCAGATGTGTGATGTGGTCAACGAGATCGAGCTGGAGAAAGAGCGCTGTGAGAATAACACCTCTCAGAACGTCACTTCAGGTCATTTTCAATAACACATTTTCCTCTCTCAGATTGTTCAGTGTGTGCGACAGGCCATTTGGAGGAAATGGGAAACAAGATGGATAAATAAATAGTGAGCTAAGGTAATACAGTATGGGACACTACAGATTATGGCTGGCAGAAACACAGAGGCACGTTTTCCATGAACATTATCCTGCTGTAACGTGCACAGATATTCAAATGACTTCTCAGTGTAAGGTAAAGACACTGCTTTGTAGACAGAGTTAGCAACCTTGAAAAGAATAGCGATGAAACAGACTTTTTCACATCTGAAAACTGGCTGAAGAAAAACTAGCAGTGTGTTAGGCAGCATTGTTTGTGTCCATCTATAGGTGTGATACCTGAAATTTATTCTTTTTAACTGCAGCAAAAAAAGCAGAAAGAAGAATTATAATGTTGATATTTCTTTCACTAAACATAAACTTGAACCATTGATACAGTTGTGTTGGGGTTGAAGGGGGGCCTGGACATTGTTCTTCCTCCAAAAAGGGGCCCTGACAGTATAATCTACAGGCTATTCTGAGCTCTAAGTGAATAGTGTTCTTATCAGGTCCTATCAGGATTTGAAATGAAAGTTGCAGCCTCACTCAAACTTCCAAAGCATCATGATGAGAAAAACAATAACAGCAATTATAATGAGAACTCATTCAGGTCATATTCTATAATCTATTTCAAAGTAAAGCATATGAAATTTCTTCTTTCTGTTTATAAAGAAAACAGTCAAACTTTCCCCCCTCTTTTCCACTAAGTGAACAAGGTAGAAAGAGACAGATGATTCAGTAAACTGTGAACAGGAGAGGAAGTGGCAAAGGAAAAAAAGATTTGAAATTGAAAAATAAAACATTATTTTCAGACTTTCCCCTGAGTTTTTATGCTGTAAAACACACCTACTCTCTATAGAAATAATGTAGATGATAAACAACCACAGAAAACCACATTCCTCCTCCATTTCTCTGAAATCTTTGTGTGACCATCAGTTCTGTTCAATTCCAGCATCCACTAGGTTGTACTCGACTTGACTCGACTCATTTTTTTTAGGGTTTCCATTAGGTGATCGTACCTGGTACTACACTGGAAAAAAATCAAAATCTTACCAGGTGTATTTTTCTCATTTCTAGTCAAATATCTCATTACACTTAAAATAAGACATAATCACCTAAAGAGTAACTTTTCAGTGAGATATAAGAACTTATTTTTAGACAACAATTCTTCAAAATCTTATTTCAAGAAATCTTACCAAGATAATTGTCAGCTGTTCCATTGGCAGATTTATTTATTTGAATTAAGCAAAAAAAAATAAAAAATCTTGGATTAACCAAAAATATCTGCCAATGAAACAAGTGAAAAAGATCTTGGTAAGATTTCTTGAACTAAGATTTTGAAGATCTGTTGTCTAAAAATAAGTTTTTATATCTCACTGAAAAGTTACTCTTCAGGTAATTATATCTTATTTTAAGTGTGATGAGATATTTTGACTAGAAATAACAAAAGTACACTTGGTAAGATTTAGATTTTTGCAGTGCAGGTACTTTTTTTAGGACCTACATGGCGAAGGTTCTAAGCGAGCTGAGGTAAGCAGAAAATGTGATGTCATCAGACTGCAGGCCACTGATTGGCCAGTCGAGTGACATCTCTGGATGAGTCTGGATTGATGTGTTGTGTTTGTGTCACATACAAATGACATCATGGGAGTTTCTTGCTGCCTTGCTGTGATGACCCCATCCATCCATGTTGAGGTGGTACTCAACTGTAATGGAAAACAACTGAAACTGAGTTGAACTGAATGGAAGTTAGTAGTGATGAAACTGTGTAATGGAATTAAACTGCATTAGAGATGTCTGTTTGCTCTGCACTGTTAGAGTTTTGTTGTTCAGACAGAACCTGAACGTTCCAGTAAATGGGAAGAGCAGAATGAACCTGAGTAGCTTTGTTCTTATTTTGTTCCATTTGTGCCTGTTGCACAATGCTGTTATTGACTGGCAGGAGGTACAAACTCACTGCATGAAGGTCGATGCCCGGAAACATCCTGAAAACAGAAAAACATGAGGAAAATAATAATTTAAAAAAAACAGCAATACATGTTATGTACTTTACTTTGTAAGGAATTATTTATAAAAACATATTAGTTGCTGAAAACATGCAAAAAGATTATCAACTTAGTAGTACTGTTTTGTCAAGGTACACAGTGTTTTGAGTTTAGGAGTCATATTCAAGGAGTTTAGGAGTCATATTTACCATAACACATCCTCTGACATGAGACCAGCTGAAAACTTTCATCTACTGGCCAACAATAGGTCTGTGTTGATCTGGAAACCTGACAGTTCAGAGCAGCGCAACAACATGAGATGACTTATTGTTTCCATAGTAATAACTCTGTATTTTTGTTCTGTGTAGTTTGGCTTTGATGCTTTTTTGGAGTAGGGTGCACCTTTCTCTGTCTATCTCAGAGTAGTTCTGGTGTTCAAAAGCATGAATGCACACTATCAAGGGTTTTAACAGGAGGACAGTTGAAAATAATGCCACACTTCATGGTAACAGGTGCAATATTTACAGCCCATGAACACTGAGGAAAAACACACACACTGTCTAAAATGATTTAGTCACATCACTGATCTTTGTTCTGAATAGGGTGTACCATATGAAAATCAGAGTGCCTAAGCAGTAGTGGATATGATAGTCAGTGATACAGATGACTAACATGCATAAAGAAAGACATTTTTCACGCATATCATAATGGTCACAGAGAAGCTGCCAGAAATGACCACATGGAAGCCAATAATGTAGCCTATTGCTGTGAATGCAGTTTAGCTGCCTAAATAAAAATCAATATCTGTTAAAGTAGAGTATTTGGACTATTTATGCGGCTTGCTGTTTGACAGCCATTTCTGATGGTTTATAGGTTCTGGGTGGTATAATTTGAAACAAGTGATACACAGCTTCATTGTCCTTGGCAGGGGAAGTCTAACAACAGGGAAAATACAGTGAAAATATGCTCAATGTAGTGTACACTTAAATGGATATTGATATTTTTTTGGACGGCTACAATGCTTACTTTACTGCTGCCTCTGTCCACAGAAGGAGGCTACATTACTTTGTCCTGTCAACTTCAGTGTCTTCAGAATACCCTCACTTATCATTGTTTTGAAACACCATTTTGTACATTTGGTATTTCTTTAGTCAGTCAGATTTCACTGGGTGGTTTATATCATACAGTTGTGCTCATAAGTTTACATACCCTGACTGAATGCGCATGGGATGGTTTTGGATGTTCCAACACGACAATGACCCAAAACATAAGGCCAAGTCGACCTGTCATTGGAACAGCAGAAAAAAGTGAAGGTGAAGGAGTGTCCA
>JAPQRP010000015.1:21617024-21628289 GCA_037367295.1 Apogon hyalosoma | reverse complement strand
GGGTGTGGAAACACATACCCTCTATTGGGCTGCATGTGGCCCCCGGGCCGTACAATGCTCAGGTCTATTTTAGAATGTGGCGTTTACATGAACTAAATGAAAGATCAGACTTAAAATGTTCATGTAGAGCCAGCCGCAGACTACAGTCAGGGTCTGTGAAAACAACGAAGAATCCACCAAATCTTTTTAACCTTTATTCTGGAACAAGCACAGACAGAAGGAGGAGGGGAACTGAATCACTGATAAAAATAAGAATTATAGTATTGTTGAGTCACCTTTTGTGTGTCTGCAGCCTTTTTACTTCAGATTCTTCATATTTTCCTTCATCTGTGTCTACTTCCAATGTGGTAATGCTTGGAATAAGGAATAAATGCGTCAAATATGTTATCCTTCAGTGTTGAAACCTGATGAATGTGGACCTGCTGTGCAGTACACAAGCCTCCATTCTTTATGTTGTGGTCGGAGGAGAATAAAATGACACTGACATTGTCACCACTGGTCTTTGTAAAGGGTGAGTCGACAGTGACTCACATATGCAAAGCGTCACATGAAATATCCAGTGGTGTCAGACACATGACGTCTTGCGCTGCTATGAAACCCAACATTTCTGGCTGTGAATGATGAAAGCATAATGTTCAAGAGTTTAAACTGGTGAAAGAGGTGAACGAACACAGATGAAATAGAAGGTAGTTTCCAGTGACTCCTGTCAAACAGTTTTAGGCCCGACTGAGCTAATTCTTATTGAACATTTCAGTCTGTCACTGTAGCCTTTCAGGTGTAGACTAGAGAATTGGGGTCAGGGTCCTGCTGAGTGTGATGTAACTACTCTTCATAGGGTATTTTGACATTTGTATTGACCCAAAAGTGATGCTGCTGTGAATTTACTCAAGGGTTAAGTTACAAAGCTTGTTGGTTATCTCTTGGAAAAAACAATCATGGCAGTCATGGTTCTTTTCAGTGGTATACATGAGAGGAAAAATTAAAGAAAGAAGAAAATATTGAGTGCTTGTCATAACTCTCACGATTCCCACAAGAGCTGCCAGGAGTGTTGCTTATGAAGTTATGAATGCCAAAATGTGTTTACTGTCCAAATTGACTCTGAATTTACTTGTGTGTATAGCAGCCGGCAGTTCAGCAATAATATTGGGATAATAGTTTGATTGGTATTGCTAATGCTGAACTACCTGTTTCTGTTCGTTCCATGATATTACTTTGTGATTATTTCTTCATTATCAGACTATCATCCAGTCATTAGCATGTTCAAGCCGAGGCGCAAAAATGAAGCCAATGCAGAAGTATCTTTATTTTATAATACAGCTGATGGTCACTGAAGCTTGCCCTAAACTGAACAGACACTGAACTTTACTCTAAAAACACAATGTCAATACAGCTTTTCCGCTTCTCATCCTGGCCTCCTCTGTTTTATTTCCTCTCATAAGTGATCCGGCGGTCCATCATCTATATTTCTGGTCAGATACGGAGCCTTGTGTCTGCCGTGTCAGGCTTTGATTGACAGGTATGGCAGCTTGCTCACCTGCAGAGTCAAACAGTCAGAGTTTCTTTTTTTTTTTTTTACAGCTGAGGTTAAGACGATCAAGACTGTAAAGTTACCTTTATCTGAGCCGGTATACTTTTTTTTTTTTTTTTAATTTAACCAGGTACATTAGTTGAGAATGGATTCTCATTTTCAATAACGACCTGGACACATAGAGACGAACTACCAATCACTCTCACATTCACACCTAACCAGTTAGTTAGTTAAGGTGTGAACCTGCTAGTGCATGTCTTTGGATGGTGGGAGGAAGCCAGAGTACCTGGAGAGAACCCACGCAAACACAGGGAGAACATACACACAGAAAGGCTCCTGGTGTTGGATTCAAACTCAGGACCTTCTTGTTGTGAGGCGACAGTGCTATCCACTCTATACTAATACTGTTGTACTACTATTCTGATGTTATAGATTTTGTTGATATATTAGTCCATTCTGCACCAATTTAGCCATTGTCAGCATTTTATGTTTTCATTTATTTAATGCTTTTGCCATTCTTACTTAGTACTTTTATATGTCTTAACTTGAACAGAATGATGGGTCATTATATGAAACACACCTGTTCAGCTCAGCATGAAGACCAGCTCAGATATTTTCTGTCTGGCTTCCTGACCTTTATTTTATTTTATTTTTTTACCTATTTTACCTATACCTATCACCCGTCTGAAAAAGCCACTTTCAAATTCGTGCTCATCGGTATCCATTTCTTTTCTGTTTCTCTCTGTCTTTTACCTGCTCATCTTATGTGCTAGCCTGTCTGACCCAGCAGGTCAGCATTTATTCTTGGTCCCCTGACTGAGAGATAATGCCCTGCTATTGACAGAGTTATTGGACAGAATGATAGATGATGACACTTGCACTGTTAGGTAACCACTGAAAAAAAAAAAAAAAAAAAGGAATATCTTGTTTTGAGTAACCTATGCATAAAAAGCTTACAGAGCTTTCTTACTGTCACTTTCAGATGAAATATATTTAGGATGTTTTTCTCATGCTAAAAAGGCACATTTGCAGTTAAATAGAAGACCCACTTTGCTTATATTTATTTGGTGATTACATCTACTGATTGCCACATGAGTTTTTCTGCAACACATTTAAGGACATTCCCTCTAATGCAGCTGCTTAAAAAGTTAAAATAAAATCATTCCAAAAGTGCAAAGAGCTGCTATATTTGCATAAATACATAAATGTCTTCATTTGTGTTCTGATATTGTGATGAATGAGTCATTTGTTACTTTGCTTGCATTGCTTTTACTTTTCTGTGTGAAGAAGCCATTCCATCACCATTTGAACAGCTAGTAAAAATAGAAATCTGAAAATGCATATGTAAAGGTCTTTAAAAAAAAAAGAAAAAAGCCTACTGTGAACCTTTTCCCCCCGTAGAAACATTACTGCTTCAGAGTCAAACAGTAAATTAGACCTAGGGAAATGAGACACTTCAAAGACAGAAGATGCACTAAACCCGACATGTATCAATGCCAACATGAAAGTGGCTGAGTTTAGAGCAGATTCCAAAAATCAAAAAAACCGCTAATGCTTTGAATCATGTTTGAACGAAAAATATATTGTCATAGTCAGTCTTGTAAGAACTAATTCAAAGGGTTTCCACATGAAAAGTCATATGTTGTGCAGTCAGCACACCACCTTGGTCCAGACTGAAATATCTTTTTCCCAAAGGCGAAATGACTTAATGACTTTCCTCTTGTAAAAAATGGTCTAAAAGTTTAATAGTAATTTTCATTAGTCATATATTAATTTCAGTGTGCCAGCTAGAGAGCAGCTCTCAGTACACTTGAATGTCACTGCGATGAGCAATTTGGGTTCTGGTAAGAAGTAATTTTGTTAATTATTTTTATGGGAGTTTGCAGAGAAGAAAAACTGAGCCCATTCACATTCACACTATTGTTTGATGTATTAATTATTGTTCTAAATATGATAACATTCTGATTTTGACAGGTGTTATATTAACAGTATATCTGTTTGGTTATTTGAAAATGGGCTATTTTCTAACTAAGACATGGGATATGGCGATGTTATTCAGATTTTATGAGGATTCTTTGGACATGTAGACCATGTAGTAGGATGAAATAAATTTAATTTGTGCAAAGGAAAAGCTTCATTTGTGGTAGTAAGAAGATACACAACTACTGTTGGACATTAAGACAGCAAGTTTAAAGATATGAGCAAATATTGACAAGTTGACCTTTTCTAGAAGGAACAAAAGAGGACAACTAAGTTCATACAGTGGAACATCTGCCACCAGTGGAAAACTGAAAAAAAAAAAAACAAGGTATGCACGACAGTCTGCAAAAACAGGAATGTTAGTGGAATGTTTGTGTTCATTTGTCATTTAAGCAGGTTATTGGGATTTTGTGTTTTTCAGAATAAGGCCAAAAATTGGAATAGTTTGTGCATGTACATTCAGTCATGTGCTGTTTCTATAAAATGACAAGTGAATTTGAAGTGGACTTTTTCAAAAATTTGCAAAACCAAAAAAATGAATTATGTGCAGGTCCATTAATTGGTTTAGATCATATAATCCAGGCTGAGCTGAGCTTCCAGTAGGTGGCGCTGTAGGCTACATGTAGCTTTAATAAGCAGAGAAGAAGAAGTAGAATATATGGTTGTTTTCCATCTAAAATAGCTGTTATGTCAAGTCAGTCTCTTCATCAGTCCTCATGGCCTGTTGTACTATCAAACACGTTTTCACAGTTTCACGATCTGGAAAGATGCAGCAAACAGCTGGACACTCTACTGATCAATCACATCAGTTAAATGTACCCTAAATCAGAATTGATTCCTCTACATTAAGTGCATTTACTCTTCAATGAAAAACCTAAAGCGAGCAGAAAGACAACTGTGCAAAATTCAGGAATTAATTTTAGAATTTTTTTGTTTTTTCTGTCATCATTTTCCAGTTCAAAATTTCAAAATGGGCTGGAAATGTGTTTATTGAATATGAGGAAACATTAAGTTATAGAGGCTGAAAAGTGAAGCCAAAGTGGCAAACTTAGCTTGTCAGCTGAGTTGGATATTCAGAGCTCTTTGTTATTGAATAAAACTGTTTTTTCTTCATGGTAGGCAACTTTCCTGTAGTTGTGCTTAAGGTGGTAGACTAACAAAACCTTTGAAAAATTCAGTCATGAAGTTTACTGGTACTTAAATACAGTAACAAATGACTTAGCATTAGCTACACTGGCTGACGCTAGCATATACTCACATTGAATTATATGGTCTGTCAGCTAGCCTGATAATTAGCTCAGCTGTTATCTAACACAACTGTGTGTGTTATTTAAGTACCAAAAATTACTTGATTTATGTGTTTATTCTTACACCATCATTTGATGTGGTTTGTGTTTTCAGTGTGTTCTGGTTTCATGGTGTGTTCTTCAGTTCCTCTCACTGATTTTCCATAAAACCAACATGGTGGCAGCGATGTGGCATATCTTTAGATTTTGGAATTGTTGTTCACAAAGCAGTAGATGATGTCATGTATGAAGGGGTTGTCCACTATTAATATACAATCAGTGGTATAGTTTTAGTTTTGATGCTTTTTACCCCAAATATTAAAAACACAAATGGACTTTGCCTGGGAACTTTAATTTACGCTGACCCATAACTAGTCCAAATACTATGGAGGTCTGATGTTTGAGTTGAATGTTTAATTGAAAGACATTTTTTTTAATGTTTCATTTCGTCTTGTCTATATACCATTTTTATTTGAAACACATTTTTCCTGATTTTCTTACAACATGTTTTACCCAGCCTAGGTCTCTCTCCATCCTTTTAGCTCATATTTAATAAGAAACAGGATTATAGTTACACACAAAACATTAAAAGAATAGTAAAGCAGAGTGAAGGAGTTGGTGTCTTAGTTGAAAGCCTCTGCAGTGTGTCTTTTTGTCTCTTGTGTAATGCCATGCACTTCTAAAACTCTCTCACGCTGTACAATCCATTGCACTCCAGCTGGACTGAGCTCTGCTGTAACCAGTTTGTCCTCTGGGATTAGTGATGTGCCCACTGGCCTCCCCACCAACATGATCACAGCCACTGTTGCTCATGATGGCTGTTGTACACCGCTGGATAAGCCATCCATCTGTCCACCCGTCTATCCACCCACATCCAATATGAACACATCCTGTGGAGCACGTACAAGAAAATATCAACAGGGTGGATGCACCCCTAGAAGTTTGTGGGTGTCTGTTAAAGAGATTGAGTTTGATTTTTAGTCAAAGAGATGGATTGTTTACTTTTTTCTTTTCATAGTCCCTGGCTTTGATCTTAACTTTTATGGCTTTGCCAGTATTTCAAGCATTTAAGACTCAAGTTTATATTTTGTGTGATAATTGTAGACTTTGTAGAATTGTAGACACACTATAAGCTGCATAGAACAGAGCAGTTGAACAGGTCACACTGCAAGACTACCTTGAATTAAAAGCACAAGATTTCTTCAACATTTTTACAGTACAAGTTACCTATTATTTGTAATTATAGTTCCAGTTTACCAAGTAGACATTCTAACTTTGATCACTTTCTAAAAAGTTTCTTGTTATCGCCAATCTTTTAACCTGTTTTTTCATTATGGTATGGTGTGTGATACTTGATCTCTTGGTCAGGTCACCCTCGTAAAAAAATATATCGACCTCAGTGGGATTTCATCTGGTTAAATAAAGATAAAAAAAAAAAAACAACAACAATAACCACAACTTTAAACCAGAAAACAACTTGTTGAAGCTGTCTGATGCTGGTAAATCTGAGTCCATAGAGCTGGGTGTATTCTTGTTTTAATGGTGATTCATGACAGCACAGTTCTGGTGATAAGGATGCCACATCAGAAAAAGATCATATACTTTACATCATTTCAGATCTCATTTAGTAATAATCTACTTTATTGTCTGATTTATTTTAAAGATATATGTGTGTCATACAGGAAGGTCCTGTATCTAATCCTGTCTTAATGCAGTTCCTTCAGGCACTGGATCACAGCATGCACCACCAGATAAGTTCTCTTTAATTTTCCGGATGAGGGTGATAAAAAGCGGAAAAGGAGCAAGGATTTCCTTTGACAGCTTGTGTACTCACATGTCCAGAGGCAAACTTTTCAGCTTTCGGTGTGGAAACCTCGTGTGCAGCCAGTTTTGCTCCTAATCTGTCATGGATGAAAATCTTTTAAGCAACTAATGCGGGTGATGCATCAAACTACTTCAGTTTCAGTGCTGCAGACAAATGTCAGAATAAAGTCGTGGGGGTTTTGATGGAGTTGAGGTGCACTCCCATTATCTTGGTCATTTATTGTTGACTGGTCATAAGTAACTTTCTTCAATCTTAATGTTGTGAGAAAATGAAGCTTTTATCCTTTGCTCAGTCACTGTGATCAATAGGTGTGCTGTCTGCCAAATACCAAACATCTGCCAAATACTTGATGGCAGATGTTTGATTTATTCAGAAAAATAAAAGAATCCAGTTTGGTGTGTGTTCTCTGTGCAGAGAGGTTGGCAATGCTGCAGACTGGCAAAAATAAACAGATGAGAATGATTAAAAAACAACTTTTAAATTCAAAGAAAGTAACAAAGGGATAAAAGCTAAAGGCACTGTTGTTTTCATCACTGAATGCAGCAGTTTCTTCTAAACGTTTGAGTTTGATTTATGAGACTTATGAAAGTATAAAGTTATTATGGGATGGTATTATCTTTGCTAAGTTCACTGTTTACTGATCCGTGGTTCAGACTAAACTGTGACAGTTGGGCCGCTCAAAAGTTTAAAATCACTAAACACTCTTTTGTTCATATCTCTGGAACTATTTGTCTGATTGACTTCAAATCAAGTGCAAATGAAAGGTCATGACCTTAGGATGCCTCACATCATGACACCATAGCTGTCTGGTTAAGGATTGGGGCATTCAGGGATATACCCATAGCCATTGCTTCCGATGGCTAGTTTTGTCTAGTTTGTTGGTGGTTTTGGTAGTTGTGAGTGTGCTCTGACATGCGACTTCCTGCTGGTGTTGAGAGTTTTGAATATCAATACTACATAGAACCCCTTTTAAGTAGGGATGTCCCAATCTGACCTAAAGATTAGTATCGGCTGCTGATCTGGCATTTTTAGAAGATTGGATCAGATCGGATTTAGTCATGAGATCGGGCCGATCTGGACCTGGCTCTGGGGAGGGAGTAAACAAACATCCTGTCCCCTCAAATTAAAGTTTCCGAAGGTAGGGAAAAGGAAAATTAGCTGCACAACAGTGGGAGGCTTAGAGGAATAAGTAAAGCGTGTATGAGTTTCATGTTCACTTTATGGTTCAGTAGTGATGCGCACAGGGCTTTTGTGGGATTATTTGACCCGACCCAACCCGCCACTCAAATAATCTGACATTTTTTTGACCCACCCCAACCCAACCCGTGAGTAATCCACTGATCTGCGCATCACTAACGTACAGCACAGAATTTACCCCCATATAATCCCTGGATGGACCTTTTCACTAGACGCGGGCCAAAATCAGCCTGCCAAAGGTTCTAATTTGGCCCACAGTATGAATTTGCAAAAATTATTCTAAAGTTATTAAGAGTCAAAGGTGTCATACTTGTTTTAGTTCAGGTTCCACATTCAGCCCAATTGTGATCTCAAGTTAAATAATAGCATAATATCCAGATCGGGACATCACTACTTTAAAGTCATTCAAACATTCAAACTAAAAAGACTCATTAAAACAGAAGTCATAAGGAATTTAGTTTGTAATTAGTGACTATGCATGATTTGCAAAATCTTTGTAAAATGTTCTAGTCTGCTTTGCAATGAAGTGGTGACACATCCGTAGTGAACCCTGCCTTTGTCCATTGGTAGCTGGAGTAGATGCTATTGCTCCTGTGACCCTTGTGGTTTGAGTGTCTGAAAATGAAGGAAGGAGTGAATCGTGTGGTCTGTTACTAAAAACTCTGTGACCTCTGTGTTTAAATATCAGAGGTTAGACTTAACTCCTTTCAACGTCTTACAATTTATGGTAGGCATCGGAGAACTTTGAAATTAATTTGAGCCTAGACCTTATAAGTAATTTGCATTTAGGACCAAGTATGTGAATCATGTATTTAAAGTTTACAAAGGAAGGTGGAAGAACCTGAACGTCCTGTGGAAATGTCAGTCATATTAAATACTAGATAGCACAGCTCAATAATAGAGGAGACTGAGTGAAGGGTCAATGTTATCCCCTCCTGTGAAGGCTGCTGCTAACAGGACCGATACACAGTGCATGCAAATCAGGTAAAACTTACCGCTGAAACTTGAGGGAAGAGAACTTTCTAAATCTTCTGTTTCAAAACTGAAAGTATATCTTATTTCTGCTCTCAGCCTGACCGCCCATTTCTTTCTTTTTCACCTTTTTCTTCTGACTCGGTGTATCTTTATTTCTGAACACTGAGGACACTGATAATGGAAGAAAGAAAAGCTATTCAATTTGTGGAAAATTTCTCAGTATTGGGATTTTTTTTTTTTATTGAGTTTCAAGGTGAAGATGTACATTTCTAGAAAAAAACAGCTCTTCCAGAAGCTGATGTCACTATGTTGCAAGAGCATGATGCAAACAAAACTGATAAAAAAAACAACAATGCTCCTGGTGTGTGTGTTAATGTGCCGAATCAATATTTCTCCCTTGCCTCCTTTGCTCTTGGGTTTCTCACAAAGACAAACCAGACAAAATCAAAAGTGAGAGATGAGAAGTAAACAAGACGTGTTGTATTAGCGGTCTGTTTTGTAAAGAAACTCACAAAAGGAGCGGCTCACAAAGGATAAAGGAAGACGCTCCACGTGTGAATATGTCCAGTCTCAGGTGACTGTGACCCAGCCCAACAGGGCTCTGGATTTGTGCAAATGGCTTGATAGGTGGCTGATGCCAGTGCCCCGCCTCGCTCTGACACAAGAAAAAGTCGTGACAGCTGCACACATGAGGACATCACCCTGTTGAAATCAGTCTCCAGCATGAGAATTCACAGATTACTTTACTGTAAGCTGTTAGTGGTGGTAATGGGCTTTTCAGAGGTGTGAGCTGTGAGCTTTTCCTCCTTTCTGGCATTTGTGAATCCATATTGTTGGCCCCATCTGTCTCAATAAAGAAGACGTAGGTAATCATCTGTATGTGAAAAGCAGAGCAGACAGCATTTGTATACTCTACAATGACCGTATTGATTTTGCTGGTGAAAACATTTATTCTTCAGAAGAGCTACACGTGAAGTTTAGTTTCTTGAATGATGTGTGTATAGCTGTAGCTTTAATTCCTTTGCACACAGTTGTTGCGTGTTCTTTCATCTTCTGACACCGTCTCTTATACCAAACATGCCATTTCAGTTAAAGATCCAATACTGTTTTCACTATATCACTACCTGCCACTGGAATTTCTTGCTTTTCCAAGGGTCCAGAATCAACTAATTATCAACTATTATGTCATTTATTTATGTTATGTGTAATATTTGAGATTGGTCTTGTAGTTATTCTATTTTTGACGGTGGCGCTAAGTGCATTTCCACTCGGTCTAGTCTAATAAAAACACTCTGGATTTTATTTTATTTTAGGATTTTCCTGTGTCATTTTTTTTTTTTTTTTTTTTTGCTAACCATGGATATCTGTAGGGATATTTTCTGCTGAAAAGAAGAAAATGAAACCTCACAGTTCTTCACCAGTTTTTATCCTCAGCCAACTTCTGGCCAAAGGGGTATTGTAATTGTTTTTTTTCTGTTCGTCCATCCGTCTGTCCATTCAACAACATAATTGCATTATTTGAAGAATGCAGTGAGATATCTGCGCCAAATTTATACTGTGGATGCATCTTGTCATGGAGCAGAAGTCTATTAAAAATATGTGACCTTGACCTACTTTTTCAAGGTCAAATGTCCTTGTGCAGTTATAATATCTGAGAACTTTCAAATATAAATATGTATGTAATAAGTTTTACACAAAGACAATCTAATCTAAATTATAGGGCAACAACTTTCAACAGAATCTTACACTACATTTGGCAGAGGGGTATTAAAATTGCGGAATACTTTATGTTTTATTCTGCCACCAGGAATCATCCCACATACAGGTACATACTATATCAGTCTGTAATATGTTGACAAACATACATATCAAGTCTGTTTTTGGTGTTGACTCTGTCTTGCAACACTCTGCTCTGGTTGTTAAAGGAAAAAACTGACATATATTGATTTTATTCAGATTAATATCTATTGGTAAATATATCACTAATTATCAGGAGCAGAGTGGGCCCCTTTTTCAGCCCAGGAGTTTCATGCCCACTTTTTTGGCCCACTTTTTCCATGGAGGAGGAATTTCAATAAATGAAACAGCAGCTAGCTCTTACAGTGTCTTTGTATTGGGTATACGTTCACGTATATGTTGTTAAGTTAACAGAAAACACTTCACTTTAACAATGCAGTACGTTTAATTCAAATTTAAATCAGATAAAGATTTATAAGGTAAAAAAATATGATAAAGATGAAAACTTATTTACTGTTGTACAGGAGTAATAAGTTGAAATTAAAATAATTAGAAATTAAAATGGCATTTTTTTTCCCAACAGAGAGGTGTTCTATTATTAGGTAGTGGATCCTTATGTTGAAAAATAAACCATTGTTTCATATAATTTCTGTGTGATACATCCATCCATCCATCCATTTTCTGAGCCTGCTTTATCCTCACTAGGGTCACGGGGGTCGCTGGAGCCTATCCCAGCC
>JAPQRP010000015.1:21591357-21610611 GCA_037367295.1 Apogon hyalosoma | reverse complement strand
TCCAATGACAGGTGGACTTGGCCTTATGTTTTGGGTCATTGTCATGTTGGAACATCCAAGACCGTCCCATGTGCATTTAGTCAGGGTATGTAAACTTATGAGCACAAATGTAGGAAAACAACTGCTTTTCATTGGAAATTGCAGAAATGTAGAAAATTCAGGGGTTAATATTTGGAAAAATAATGGTAAATCACTTTAAAAAGGTTAGATGTAGAAAAAAAAAGGATTTGGAAGTGGCCACAACATAGTTGTAGGTCTTTAAGGATTAAGGTGCATGTCTTTAGATGGTGGGAGGAAACTGGATGTGGAGAGAGTTCAAACCGAGGACCTTCTGCCTCAAAATCATTCAAAAGTCCTGCAGCTATTATGAAAGAATGGGACTGAAAAAAGCAAAAATATATGCATATGCTTATGGAGCAAAATGTGTCTGGTTTTCACTGACACAAGCAGGTCAGGTCAGGCAAGTAATTTCTCTGTGTATTATCAGGCATCATCAGCAAGGTCTGCCTTCAGGGTTAAGAGGGTATAAATATGTGAAATTCTGGCTTCATGTAGTGTAGGAGCACATCCTGCTGACTAATGTTGAGCTGGTTTGAAGAATGAATATGCTCTACGGAGTGGTAAAAGCTTTCTTGGTGGCATTCTGCTCTGAGTCGCAGGCTGCCTCATTAGTATTCCACGTAGGAATCAGAAGGGACCTGGCTGCCCAAGTACTCTAAAAGGAATTCAATGTCTGTCCTTCTGCATTCTTGAAACCTGCTACTGACACAGGATGAAGAGCTTTTATCTCATTTTCATCAAGCACAAAACATTACAGTGCCATGGCAGTAACGGTGGGTACTCTGAAAGGGTCACGTGGTCTGAATATCCAGCAGGCTGCAGAGGTCAGTGCTTAGCTCCAAGCATGTCAGGAGATCAAGGTTTATTTTATTTTAATTATCCAAAGGAAAGACATAAGCTTATGATCTTCCCTAAAAACACATAAATGTTGGTCTGCATTTTGCCCAGCGCTGCAGTATGTTTTTAGGCGCCGTGCCAGAGAAACCAGCTGGTCTTTGCTGTTGGATTTTTAATCAGATTTATCACATTTCATGAGGATTAAGAACTATGAGGTGTTTTTGGTATCTCTGACGTTGCTTTCAACCTTTTCCAAATGACGCTTTTGCGACTCTTTTGTACAGATTGCATGTTTATGAGTACAAATATGCAACATTATTATTACAGAAAAAGCTCGCCTTATCTCGTTAACTGCGCTGATGCTTTTTTTTTTTTTTTTTTTGCCCACAGGGAAAGTTCTTTTGGCAAGTGAAGATTGGCTACACCATCGGCCACAGTGTTTCTCTCATCTCTCTGACCACGGCTATTGTGATCCTCTGTATTTTCAGGTACTGTTGACATAAGTCTCATTAACAGGGAACATTTAATAGCAGGGGCCATTTGTTTTGCGATCAACAGCATGACAACTTAAGTAGAGAAAGGAAAATGTCATTTTGCTCCTGCATGTCCTGAAAGACTTATGTATCTCAGAATATCCTCATGTGTCCAGTAGTTTAAACAAAAGATCAATGGATAGATTTAAGAAAGTATTTAATCTTAAAGCACACTGAAATGTGATTATTCCTGCTGGGGGATATAATATACGCAGCATTCCCTGTCACTTCAAACACTTTTCACAGAGATTTGATAATCTCTAATCAGCGTATCATGGCACTAGAACAGAAATAGAGGGCTTATGTGTGACTATGAAAGACAAGAAGAAAGACAAACACAGAAAGTGTTTGTCTTTCTTCTTGTCTTTCAGAGTTGAAATGAAACAAACTGTTAGATATAAAAAATGTCAGCTTTTTTCACTGTTGATCTTTTGATGGCACAAATGGAAGGGTTTAGAAATTCTACATTTGAAGTATGATGGGATTGTAGAGACTAATGTTTCCTTTCTGACAAGTTAGTATTTAGATTACATAAAACAGGTATATATTTAGATTATGCTGTCTTCATCTTGATATCTGGGTGCTTCTATGAAACTGGGTTTATTTTGGTACCTGGAACTTTTCCAGCTTGTTAGACCCAATAATAAAAGAGAAATTGAGACATACTTCTCCCCAGGATGTACCTAATGATTACCTCAGATAAATGCAAAAAAATTATACTCTTGCTCCGAGCCATCCCAAAATTAATGAATTTTTAATCAAATATTGGGGCCAAAAATAGGACCAAAATTGGGACATGAAAAGCTACCTAGGTGTCGACGCATTTGATCTGAAAACACAGCTTGAAATGGTCTTATATAGTGCTATAAATAAAGACAATGTGTTAAATTTGACGATCCTAGTGGTTTTTCTAATCCAGGCATGCAGGTTTTTCATGAATCTCAGTTCTTATTCCAGGTTTTGCGTGCAACCCATCATGTCCACTTGTGGGATCTGCACATTTAAACACACATAAATTGTGAGTGATTTTGCAACAGCGATCATTTTTGTGAAACACTCTGCCTTGCATATTTACTTCGATTCCCAAAATACACCTGTGAGAGAATAAAAAGATATTCAAAAAAATAGTAGCGTGTAATTTTCATGTCCTTTTTACCATGTTACATGCGGGATTTTGCATTAAAAAATAATATTAAAAAAACATAGAAATGTGTTTTATTTGAAAAATTGTTTCTCTTTTATCGCAGTAAATATTTATTTTTTAAAATAGACCCAAATTGCCTCCAAACTTGCTTCATAACATTAGTCTACATCTGGTTTGAATTTTTAGCCCCATGTCCTGTTTTTAGGGACCAGTTTCATAGACGCACCCATCTGCTGTCCTGCAAAAACACTCTCATTTAAAAATGGCTCTGTTTTGTGTTCATTTTCTGATCATGAAAACAGAATAAAAGTAAACTCTTGGTACAAGCGTCTATTACTTTTTCCATATATCACTCTCTATGCATATATGCATCTATATTTTTAAGTATTTTTCATTTATTTCCTTTGGTCTTCCTTTGTCAGTACTGCATTTTTATCCCCCAGCCATTCGGCGCTGTTAGAATTTTGATTGCTCGCATGCCACCAATGTCACAAGGCCAGCCCAGGTCAGGATTCATCAAAAAGCATAAAAGTGTGAAATCACAGCAACCTGCCATTTTAAGCCAGAAGGAGGATAATGACAATGCTGTGGGTGGTGAGAACAGCTCAGGGGCTTTCATCATGGAATACTAGTGGGATGAGCAGAGTCACACCTCTGAGGAAGAAATACTACAGATCATAGCACAAAATTATGAGCTTTCAGGGGCACTGTATTTGGACCTAGATCTCAAGAGAGCTTTATATTTTAACAGGAAACAATACTTCTACATACAGGCCTAGGGAGATGCCATAAATATAACCAAACTTTCTTGCACTAAAAATCTTAAAATGTTACAGGGCTAGATTAGTTCAAAGCAGTCACTGAAAAAAGTAAAAAAAAATAAAAAATAAAAAAAAAGTAGAAAAAAAAAGCCAAATATGTAGTTTTATAAGTGAAGAAAACACTTATTTAAAGCAAAGCCAGTATTCTTAAATTGAGAAGTTGTGAAGGTGTCACAATTTGAATAAAGGAAAGTTTCATCATCTGTTGCACTTTTATTCAAAATACTGTTTTATCAGAGTGTTATATATGAGTAAAGGCATCTTCTTTAGAAAGTGTGCATGTTTTTTTTTTTAACAGACGTTATACAATCCTTAGTTTTATTTCATCTCAACTAATGTCCTCAGGGGCAAAAATGAAGCTGCTGCTGCTGCTGCTGCTGCTGCTGCTGCTGCTGCTGCTGCTGCTGATGATGATGATGATGATAATGATGATGATAGGGTGACCAGACGTCCCGAAAAATTCGGGACAGTCCCCAAATCTAAGCTGTTGTCCCAAATCCCGAATCCGGCCCTAAATGTCCCGAAAATTACACTCAGACAGAATACTGAGTAGTTATTTTCTGATAAACATTAAAAACTGTTTGGAGAGAGGTTGACTACATGCGGCCCCTGACGGCTTCTAAGTGGCTGCGTGCAGTCTCGGGTACAATGTATCTATTTTGTTTACTTTTTGACGTTCTACAATTAGGGGTGAATGTGCACTGACGATAAGCTAATTTCCATTCAATCGACATGGCTGGTGTACCAGAACCCCAACACGCTGCTAAAAAGCAAAAGCATCAATGCAGGTACCGGGAGGAGTGGGTGAGGAAGTACCCGTGGGTTGCCAAAGCCTTAAGTGGTGAAATGAAAGCATTCTGTAAAGTGTGTAGAAAAGAGTTTGGTGTTTCTCATGGAGCTGGCATGTGTGCAAAAATACTTTGACCTAATGTCTGATGTTGTTTTAACAAAATCTACTAATTATTTCATTTTCTTAGGCCTATTTAATGACCCATAATTTAGTCATCATAATAATTTTGGCAAGGCTTGTTATTAGCGTTAGGCTATAGCCTGAAAGGTCTGATTTGCACTGTTACATCAGTCATTGTTATTTTTCCACGATGACATTTTGAGTTCATGATTTCTATGTTGTTTTCTTGTGGCAGAAATATTAATGAAAGACTTGATCTTTGATGATGATTTTTTGAGGGGCCCTAGAAAATTGCAGATTATTCAATTATTAGTAATTTTTTAGGACAAATGTTAACTTATTACCATAAAAGAATGTTTGCTTCATGAGGCACTAATACACATTTATTTCTTTGCATTAGCTGTGATTAATTTTTTAGTAGAAAAGAATAAAACCCAGTCAGAAATGCATTATTCTACACAGTATTTATTTTATAATACCACACTATTATTATATTACCCATAATCCCCCATAGACAAAGCACAACAACTTACATGACTCATTGGATGCTGATCAGTTGCAATCTTAATGTTATTCTGAGCTCTATTAGGGATATATGCATTCTACAGATCCAGGATAATTGACTGGATGACACAGTTATGATTTAGGATATTCTTAATGGGATGTTTAATGTCATGAATGCTTTAAAGTACCTAGAACAACCCACCACCATATATAGATAGTTTGATAGGAACAGCCTTTATTGGGGAAAAAACAAAACAGTTTAGGATATGTATGCTTGTGACAGAAAAGTGATTTATTGAGCAAACACTGTAAACTAGTTCCACTGTACCAGGTGATCAGTGATAAATTACATACTTTAATAAGGTCGCTGTTTTTATACTAAATTGTGTATCAACTAGACAGTTCACTTTTATGTCATTATACTGTATGTATTATTGGTTATTGATGTTTCATTTAGTTAGCCTCAAAGAATCATTGCCTAAATCTTTTTTTTTTGTGTGTGTTAAATTGTGATATCTACATAAAATGAAGCAGTGGTGTTAGGAGAGTAAATTTAAGCAGATGTCACAATTTGGTCCAAAATACGACTCAGGTAATCATGCTATGAGGCATAATTATATGCTTTTGTAATATTACTTGGTGTATGAACTAAATATTGTACCAACTTTGGGCCGATGGGTATTGTAATTATCTGTCCATTCAACAACGCAATCGCATTATTTAAAGAATGCATTGAGATATCTGCACCAGATTTATACTGTGGCTGCATCTTGGCATGGAGCAGAAGCCTATTAAAAATAGGTCACCTTGACCTAGTTTTTCAAGGTCAAATGGCAACATGTCCTGTCAATGATTATCTGAAGAATGTATTGAAATTTCTGCACCAAATTTACACAAAGACAATCTGATGTAAATTATAGGGCAGTAACTTTCAGCAGAATCTCACACTGTATTTGGCCGAGGGGTATTAAAAGTGTGTAGCATGTTATGTTTTTCATTTACTGTCAGTTGTTGTTAATAACGTATGGATGTTTTGCTGTTTTTGTGTGGCCCTCATGAGGAATAGTAGTTACTGTGGGGATCCTAAGTAAATAAATATCTTATCAAGACAAAACAAGATTACTATTTTAATGAAAAACATGTTCCACAACCTTATTTTTCTTCTTAAAATTAGCCTCTTTTCCTGTAAATAAGGCTTTTTCACTTTTGGAAATTCATTTAAGGCCGTATTGTTAGTGATGAGAATAGATCTCTCAACTCACACAATGAAAAAAAAAACCTTACCTCATATGACTTTATATCACCTATTCTCTTTCATTGTATCATCACAGCATGAAACTAGGCTATGATTTCAGTCCAAGTGCCCTAAGTGTCTATAAATTGGCCACAAGTCATCAGGTTTACACTACATTCACAGCTGAGCTAAATTTAATTAAATGGTACAATCAGCAGTGATGAGGAAATTTGGATAACAGTTTAAGGCTTAAACAGCTGTGACAAAACGGTAACAAGCTTCTTGGGCTTGAGATGAAGTTACATTAAACTTGATTAAACTGGAATGAGCCCCCAGGGTGCACTGAGTGATTGGGAATGTGCTGCTCAAATTGCAAAATATTTTCCCTCCCTGGAAACAAATGCACCGGTGACATACAACCCAGACGGAACCGAGACACAACTGCTCGTCTCTCCCTGAATAATAACGCAAAGTTCAGAACGCTTTTGTTAAACCATTTGCAAATCAGTGAGGTGTCTATTTAGCCACAAAAGACATTCATTGTACTGTGGAGTAGATCCTCCTACACTGTGACAAAGGGAACTGTGGGACTTAATTAAGAGTTAATTTGTTCTGTGATTTGCTGCCACTGTAAGCTATTAACTCAGAGGACATTGGATGATCAGCATGAAGGCCCTGTTTTATCTCATTTAAGAGTGTGTTTGTTTTATCTTTTTTCCTAAATCGGATTCTCGTGCCTCTCGCTGTGCATGTCAGGAAGCTCCACTGCACGAGGAACTACATCCACATGCATCTATTCGTGTCGTTTATCCTGAAGGCGATCGCTGTGTTCATCAAGGACGTGGTTCTCTACGAGGTCGGGGAGGTGGACAACTGCTCCTCAGGCTCCGTGAGTTAATTGTCCAAGACGCTGTTTGATGTTGGTGTTTGGTTAAAGCACAGGCAATGATAAATGTCCTTGAACCTTAAAAAAAAAAGTCTGTAAGAGTCTCAGCAGGCGAATGTAACACTCAGGGCGCACAGAAGTGATCCAGAGCTTCATGGCTAATTACCCACATTAAGCCACCTAATGAGAGACCTCCAGATCTCAAGTGAGGTTGAAAAGATAGATTTTAGCAGTGCTGATGTTTGACAGATGACAAAGAAGGAATATAAGACCATCTTTCTAATGACAAAATCAATGAAGCGGTATACACTGTTGACTCTTGACTTTGATGCAAGAGATTCTCACCCTTAATTCCAAGAAAAGATGATTCCTATTCAACTTTCTCCATGATCCATAAAAATTCCTGTTTACATTCAGCCATGCAAACTCTGATGAATAACACCATAGAATGTTGTTTATTACTTCAAAATATGGAAAAGTGCCCAGAGCTGCTCGATCCATTTTGCTCCTTTGCATCAAAATGAGATTTTTTTTCAAAAATTTTTCAATCAGTGACTTGTTCAGCATTCCCCTTTTTCATTCCCTCTACCGCCTTCTTGAAAAGGCTGACAATGCAAAATTTCCACATACTGAAAAAGTTTTTCATAATGTCTGAAAGTAAGTGCGTTACTTTTTCCAAACAGAAATACAGGTTTTTCTTCTCAGCGTCTCTACCTCAGCCTCTCAGATCACTGGTTGGTTTCTTTGTGAAAAATATACAAAGCTGAAAAGGCGAGACGCTGCAGTAAAAATAAAACTGAGATACATATTCAGAGTGCACTGTATATGTCCAAAAAATGCTCTTAAGACCTGAATAATGTCTTCATTCCCCATATAGCTTTGTCCCAAGGTATTGTCGAATTATTAAAAATAGTGCAACACAAGACTACATTCACAGTTTTTACATAAAAACAAAAAAGAAAAGGAAAATCTTCAACCAGGGGATTGTTTTAGCTAAGTTTCAGTAGTGATCTATGTCCATTCTGACATGTCTGAAATGCATATCACAGCTGGACCCAGCAATTGTCACAAATTGCTTGAATAACAGCCCTCCTGCAGTGAATGTGTTTCCTCACAGTGTGATAAAATGCAGAATTTAACTACCAAACAGCTGGTAACAGAGACAACAAGGACAGAAATACATGTAATTGAGTATTCTGTTGAATTAACAGCTTGTCGTCAAGGCTGATATCTTTGTTATAACGATCCTGAATCACATAGTGTAATCTTAAACTGAGTGGCGTGGACACAAAGTGTGTGCTTAGAGCTGTAGTGATTGTGTAGTCTGCCTCCCTGGAAGTCCTCTGCAGGAATCAGGCTGGTATATTTCAGTCACACAGTGGCAGGAGTGCCTTCTCCTTTGTCTGTTATCTGTCCATTATGGCTTTCTGAAACAACCGAACCCTCTGAGCCGCAACTACACCCTGAAAATGACAAGTTTAGACAAAGCCACATGTTCTGACATGCTGTTTTCTTTTGTCATTTTAATACCACAGTGCACTTCCTCACATGCACTTGTTCCACCAGAAAAAAACACTTCTCTCTTGACATTATTTGGGAATTTGCTCGGCACCACCCAGGAACTACTCAGAAATACCCAGATACATTTTACCCCGATTCCAGAGCAATAGAGGAGGCCTGACCTGTTTACATCACTAGTAAAGCAATAACAAGTTTGAAGTGACATTTTATAACGGAACAGGTTGAATTTAAGTGTTTCATTTCCAACAAGGAGCTTGGCTATAAAACAATAATGACAACTGTCTTAAATTTAATTATTCCAATAAACCTTTTTATTTTGTCTGTTGAATTAATTCTATTCTACAAAATGCTTCAGAAGTCACTTTTCCATTGGACATATGCGCAAAACTTTACCGATATTTGCGAAATGTTGAAAAAACAGAAGTGTGTAACGTCAGTTTTTATATTAAATCACAAATGCAATGATTTGTTTATTTATCGCGAAATGACACGAGAAGTCATTCCATAAACATGGTGACGAATGTAGATATTGTGTTGATTTACAGATATATTCATTATTATTATAAATTACCCCTTTATCCCGTACTAAATCAAAAAATGATTCTTTTTCCTGGCGTGTCCACACACACTGTGCCATGTTTCTTCGCTTGTTGTTACATACGTCAATATCTGTTTTTTTGTATTCACGTGACTAGTTGCAGAAAAAGGTCTTTCCATTGCAGTTTTGCGTGATGTATCAATTGCACTATGCCCAAAAAACCACCTCTTGCCAGCGCCAAAACTTTTAATTGAAAAATTAGAGTTTTGGCAAAATTGCCATTTTTCTATTAGGTACAATTTCATAAGCAAGTTATATTCATGAAATTTGACGGTCAATGGAGAAGCAACTAGTGTTTGTTTTTACTTAATAGTATTCAATGTTGACATTTTTTTGTCATTGTAATTGTTTTAAATGTTGTACCCTTAGATTTCTTGTCATATTCTGACCGTAAATAATCTTTTTTTAAGCCACAAGTAACTTCTGATCCTTCAACTTTCACTTGGGAACAGGAGTGCTGTAAGGGGGAGAAATGACTGACAGAAAATACTAGAAACCTGTCCCTATGAAGGAATGTTTGCTTCTTAAAGCACTAATGTTTTTTGCATTACTTTTGTTTTGTTTTTGGTGAAAAAGAATAAAATCCCATCAGCCTCTCCCCACTGCCTCCCCCCTCCTTATTTCAGATATGGTATGGTCCAGGTGCCAGCGCTCGTAGCTGATGCTAGTAAATATACTTCCATCCAAAAAGTAAAACTATATTTTACTTGTATATTGAGGGGGAAAATCTAGTACTGTTATCATGAAAAAAATTATTGCATGAAATCATAAAATCTATTATAAGCAGATTATTGATCCATGCCTGCACAGTGTTATATTTTTAGGGTTTGCATGGTTTGCAGCATTGAAGTGGAGGGACCCAAGTGATATTTTTTTCACAGGGCCCAAAATCCCTGGTGACACCCCTGCTCAGGAAGAAAAATCAGCCTTTAAACCCGGGGTGTCAAGCTCTTTTTAGTTCAGGGGCCACATACAGTCCAATATAATCTCACGCAGGCCAGACCAATAAAATAACAGTAAAAAAAAGTAAAATACATGATGAAAATGTGTGCATCTGCAAATTTTCCTTTAAAAAATGTCAATAACAATATCAACTTGAAAATTCTTGAGAAAAATAGGTGTAATTTTATCAATATTATGCTTTCACACTAGAGGAAAAAAATTGAGTTATTATTAGTCGATTATTATGGTAACATTGTACTAATCCAACCCACTTGAGACAAAAGTAGGGCTTTATATGGCCCCTAAACTAAAATGATTGATTGTTAATATCTTCAGTGTAATTTTTGCACAAATTCATCCCATGGGTCAGTTTTGGCCCCCGGGCCACATGTTAGACACTTCTGCTTTAAACTAAAAAGAAAAACTGATTTGACACTTATTTTGATGATTATTGACAACTGACGTGAGCATTTTCATGTTTCCTCAAATCACCATGGAAATCTTCCAAGCTGCAGGTCTGATGTGTCCCAAGATTCCATCCATATAATGTAGATCTGACTATGTGAGACTAGCGATAGTGCTTCCCTAAACACTGAAATTCCAAATTCTACATCAAACAGTAGTTGTTAAGTTTGCCTGCCTGCCTATTTATACCTCCCGTTACATCAAACCACAATGTTTGGATGTCTCTCAGTTATGTCACCGGTCTGGCCTCCCCACGTACAGCTGAACCATCAACCCGGGGCCCCCCAAGGCTACTGTTATGATGTATGTGTTACAGTATGGTGAGAGTGTATTTCTTAGCGGGCTCTCTGGTTGGCTCCAGTGTGTTAATGGAAGCGCAGGGTTGACAGGAGCCAGCTGCTGTCATGGGAAAAGTCATTAAATAGACAGGGTTTGGCACGGGGTTGGTTGTTATGACCACAGCATTACAACACAGTACTCAAGCCTTATAGATATACCATAATGAAATTTACAACAAATACATTATATAAAGAACTCCTGAGAGCATCGCTGTGTGTGTTCACTCTGTTTTTCCAGCAGCTGAGGGTCTTATCACTCATCTGCATGCCAAAGATGATGGGTGTACAATAAAGCTCCAGCAAGCAATTTGTACTGATTTGCACACATCAGAACTAACAAAAAGCCTATCTGGGTTCATTTTCCTCCCTTCAGCGTGCCAAGTGTAAATTAGTTTATGCAAGCTACCGATTCGCTGTCTGGCAGCTGCTCCGAACATGAATCCTAATGACAGATGAAGACTTTTAATTGCAAAGTAAAAACCTAAGTCATATATTCATAAATCACACACAGGTTATGTGTGTTGATATTTTAATTTGCAAACTAGTAGCTACAGCTGACGTAAAAGGTGATCTAAGAAGCAAACTGAAGGAAGATTGGTGCGTTTTTGTGGGGTCCATGATGATGATTAATGCTGCTCCTTCACTATAGGGAATATGATTTTTTTTTTTTTTTTTTTTACAGGAGTACACTTTTCTTCTTTTTTTGTGTTTGTCCTACTTATTAACCCTTTAGGCCCCTCAGGTTTTCTTTTTTTTCTTTTCAAAAAAATATTCAGTTTTGATTTCAAGATTTTAAAGCTTTACTAACCTCCTAAAATAGCTCAGGACCACGCTTTTCAAACTTGATTTTTGTCTTCACTTTGAATAGAAACATGCCCTGAAATGGTGTTAGGATTGAAGGGGCACATATTCGCCTTTTATTGGAGGGAGGTGGTAACAAGATTTGGCAACTCTATCTGGAGCTTTGGTCTGTTTCATTCAGTTATGTTGCGTGTTGCAATATTGCAACTGTGGCACTTAAAGGGTCAATCTTCATGACCACCCAGGGCTGAGGTAACAGGAGCAGAATTTTCAACAGTGTATTTTTCTGTTTCCTTTCAAGGAGTGAACTTGTTTGCTGTTGTTTCTGTTGTTGTCTCATTCACATCCACTCTCTTTTCTGTTGAAGTCTTTACCCCTCCAGTGTAATTCACTTTCCTCTGTCTATAATGTGACTCAGCTCTTCCTAATCACACCCTGTTCTTTTCATCCTCATCCCAATTCATCCCATGTCTCACATCTAGAACATCTCCTAAAGTGCTCAATGCATTCACTCTCACAGGGTCACTTTTAAATGGGTGCTGTGTATTGATTTTTCTTGCCTCGGTGATGCCCTCCTGAAACAGCCTCTACTGTAGCTCAGACCCACAGTGTGTGTTTTCATGAAATGTGGAGTTTGGGAAAGAGCTGCACACTGCACATATCTATCTCAGCCCACCCACAGCTTTAGGAACAAAAACCTTTTATGCTTTTTATTTTTATATATTTTTTATATTGTTCTTGTGTAACAAAGCCTCCGCACGTTCTCCTGATGCCGTGAATGAATGAACTGAACCGTCCTGATGGAGGTATTGTGCTGCTGTGTCTGCCAGGAAGAAAAGAGCTGATTATCTTATCCCACATGTTCCCTTTCAGCGCTCAACGCCTCTGAGTTTCTTTTTTGTTCCTTAATTGATGCAGTATGTCTTGGAACATTTCCTACACTTCAATGATTGTGTTTTTTCCTTGTTTATACAGAGACAGAAGTATAATATATTAGGCAGTGTTCTACAACTACTGGGCCATTAACAAACAATTACAGCCTATTGATAATAAGGATGATGTACATAAATTATGATCATCATATATTTTGCTCAGTGTAGGCTTGGTAAGATTATGGCCTGTCACAGTACAGACATTTTAGCTGACAATTGTGTCATAACAGTAACTGCAATAAGCAATTTAAGTGTCTTTCTCTATTCACATTATGCTATTATTTTTGTACAAAACTGACAGTAGTGAGGTTAAAGGTTAACTTGCTTTGTCCTATCCAATCCATTTTATTTATATAGTACATTTAAATTACAAGAACGTTTCCAAAGTGCTGCACATAGAATTGTAAAAACAATAAAACAAATAAAAGAAAATACACCAAAAACAATAAATAAGTACATAAAACTAAAACAATGCTATAAATAAAACAATAAAATCAAATTCTTAAAAGTGATAAAATAAATAAAAGATGCAGAGGACCACACAACTCACGCTGAGTTAAAAGCCAGAGAATAAAAGTGGGTCTTAAGAGGAGACCCAAAACACTCCACTGTGGGGGCTGTTTGGACATGGGGGAGGTCCAGAGTCTAAGGCCGACCACTGTGAAAGCCCCCCCCCCCCCAGTTTTAAGTTTATTATCCCCATAGGGAAAATCTGGCTTTTTTTTATCCATCTTAATACATTCACACGCAATAGCTAGCATCAGCAGTAGCACATAACACACACACACACGCACACACACGCACACACACACACACACACGCACACGCACACACACGCACACACACACACACACACACACACACATACACTAGGAGCAGTAATAGTAATATTTAAGTAATTAAATGTATACACATCAATAGAAAGCCAAAGCCAAAGTCCTACTACTTACAGCTGTGTATTTCCGTAAATGATTAGCAACATGTCATTCTTTCATCCCCTTTTTATCATGCCCTCATTTACATATATGATATTTTTCAGTTAACCCTTTATAGGGCACTCACTGAAACACTCTGAAATTCTAAATTTCAACCTTAGTGTGTTAGTCCTCCTCCTCTTGCCATAAAACATCCCAGCAGCACTTGCTAAAAAGTAAACACATGCAATAAAACAACTGTTTTAAGGTTGTAAACCGACAAAAATAACTCATATTCAAGATTTACAGCTTCAAAATGTCTATAAAATCTCTCTGAATCACTTTATATTCTTACAAAAACCAACATGCTTCTGGACCTCACTGAGGCACGGATTGTCCCCATATTTAATGTTTGCGGAAATTACCAAAAATAGTCACTTGCCCGATAAAGGGTTAATAATAATTTCACAAGTTAAGAAAGTTATAGTTTATTGTAAATGTAAATATAAGATAATTCAGATACATTTCTCATAATTATGAATTTTTGTTGCCACAGAATGAGGCAGTGGTACCTGCAGAGTACTCATGTTGCACCATCACGTTTCTACAGAAGCTCAGACTGAACCTCTTTCCTTGTTATAGTGGATGCCATCCATTACTCTCACCTACAGTATGGACAGGAACTATTATTCCTTCAGCCAAAAAGGCCAGAACATGCGAACACTGGCTTTAGAAATGGCACTTCACATTTTTCATGTTTGTTTGTGTGTTTTTCACATTTTTAGCAGCTACTGTAGAAAGGAAGGTAAGCAAGGAATATCCATTTGGCTGCATTCTGCAACTTTATCGATGCTACGTTCATTACCCACTGAACACACCTTTAATATATGTATTTTTTGGTTATGTTATACAAGTATAGACTTGCAGAAGGTGACAACAGAGGGGAAAAAAAAATCTCTTCTCCAGTTCTGCCCTCTCTGTCCACACCAAAACACTGAATATAAATATTATTGACCAGGTTCAATGTTATTACTGATCACATTTTGCTCTATAGCTCTAAGGTTTACTACCATCTACTACCAATGTAAACAGTATTTTACACAGAATACAGGATGAAAAAGGTTATTACATTCTGCTCATAAGATTAAGTTTAAGATCATGGCTGCCGATGATGATTGTTGTAATACACAAAGGCACAGGCCCCAGTCGTACACTTCTCATGTTCCTACTGACATTCCACCAGGGCGCCAAGGACAAAAAAACATTATTAGACACATTTGAAGAAACAGGGTAGCTGTAAAAAAAAAAAAATCACCTGACTCTTAGCCTGCCATCTTGTAGGACAGGGCTGATTACACTCTTTGTCCTTGTTGTGCTCACGTGAAACGACTCCAGTACATTAACGTGTGAGCCCGTGTGCTCAGATCGATCACGAAGCAAAAGGGAATTGTTTTATTAAGTGTTAAAGTTTAAAAGTAGACACTCTAAATCAAAAGGCACAGAAATCAATATGGGTACTCTTCCATTTTCCTAAATCCATTTCTGCTGAGAAATTACACTTCATTGATATTTTGTCCGTGTTCAGTATTTATCCTTGTGCATCTTGGGAGTGATCACTGTGAGATTTATGCCTTTGTGTCCTGTGTTTACTGCCAGGTTGGCTGCAAAGCAGTAATTGTGTTCTTCCAGTACTGTATAATGGCCAGTTTCTTCTGGCTGCTGGTCGAAGGACTCTATCTTCATGCGCTGTTGGCTGTCTCTTTCTTCTCTGAGAGGAAGTACTTTTGGGCTTACATCCTGATCGGCTGGGGTGAGAACGTCGCATTTTTCCACTTTTATGCGTCTGCTCTCTTGGTTTAAGGAACATCGGGTTGTGACCCCTGATGTTGAGGTTCAGTAATAATAACACTAGTGTCCACTTTGATGTATTTTTCCTCTTGCCTTCAGGAGGTCCAACTATTTTCATCACAGCCTGGAGCATCGCAAAAGCCTATTATAATGACGTTGGGTAAGAAAAACACAGAAGAAATCCAAGACTAAGGTCCAGCGCTGCAAAAATCTAAATCTTACCAAGTGTATTTTTCTCATTTCATTTACTTGTTTGTTTTCTTGTGGAAACATTATATTAAATGTAAATAGAGTTAGGCAAAATAAGTTTTACTTCAGCCTAAACCCTTTCAGTCACATTGTATTTGGAACAATGGATATGTTGGAGTTTTTTTTTGTTTGTTTGTTATTTAAAGTTATTAACAACTGAATATACTACTATTACTACTACATTTCTAGTCAAAATATCTCATCACACTTAAAATAAGACATAATCACCTAAAGAGTAGCTGTTCAGTGAGATATAAGAACTTATTTTTAGTCAATAGATCGTGAAAATCTTATTTCAAGAAATCTTAACAAGATCATTTTCACTTGTTCCATTGACAGATTTTTTGCTTGAATTAAGCAAAAAAAAAAAAAAAAAAAATCTACCAATGGGACAAGTGAAAATTGTCTTTGTTAGATTTCTTGAAATAAGATTTACAAGAGCTATTGTTATTTCATTTCATTTCATTTATTTATTTATTTAGACAGGTAGACAGGGACAATGCACAATAAACATTAACCTTAAACAGGAGAGATGTAGTGTGCCAGGTTGTAGCACTAGTGTTAATTTCCATCTGTAGTCCCTGGGCAGGCTGATATTATCAATAAAAGAATAGACATTAATAAAATCTGAAACACACTGCAAAAATCTAAATCTTACCAAGTGTATTTTTCTCATTTCTAGTCAAAATATCCCATCACACTTAAAATAAGACATAATCACCTAAAGAGTAACTTGTAATTGAGATATAAGAACTTATTTTTAGACAGTAGATCTTGAAAATCTTATTTCAAGAAATCTCACCAAAATAATTTTTCACTTGTTCCACTGGCAGATTTCTCTGCTTAATTCAAGATTTTTTTTGCTTAACTCAAGCAAAAAAAAAAAAAACTGCCTATGTAACAAGTGAAAATTATCTTGGTAAGATTTCTTGAAATAAGATTTTCAAGATCTTTCGTCTAAAAATAAGTTCTTACATCTCACTGAAAAGTCACTCTTTAGGTGATTATATCGTAGTTTAAGTCTGATGAGATATTTTGACTAGAAATGAGAAAAATACACTTGGTAAGATTTTGATTTTTTGGATTTTTTCCTGTGTGTAATCCATTATAATAATAACAGAAACCAAAAACAGTCGATTAAAGTAGCTCATATTTGTACTAAAGGTTAGAACTGGCGTAAACGTTGTTAGATTCGTGGTCCTCTGTTCATCATCCAGTGTGTTGTCGTACCTCGGGGGATCTTGCAGATCCAGTCTAACTCAGAGTCACAGTTCATGGCCAGCCAGGTCATGGTGCCCAGATCTGCTGCAGCACACTGTCGGATGTTGTAGTAGTTGCGGCCGAAGTTCTGGTACGTGAACTGAGACGTCATCTGTGTTAGAATGCGTTCATATGTCAGTCCGTGTCACATACATGTAGGTTTTACTCACTGCCAGTCCGTCACTCCACTTCCAGCTGCCGTTATCCATAGGGTTCCTGCGGTTCAGTCCGATCCAAAACCAGTGCTGCTCGTGATCCTCGGACTCCCTGTTGACCACATCATCATCATCATTACCATCATCGTCATGGTTTCTAACATGATAACAGCGGCGTGTGAGCCGGTTAGGGACACACCCACCCGAAGGCCTCGTTGAGGATCTGCAGGACAAACTGCTCCTCGTCCGGGCCGCTGATGCTCAGCAGGTTGGCGCCGTGTCTTCTGCAGAACAGGTGAGCCTGGAGCCAGCTCAGCCTCTGGTCCGTCTGGGAGAAGTGAAACACCTGCACACGAGAAAGAAGACGACAACATACGGCAGTTACAACGGCAACGCTCACATAAGACATACTTTAAGTGTTAGCCCATAAAGACCCAAACATCCATCACCGACCAAGATCATCTACCGATCTGAAATGTTCAATACCTGTTGATCCACTAATCCTATCAATACATGTAAATAACTGGTGTTTGTCATCTTCTCGTGGTCATCAGATATGACCCGTTTGGACGTTGAGAGGGTCCGTAGTTACCATGGAAACACTGTCATCTTCTACAACATTGATTCACCAGTAAAATCCATGGAGTTTGATAAATAACAGTGGTTGTAGGCGCTCGTTTTATGTCCAGTTAATGATATATTTTACTGAAAAAGTCACTTTTTCCTCTAGTTTTCTTTGTTTTTGATACAATAACCCTCAACTTTAATCTGAGCTTTTATGAACATCTACATGATCAGAAAATTACATACGGGAAAATACGTGATTTATACTAATAAAATACAAAATACAGAGGATAATATGATGAATAAATGTTGATAAATCACTTCAGAAAGGTTAGATATAGAGAAAATGTCATTTGGGAACTGACCTAAAAGTAGTGCTGGGTCTTAATTAGTTAAGAAGCACCACTCCCACTGCTATCAGTTAGTGTTTCTGTCATTAAGTTCTTCTTATTCTACAATAATATCTGGTCATATACATCATGTATTCGGTTTATTAACAGTAATTATAAAATGTTTCGGATGTTACTACTTTATGTTTAAGGTTAACACAACTGTGAAGATTTCTCAGCAGCTTCCAAACAAACATTTCTCTGTATTTAACCTTTACTAAATGACTTATCACCATTTTTTTGGATGTGCAAAATTATATTAAGTATTTCTTTCATATAAGGGTATACATTTATTTTTTTTGTTTCAACTATTTTATATTGATAATTTTCTGGAGTCAACATAATCCAACAGTTTTTCCAGATACATTTTTACTTATTTTTTTTTAAAGTTAAGCCATGAAACTCTTGAGTGATTATTATCATTATCATTACTGTTATTACAGGTGTGTAATAACAACAAGAGGATAAATCTGAAATAAAACATTCATTCATTATAATATTATTCTCTGCTTTTTGATTTCTTTTTTTTTTTGTGTCAAAATCTGAAAATGCCCTATATTTAATTCACTTATCATGTAGATGTTCATAAAATCTCAGCGTAAATTCAAAGGTTATTGCCTAAAAACAGAGAAAACTGACAAAAAAAGTGAATTTTTCAGCAAAATATATCATTGACTGAACATAAAAACAAGAATCTACAACCACTGTTATTTATCCAACTCCATGGGTTTTACTAGTGAATCAATGTTGTAGAAGATGACGGTGTTTCCATGGTAACTACAGAGCCTCTGAATGTCCAAATGGGTCATATCTGATGACCATGAAAAGACGACAAACTGTATTTAACAACAATTATTTGCATGTATCGGTAGAATTAGTGGATCAACAGGTATTAAACATTTCAGATCAGTCGATACTTTCGGTCACCAGTGGCTGTTTGAGTCTTTGAGGGTTAAATCAAGTTTGCACAAAAGTACTTTTAGTGTACTGACCATTATTTTTTTCAGCAAATAATTTACTTTATTAGCTTCCAGAAATATATTTTGTGTGAAAGTATATCAATGAACGGCACTGTCATTTGAAGAAGATGAGCAAATAAAACCATTTCTTGTGGAATAAACTCTTGACTTTATAATATCTGATAAAAAAATGCCCCCAATTTGAATTATTCTGTGTATTTAATGTGATTTGGACTCAAGTCCTTAAAGGTGACATCTTTATCTTGTACATACATAATTATTAGTGGGAAGACAACGGTGAGGCTATATATATATATATATATATATATATATATATAAATAAATGTATATATATATATATATATATATTTTTCACATAAATATATATTG
>JAPQRP010000015.1:21570591-21581982 GCA_037367295.1 Apogon hyalosoma | reverse complement strand
ACACACACACACACACACACACACACACACACACACACACACACACACACACACACACACACACACACACACACCCCGACTGAGAACCACTGGATCACCCAGTGCCCTTTGCAGATTACTCTGATCCAACAAGCTCCTGCAGCTCCGCCCCTTTTCCAAATTTGCTCAATCACTTCTGGTTCGGAAAAGCCAACATGATGACAGCCAAAATGTATCCTTCTGGGTTATAATGACATTTGAAGAACCCATGAGGAACATCACCAGAACCCCTTCTATGAGTCACATAACACCTGTCCTCCAGCAGCTCCACTGGCTTCCTGTTAAATTCCACATTAAGTTTAAAATCCTTCTTCCCACCTTCAAGGCCATAAACGACCTCACCCCTCAGTAGCTCACACAGCTTCTCCACATAAACATTCTCACCTGCACTCTTAGGTCATCTTCATCCATCCAACTCACTCTCCCACCTGCTCACTTGACCACTATGGGGTCCAGAGCCTTCAGTCGTTCAGCCCCCTGCCTCTGGAATGCCTTCCTAGAACACAGCAAAAATTCAGACTCTATCACCACCTTCAAATCCCATCTTATTTATTCAGACAGGCTTACTCAGTTCCATAGTTTCACTTTTATCTGCTTGTGTACCTATGTGTTTTATGTATATGTATGTGTGTCATTTTAATTATGTTTTATTTTAACAATGGAGTGTCCTGAAAAGTGCCTATAAAAAAAAAACGTATTATTCTTATTGTTATTATTATTATCACATTCCTTCATCCACTTCTTACATAGAGTCTGTGATGTGGTCTGGTGAGTCTAGAATGACCCAGTTTCAGAGTGATAGGCATATCAGGGAGAGAAGAGAAGCGGATGAAGCGATTACCCATCATGCCTAGTGCCTACAGTACAAGCCTGCAGGGCAGTGTCACAACCTGATGTTGCTTCAGTTGGTTTGGCTCTAGGTTCAGCAACATTTTATGTCCAAAAATGAGGCCAGCTGAATATACTGAATGACCAGGTTTGGACAGCAGTGGATTTTTTTTCTTCCTTGATGGCACAACAATACCAGAGAATCTTTGAGAATATTTGGGACGTGCTGGAGAAGACAGTGATCTGACCTTCCCACCATCAATACAAAATCTTGGCCCAAAACTAGTGAGACAAAAAAAAAAAAATTGACATTTACTGTGACACTACATGAGCATTGCTGGGCTCAAAGCATCAGGGTTAGTTAAAAAAAAAAAAAAAAAACAGGTCAAAAAAATAGGTTGCTTTTCCCATGAAAAAGTGGAAACCTATATTTCTACTGTAAATGTACCTCTTGGAATAAGACATTTTGGTAACTCACTGAAATGGAAACTCCAAACTGCCAAACTTTATATCAGGCAAATACAGTTAAAGTCTTCAAACATAAATGAAGGTGCACTGTCAAAGCAATACATTTTACCAAAGCCCAAATACCACGTTTTAACTCTGTGCCTTCAGAACTGGCAACTGAAGAAAACTACAATTTATTTTAAACCGTTGGTGTAACATATTAAAGTAACAAGCGCAAAACCTGCCAGTCTGAGAGGGAAAACCCATCTGCGTAGTTCTCCTGCTTCATCTCGTCTTTGTGAGGCAATACTGACATTCAGTCTACTTTCATCTCACAGACGGTCTCTTTCCATGTTACTTCATTCTCCTCCCACTGGCTCAGTTTGAATGAAAAGTAATCTTTGTGTTGGAGCTTATTTTCCAAATGCTGTTAGTCTTCAAATTTCATGGGCATGCTTTTGTTGCCATGCTATCTGCCTGCTTGTCTTCTCTTTAATGTAAAACGTATAACATCCTATGCGCCTTTGTTTTTCCTCCACTGAAAGAATTATATGCTTCGATGCTTTCTTTAACTCACTATCACTGTCACATTTTGTGTGGGTGAATGGAGGGAATATGATGTGATATATTTAGAATTCCAGAGATGACAGCTAACCTGTTCTTTTATGGGATTTGCGGCAGGTCCAAGGAGAGATCAAGAGGAAGTGGCGGAGGTGGCACCTGCAGCGATACATGGGCTCTGACACCAAATACCAGCACCCGTCGATTGGTAGCAGCAACAACTTTAGCACCCAGATCACAATGTTGACACGATGCAGCCCAAAAGCACGCAGGGGTTCGTCGTCCTGTCACGAGGACTTGTCCAGCATATGACTCACAGTTTAAGTGATACAGACGTACGTGCCACATGGATTACTCTCATGCCAAACATTAGGCAAAAAGACACAGCTGTGTGTTAGCTTAAAAGAGAGCACATGCACGCTTGAAACATGTGTTGCTTAAGTATGAAGTGGTCAAAGCAAACAGAGGAGGTATAAAAAAGACTTTGCAGTGTTTATCTCCGCACTTCCTTTAAAAAACACTAGTAAGAATGACAGAAGTGCATCGCTTCACAGGCACTTTGGCACATTTGAATGAGGACCATTCAGCTTTTTACCACTTTGTCTTTCATGGCTCAGTGCACATGTAAAATTGAATTCATGAGTTATGTCATTCTGGATCATCTAGTCAATCATTATTAAGTTTCCTGTGTGCACAGATACTGGCAAAATGAGAACAGCAGCCACAACTGTGTGATCTGATGAAATTATAGCGTCGCTTACTAGATTCTTTCAGGTCAAAGACTCAAATTTACAAGGCCAGTGCAAAGACGCAAAGTATTAGAAGAAGAAAAGCTGCCGTTTTCTTAAAGGAAATGTCATGATTTATGTCTGTGTGTGCAGCACTGCCACAGGAAAAGAAACCTACTGGAGATGTGCCAAAAGTGATAAAAAAGTATATATATTTAAACAATATTTCCAGACAACTGAAAGGAACACAGTGATGAGCAACATTATCTTTAGCTTCTACAGTTCCTTGTGTTGAAAGCAAAAAAGGAAAAAGACTGCCTGATAACCAGCAGGAAAGTTTATTTCCATAAATGCCAAGCTGATGAGGCTTCAGACCGGGTGGCCAGCGTGATGCTGATTCACAATGATGGGTTTGGAGTACAAATGCCCTTCTCTGCACTATCGCTGTCATAAGAGACTTATTGCCCTCTGGCTTCACTTTTATCGCTACAGCCTTCCTTTTTGTTTGGTGTGATTTTGAGCCTGTGATAGGGTTGACAACTTTTATTATTATTATTATTACTGTTATTATTATTATTATTATTATTATTGTTATTATCATTATTATTATTATTATTATTATTATTATATTTTTTGTGCAGATCACTGATGATTGCCCAGATGTGGTTGCTTTGAAGTAACACTTTTGGTCCAGTCTTCAGCTTCTTCGCAGCAACTCTGGAGAGGAAATGCCTTTTACGCAATTCAGTTGAATGTTTACATTTACTCGGGTGGGATCATTAATGTTGTACAGACAAGTAGACAGTGCAAAGTGTTATGAATTGGAAACAATGGAATGCTGTGCTATACGACTACATTGTGGTGACAATATAAGTAATGTATAGTGTATTGTTTGTTCACTTTACTGCAGCACTTAGGATTTAAAGCCTTGCCAAGAACATAAAATTATCTTGTATAAGCTAGTTTATATAGTAGTCTAAAGTTTATTGCTTAATCATGGAAGACTGTTTCTGACTTTGAAACAGCGCAGTAAACTGATTATACAGAGTTGTCATGTGTGTACAGACGATCTTTGGGAAAACTGGCAAAAGTTCCTTTTTCTACACAATGAGGTCAAACACCTCGGAGCATTATAGTGAGAACTCTTCTTAAATCCTCCGCTGACATGTCAGCTTGAGATATTTCTGTTGGAGGAGCTTGAACCTGACGTGTCAGCAGAGACCTTTAGTATATAAAGCAAAGCAAGGCGACAGACAAGGATGACTGGTTCTGTCACAGCAATGCTATCATTGTGCTTTTCAGCTTACGGGGTTAGACTTGTGTAGTCATGCGAGAAAGAATATCCAGGTTCACCACAACCAGGAAAATCATCTCAGTCCACCGCTAATGTATAGGATCAGATGCTCAGCAAAACCAACACAAATACACGTCAAGTTATTTGATGAGAAAAGGACTTCAAATGGATTTTCTTGGCAACAAAAACCTAAGGACTCATCATTTCACATTGGTTTGTGTCTGTCTTCTGTCGTCTGAAAAGTGATTATATGAATCGTACAATCTGCCAATGTACCTCTCATAATGTTGAATGTAAATAAATCTATATGTATAAAGGAACAATACGCAGTGTAAAATGTTTTCAGAAATCAGTCACACATGATTTTGCATTTTATTCTGGAACTATTAAATCAACCATCATAATACTGTGCACTTAACTATTATAAAACTATTATTATCAGTATTAGAGTATTGGTAATATAGATTTGTTTAGTTGCAATAGTCCACTGATGTTAAAAGTGGATATGGTGTTCTGTATTTACATAGTTAAGGTGTGAGAGTCGGTTTCTATGTGCAATGCGTCCAACACTGGTGCAATGTATATCATTGTACTGTAAAATGACTAATGTACTGTAAGTATTTATAAGTTTAAGTTCACATTAGTGACACATCAATCCACTTTTTTGCTTTTAAATGGATTTTATTTTGTATATTACTAATAATTTGTTGTACAGTGTAAGAAAGTGATACCATGCATTTTTTGACATTGTTCCACTGAAACTATATGAATAAAATATTGGAAAAAAACTAACTTTTCTTCTGATGATTCAAAGCCAGTGTAACTGAGTAAAATTATATTGTTTCTGAGGCAAAGTGTGCACATTTTTTTTATTTCACTCCCAGAGATGCTTATTTAAGGATAAAACTCAAGCATAGTTAACCAGAGATTGATTTTCTTAAAGAAGCTCAGAACTTTTAATGCTGATTATTTTTTTTACTGAAAATATTCTTTATATCTTATATAGAACCAGTGTAAAAACTGTTTAGGATGTTGTACTGGGCTGGTTGATACTGGAAAGTTACAGGTTCTCATTTGGCACATGGTCTGGTATTAACGTAGCCAGGGATTCAGTTTGAGGATTTATTTCAATTTTTCAACAGGATTATTTACAGGTTTTCACTTATTACGAATCAGATGATGAAAGGTGTAAACAAAGGGAGAACAACATCTCAATTAATTGTATAATTCCAACTCACTCTTAAAGAACTTGAATCAAATAACCACAACACAAATTACAACTTATTCAAATATGTATCTATTGATCCGGTCAATAGGTGAATCCATAAAGACCAAAACAGCCACCGGCGACCAAAAGCATCTACTGATCTAAACTATTTAATACCTGCTGATCCACTAATCCTATCAATACATGTAAATAATTGGTGTAAAATACAGTTTGTCATCTTTTCATGGTCATCAGATATGACTCATTTGGACGTTCAGAGGCTCCGTAGTTACTGTGGAAACGCCATCATCTTCCACAACATTGATTCACCAGTAAAATCCATGGAGTTGGATCAATGACAGTGGATGGAGACACTGGGTTTATGCTTGATTAATGACATATTTTGCTCAAAAAGGGACTTTTTCTTCAGTTTTTGCTGTTTCTGATATTACGACAATCAACTTTACTCTGAGCTTTAATGAACATCTACATGAAAAGTAAATTAAAGGAGCCATATGTAGAATTGTGGCCAAAACTGGTACTGCAATCACATTCAAAATACTGTAGAATGTGGTATGGCCTCCACCCCCCAGGCTTGAGGTTGCCAGATCCAGCATGAGCATCTACTACAAGAAGCTACCATGGCAAGCCTTGAGTCCTACACTGCTACTTATATCGGGCCCAGTCTCTTCCCCCGGGTCACAGTCTCTTCTACTAGACCAAGCCACAATGTCTTCTACCGGGCTGAGCCGCAGGGTTTTCTCCAGGGGCTGGACCGCAGTCTCATCTCCTGGCCCGGGAGAGCCGGCGTCGGTCTTCAAATTCTGATCCACTTTCAGCCGTTTCCATGTTTCAGAAGCATCTCCAATACATTTCCGTGTTTTGTTTCTCACTTTGTCACGACATATCTGGGAATAATAAGAGAGGTCTTTTTGGTTCAGTAACATCAGACAATTGTGATCAGAAATGTTCCAGATGTGGCTCAGTGGAACTGGCAACCTGGATGCTGAAACGCTACTGACTTGGTGATTGGGAGACAGGTGAGGTGTGGAGCATCCGACCAAAACACAAAATGACAACATAAACTTTATTTCTGGGCTGCCACTTAGCTTTTCAAATGTGAATATTCTGGCTGGACTACTACTGTCAGTGATATCAATATTTGAAAGGAACATGATTCCTTAATGTCTGGTGACATTCAGGGCCATTTCATTATTACTGGGAATAAAATTCTTACAGGACCTTTAAATAAAGGAAAATACCTGATTTTCACTGAAAAAAATGCAAAATAAAGAGGATAGTATTAAAATGAATGGTGATACATAACAGAAGAAAGGTTAAATGGAGAGAAAAATGCATTTGGAACTGCCACAAAGGGAGCACTGGGTCTTTATGGGTTAAACTCAGTGTCTCACACAGGCTGCATGCTCCATCAGACAAAAAAAAAAGGGAAGGTGCTGGGCTTGATCCGTCCTGTTTTAGGGTTGAGTGTGCCCTGCGAGGTGGGGCCAGGTCCTGCCCTCCTCCACCAGGAAGTGTAGTTTTGAACAACCAGTTTTAACATTCCCTATAATCTGCTGATTTGAAACCTTACAATGAAAAAAGAAATCTGTCAGGGAGGGGTGTGAATGTATGCCGTAGAGTTACCGGTCTGAACCCAGATGATCCTGGACACTTGCATGAAGTCAGAGCCACTCAAAAAGGTCAGGCCATCCAGTCTGATCCCCAGCATCCATTTACAATACACACGTTTGTTAGCATCTCGACAAAGCAGAGGTTTATCTTCCCACAGGTGAAAAAAACATACATATGGGCTCTTTTATTCCTTCAGCTGTGGCTTAAAAAAAAAAAAAAACAGCAACAACAAAAAAAAAGCTTAGATGATTTTGTTGTTTCCTTGGAGGATTTGAAAACATCAGTGAGTGAAAGTATGTGTAATGTGTATTTGTGTGTACTTTTAGGAACCAAGTGGGTTTTTATTCTATGGATTATTGTTGAATTCTTCTTTTTATTGACCAGAGTGTGTGAAACAAGTCCTCTGCTCTCTGCTGTGATCGCTGATGGTGACTTATTAACTTTTTTTTTTTTTTTTTGGTATTTTGTAAATGCTTTGTTGGCTGTCACTTTATCAAATACATGTGCTTTCAGTATGTAAGCACAGTGATGAAGGTGGTCAGAGGTCTTCACAGGGTGGCATGGGAGGGTTTACATAAAACTGGATTGAACAAGAGATCCACAAAACTACTTATTAACTATTTACTGTAATATCCAGGCCAGGATTAACACACTACCCAAGTGTTCTTAATGGAAACAGGAACAAGAGCAAGAGCAAAAAACAAAAAAAAAAAAAAACTCTGCACCTTTTAAAAATTATAAATACCAATAGTAGAATGACAAAATTACTCAGGATTTTGAGATACTCGTGGACATAGAGGTAGTTAGGGGGGAGCCTCTACCCCCATCGGCCCCTGTAGATCTACCCTGTAAAGGACAAAACTTGATTCCAATTACAGTGTAACATTAAATCGCAAAAACACACATTATATTGTTAAGAAAAAATTAGGCTTCATGCAAGTACCACTCATCACAGCACATATGTTATGTTAGGGCATATACACTGCAAAAATCTAAATCTTAATAAGTGTATTTTTCTCATTTCTAGTCAAAATATCTCATCACACTTAAATAAAACATAATCATCTAAAAAGTAACTTTTCAGTGAGATATAAGAACTTATTTTTTTACAATAGATCTGGAAAATCTTAGTTCAAGAAATCTTACCAAGATAATTTTCATACGTTCCATTGGCAGATTTTGAGCTTGAATTAAGAAAAAAAAAAATCTTGAATTAAGCAAAAAAAATCTGCCAACGGAACGTGTGAAAATTATCTTGGTAAGATTTCTTGAAATAAGATTTTCCAGATCTATTGTCTAAAAATAAGTTCTTATATCTCACTGAAAAATTACTTTTTAGGTGATTATGTTTTATTTTAAGTGTGATGAGATATTTAGACTAAAAATGAGAAAAATACACTTGGTAAGATTTTGATTTTTGCAGTAAAAACCGTACTGTTGCTGCATACTGTGAAATTTTGTACATATTAAGAAGTTATTATATTATTTTTAATTTTGTTTGCACATTTTATAGTAGTTTTTACTCTACCTTATTTACCTTTTAAATATTTAATTTTATATCTCATCCTTTTATCTTCTATGCTAAAAAACAGAGACCTGGGTAACTATATTTTGTTCTATCATGTACCATTGGTTGAATGACAATAAAGCTTAGTCTTAAGTATGCTGGTCATCTAGACATTTTTCTGAAACATTCTCCACATAAAAAAATAATGAGAATCCTCAGTGCATTACAGACAATACATTAAGGTAAATCAAACCTGTGTTTTTGTTTTTTTCCACTAAAGGAATGTGTAGCTGTTCATACTTTGATGATTTTCAGTCAGTTACAGGTTTACTCTGAATCAGTCCGAATTCATAGAAATTCTCGCTCCACCTCTTTCCCGTGTCAGCTGAACTCCAGCCACAGTATTTGAAAGGGTTGACTGACCCACTGAGTTTGCTTGGGTGTAATGAAGCTCCAGCTATTTGAGTTAATCCCTGTGTTGTCCCTCAGGTTTATTGGTTCACTCACTGCCTTTGAGCTTTCCAGGCGTCTTGCTGCGCTGCGCTGTAAGAAGATTAACAAACACACTGTGCCATTCTCAGATCAGAGTCTCCTGGGTTTAATGTTCCATTTGTTCTAACCATGAAGTGGAACAGTGCATGCATATAATACAATTACGTATAAAAAGGAATATTAATAATTGTAAAAAGAGGGATTTTCAGAGGTCGAAAGCTGCTGCATTGTATTGCTTCAACACACTGTATTCATCAGAAGTGGAGGTGTTCAAAAATGCTGATCAAATGTACACAAACTATGCTTGTCTGTATAAATTTCTGCCTATGGCCTAAGATGATGCACTCTTTGTTCCAGGTACACATACCAGACATTTTCAGAATTCACCAACTAGATGGTGGTTTGCCCATAAAATCAACCTGTTTTCAGATTTCTGGTGACTCTGCAATGTGAAGCAGGTCTCTTGCCTGCGCCATTCATTATTCATGTCATTTGATACAGATTAAATTAAATATATGACAAATAAGGAAAGCTTGAAAAGGCAACTGACTGAGCAAACAAGTGAGGTTTTTCTAAAGTGCCAAGATCGAGAGACTGCACCTCTGCTGTCCTCATTCTGGCTATAAATGTCTGGCACCTGACTTAAAGAGAACTCATCTGCTAAATTTGGATTGATCTGTGGCTGCAAGCCAGGCTGATAAAACTATCAGAGGATTTCTCACTTTTCAGAGACAGAGCTAAATAAGTCTGCTGTATGCCATTAATTCCACAGCCCTGAGACCTCTGTGGCTGGGAGTGGTTCAAGTACCTGCTTATAATTCACAACAGTTACTACTTGAATGAATGAAAGATGACAAATGTTTGACTTTCAGGGATGACTTGTCTTTTATCTTTATTCAATTTGCATATAACAAAATGTAAAAACAAACCTTGAGTGCAATGGATATTTCACAGACATTTGCATACCATTTGAACACAGCGATATGGAATAACAACATAGCCGCAAAACTGACACTTCTCAACAGAGCCGCAGGTAATCTGTTCATGTTCGTGTTCTGTTTTTGTTCAAGTTTCAAGTTTATTTCATCTACACAGCACTAAAACACACAAGGATTTGCTCTAACATACAGTAGGCACATACAGTATGAACTAAGACACATGCATGCATGACATGTGCATTTACAAAAATTACATTGAATAAAACCAAACAGTGAAAGACGCAGCTTGTATTGAAAATATATAATTGTTCTCCAAATTCTGCAGCTCCCTATAGAACTGAAGGGGTCTTAACAAGTCGGAAAAAATAAGAATTCATCAAATGAAGGTTTAACAGCTTTAATTAATGTTATTTTTTCCGTTAGCTCCTTGGTTCTAATGGGGCATTGTTGTGCCACTCTTTCATGTTGCTGGCATTGTATATACAGAAATGATTGATGTATATCACAGTATCTTAGAAAGCCATTCTTCTAATGTATGCAGTTATATTAGGTATGTCCAGCAATCCATCATTACAAACATACACTGTTTTGGAAATGGTTATGAGCACTGTTCTTTGATTCATGTCTAACTGGGGTCTAAACAAGCTTAGGAAATTGTTTCACACATTTATACAATGACAGGAAGCTTAATTTCTACTGTGACATAAATATATAATTTGGTTTGGGAAAATATGAGTCATGCAGTATTCACTGTGGCCGTGTCTGGGTGAAGTGATTGTATTGTATTTAGGTCTGGTCTGTTTTGGCTGGTGGTAAGTTTTATGCAAAAGAAACATACAAAGCATTTATTACACTAGTGTGTCATTAATGCTTTGTATAAAACCCAATCTTTGTCTCCAGCACAAGTGAAAAACTTGAGCTGTCACTGTATATTATGTTAATTATTACCAATATAAAAATGATTCAGTGACAGCAAAAGCACCGCATTTTCATTTTCTGATGTACTGCTATACATGAAGTTTATATACTGTGGCTTGGTTTTATATGTGCACAATTAAAATTGTAATAATTACTTACTAATTGATCCAGGCAATAGAGTCTGTCAAGAAAATTCCAAACTAAGTAAAATGTTTATATTGAACTTTGCTTTCAACAAATGGTTTATATCAGTGATTCTCAACTGGTGGGTGGTACCCAAAAGTGGGTCGCAAACCCATTTTCAGTGGGTCACAGACCTTAGTCTGGGCAAAAAATAATGTTGAGAAACCCATCTGTGCTTTATTTTTTATGGAGCTGAGTGCTGTCCATTCACACTCCCCAGTAGGAGGCGGTAATGCACTGTAATGCTAATTAACACCAGACATTTCACGGCATAAAATAAAACCCAAAAGTCTCTTTTCAAATCATTGTGAAACTCATGTATGACGACTACATCAGATATGATTTTACCTACATTGATGACAAAAACCTCTGTGTTGAATTCTTCAATAAGTGACTGAATGCATTTTTAATTTGAACTCAGTGCACATTTTTGGTTTTGGTTAAAATGTACCAAATTTAGTGTTAAAGGGAATATTTCCATGTTTACCATCACCACCTGCTGGTAAGTTTGGTTTATCATTGAACTTGTCTTCTGTGTTTTCCATCCATCCATCCATTTTCTGAGCCCGCTTTATCCTCACTAGGGTCACGGGGGTCGCTGGAGCCTATCCCAG
>JAPQRP010000015.1:21541605-21570491 GCA_037367295.1 Apogon hyalosoma | reverse complement strand
TTGGATGGTGGGAGGAAGCCGGAGTACCCGGAGAGAACCCACGCAGACACGGGGAGAACATGCAAACTCCACACAAAGGTCCCACCGACAGGTGTTGGAATCGAACCCAGGACCTTCTTGCTGTGAGGCACGAGTGCTATCCACTGCACCACCGTGCCGCCCTTCTGTGTTTTCATACTGTGATATTCTGTATCATCTCAGATTCAAAACAAACCATCTATTTATTAATTAAATTTGAGAAGTTTACTTGTTATCAAATTGGGTTGCAGGTTGTCATTGAGGGGTGATGGTGGGTCCTGAAGCCAGACCAGTTGAGAACCACTGGTTTATATAACAGGACTGACTCAGAAAATAATCCACTTTTACATAATACTAACATATATATGTTTTAAAATCTTACCTTTGCTTTCATCTTGGTCGCTTTAATATACTCGTGCTGCAGCTGAGCTCAAGCTCAGAGTTGGACTGATAGTAGAGTCAATTTCAGACTCTCTGAGTTTTTCCAATTTCATTTTGGATGTGAGAAACATGACTATATTGACTGGATGTATTTTTAAAGCCATAGTAAGCTGTGGTTTAAACCATAAATATCAGAAAAGACACATGAAACTTCAGTGCATGATCTAAAGGTGTCTAAAAGGTGCTTACCGAAATCAAAGATCAGCAAAGTTTTGTTGTATCCAAATCCTATTATATTTATGGACACAAACAGTGTTTAGCAAACAACAACAACAACAACAACAAAAGGAATTCTGCAAGAAGTCTCTGTTGTATAGACTTGGAAATACACAAGTAATTAAAATTAAATATTTTTTTGGCCAACAAGTATCATTAGATTGTTGTAGTTGTTGTTATTGTTGTTGTTGTATAGTGTTGTAAAGTTCTGCCCAAGTATTTCATTGTAAAGATGTGCACTGAATGTATACACACCAACACACTGGGGGACTAATGTGACCACTAGAGGGAGTAATGAGTCAGTGTTGGTCCCCCATGGTGAAGAAAACAAACACCACAGGGCCTTGGACCAAAGCATCAGAAAATGATCAGATGGAATGAGAACCACAAAGAAACGACTTTTTTAAGTCAAAGAAACCAGTGAAGTGATAAAAGCTAGAAGCTCTGTTGTTTTCATCACTGGACACAGCTCGAAATAAAAAGAATGGAGTTTGAGGCTGAAATTACAGCATTTCTTTGAATTTGATTATGAGGTTCATGAAGGTATAAGGTTATTATGGGATGTTTTTATCTTTGCTAAATTGCCAGTTGTTGATCATGGTTCAGATTAAACTGTGTCAGTTTTGACCTTGTTTGGGCGATTCCAAACAGATCTGAAATGCAGATATTGACAATACAAACTGAAGAGAAGATAGTTGGGATTTGTAGTTTTACTGTGGTGGTTTTGTGTCTAAAAATAGACCTATATTGACAGAGCTATAACTAACAATCAGCTGATGCAGCACATGAAATACTGTTATTTTGACCAACAAGACAACCAGCTATGAGATTGTGTTTGAAGAAGAAAACATGATGATTCCATAACACAGATGTATGTACACAATGAGCTTTGTACTTTATTTAGTGAGTGACACAGTCTGTGGATACATAGCATTGATTTGCTGGTAGTTTTGGTAAAAATCCTAACTGTGCTCTGGTTTGATTCTTCCTGTTCTTCTTGAGAATTTAGAAAATCAATACAACATATAACTCCTTTAAAGGCTGTTGGAAAATTTTGAATACAGGAAAAATAGAAAAGAAAGTGGTGTATGTGGACAGTCAACCACGCATGAAGGATTTGTTCCCAAAATAATTAATAAAACATCATTGTCTTCTGTTTTTATTTTAGAATAATCCATTGTCAAATCTATGAATGATGGCAACAAATCCAGTTTGAAGTACAAATACAAAGAGCCAGCCAGAAAATAAAACAAGAGAACCTACCAAGAGTCATTAATCTTTCGATTTGTCCTGTTTGGAATCATATGCGTTTTCATGCCACCGAGCAAGGAACATCAAAGTCTCTGGGTTTATGAATTGTTGAACATCATAATAAGCATAAGGGACGTTCAGTAGCCTTGAGGTCTGCAGCACCAGACAAGGCATCACGTCATCCTGGAACATACTGTGAATGTAAAAGCTTACGCTATTTCTGCCTCTGTTATGAAAGCACAATGGGCATCTGAGGAGAACAAACGAGCAGCAATGTAAAGGTTTAATGGGTTCCGAAAATCTAGATGTGTCAGAATGATCTAGTTTTAAATTCACTTTAATAAGGTGCATACTGCAGCTTCACTTAAGTCTTGTATCTACACTGGAAAAAATTAAAATCTTACCAAGTGTATTTTTCTCATTTCTAGTCCAAATATCTCATCACATTTAAAATATGACATAATCACCTAAAGAGTAACTTTTCAGTGAGATATAAAGAACTTATTTTTATACAATATATCTTGAAAATCTTATTTCAAGAAATCTTACCAAGATCATTTTCACTTGTTCCATTGGCAGATTTTTTTTTTTTTTTTTTTTGAGTTAAGCAAAAAAATCTTGAAATAAACACCATGTACCCAGTAAATACCAGCAGCAGTTACAGCAACACACCATGGTGAAGCTATCGGGCAGAAAGACATTTCTGATGTAGACTAAATAGAGCAAATAAGGAGCCATGTGGCCAGAAAACCACTACAAATAACTGCTGATTTTGCTCTTTGTTTACTTTTCGAAGTCAGTCATTCTGCCTCCAAAGTACCAGTTACCAATAATACTGAAAGTGGTTGTTTGTTCAGCTTGTTATCTGTCAAATATGTACACTTAAAGGAGTTAAATGTAGAACTGATGTCGCGACCTCTCAAGAGCAGGGTAAAGATAATAACATCACACAGCTTTATACCTTCATAAGCCTCATAATCAAACTCACTTATGAAGAAGAATCGCTCAGATTTCATTCTTTTCACTTAGAGCTGTGTCCAGTCATTAAAACAGCAGTGCTTTTAGCTTTTATTACTTTGTAACTTTCTTTAACTGTAAAAGTTGCTTCTTAGCGGTTCTCATCCCATTTCTTCACTTTCTGAGGCTTTGGTTAAAGGCCCCATAGTGATCAGAGTGACTTGCTGCTCTTGCAAATCCATCATTGTCAATAAAGTCATCCCATCATTTTACAATCCAATAATCTCTCTAATGATACTTTTACATTATAGTTTAATATTTTAAAACAGAAATACCAGACCTTTAATGGAAGAAAAGGGGGGTTGAATTTTTACTACAATAAGAAAGATCCTCTACTTACATAGGAGTAAAATACTAAAATTGTAAACCCATAAAGACCCAAGCATCCGCCAGAAACCAAAACCATCTACTGATCTAAAATGTATAATACCTGTTAATCCTATCAATACATGTAAATAACTGTTGTAAAATACAGTTTATTATCTTTTCACGGTCTTCAGATATAACCCATTTGGATGTTCAGAGGCTCTGTAGTTACCATGGAAACACCATCATCTTCTACAACACTGATTCACCAGTAAAACCCATGGAGTTGGATCAGTGACAGTGGATGGAAACACTTGTTTTATGGTCAGTTAAGGATATATTTTACTGAAAAAGTCACTTTTTCATCAGTTTTCTCTGTTTTTGGTATAACAACCCTCAAGTTTAATCTGACCTTTTATGAGCATCTATATGATCATTAAATTAAATACTGGAAAATAGCTTATTTTCACTGAAAACAATTAAAATACAGAGGATCATTTCATAATAAATGGTGATAAATCACTTAAGAAATGTTAAATATAGAGAAAACAAATTATTTGGGAGCCACCACAAAAGTAGCACTGGGTGTTTATGGGTTAAACACATCAGAGAAACAAAACAAAGTGGTGAATCTACAAAAAATCCCTAAGGCATTTTTATAGATTGAAAATCAGCATACCTCAACACACCACCGTCTCTGCAAATCAACCTGAACATTGCAAGGCCAATGCTGATATACTGACTCCCATCTGGGTCCACTGTATATAATTTAATGTATGTCAGATAATAATTTCAACCCTCTTTAAACAGTGGTGTGTCACTCACCTGCTCCAAAACCTACTGAATCTGAGATACCTCATTAATTTTCCTGCAGACAACCAAAGAGGTGATATTACGCTCTTCATAGCCCATAGAATTACAGTGTTGATCGATTAGTTTGTTAGTTTGTGTCCAAACTACTGTGTTAAAATACCATATTCACACAATAAGGCAAAGTTAACAACATGGCAGCAGTTGTGTGTGAGGTAAAATATCTCTTTTTGTCAGGGGAGTCAGGTGACTTTGAAGAGCCTTCAGAACCCTGTGTGAAGTGAAAAGAGTCTAAATATAGTATACACATAAACAAATATAAATGTTTATTTTGACAATTCTGTCACTTTCCATTTTTCTCCAGCCTGTGGATGTCACTGGGAAACATTTGTGTCTGAGTTTCTTTTACTTCTTAGTACGATGGCCTTGAGTGTGCCACATCATATTCAGCAAATGCTTTAGTAACTTCAGAATCATGTAAATAACCCAAATAAACTATTATCTGAAGAAAATTGTGAAGTGTAGCGATGAATGCCAAGGAATTGCACAAATTTCCGCTTATTTAACCACTTAAGAAAAATAATGAAACAAAAAAAATAGTGTGATAATGTTCTAAATCACTGATATGTGGCATTTATGACCAGATTTGTTGAGTACAAGTAGTTCTTGCATGAGGCCCAATACTACCATCTGAATGAAATGCAAAAGTCCCTCATTGGAGCCAGTGTTAGATCATCCATTCTGGGCGATTTTAGTTAAGGGGATAGTAACTCGCCATTTGCTATGAAATGGAAAAAATAAAAAAGAAGGAGCACGAAGAAGCAACGTGGTGTGTTCTGTGAAGGAAACTCTTTCCTTCTGTGGACATAAACAGCTCATAACCCATAACATCTACACCAGTAATCTACAAAAACATAGCGTTGGTGATGTTTTGGACCCGATTTCTACTGCTCTGAAGTGGTCAAATATCAGCAATGTTTAAATAAAAAAAAAAGAAAGAAAGAATTTAAAGGGATCATATTTTGTTAAACCCACTTTTATTAGTCTTTGGTTCATTTATTTGTGTCTTTGGACCCTAATAGTTCATAAAGTTTGACTTTGAACCCTCCAGGTGCTGCAAAGCTATCTTTATATTCATTCTGACAAAAATCCAGTGGATTTCTACAACCTGTTTCAATTCCTTCTGAATTTGTTACATTTTATAACTAGTTATGTCACGACATTTGCAGATATAAGGTCCAGACTTCCAACGAATATTTCTCAGAGTACGACATAATTGTTCATCAGCAGCAGCGGTCGTAGTCCAGACTGAAAATATGTCCAAACTTTGAGCCGATTACCTAAAATGTTCAGTTGTTGGTTGTATTAATGAACACAAGTGACTGAATGGCACAGAAAACATGGCCAACAACCTGGAGAGGGCGGGGTCATGTGCATTTAAAGGGCCAGCGCTCAAAATGACCTTTCTGGTGTCATTAGTTAGAAATAGGGTTGAAGGTGGACCTGTGGAGTTCAGACCCAAGCATAGCATTTACAATTTATGTAGACCACAGGCAAATGTTTGAAAATGCATAATTCCATTTGAAAAAAGCAAAATATCACTCCTTTAATTTCCCCTTTTTGTAGATGAACCCCACCAAGCAGAGAGTAAAAGAAAAAAAGTTCTACTTTTTGACATTAGAGCCCTGCACAGAGACTCTGAATCTCACAGTGGAGTTTTGGAAATTAATGGAAAATGCTTAAGTGTAGGCAGGAAAAGGCTTGACCACTGAACCTAAGACAAAGATTAAATGGATAAGAGCTGGTGCCAGAGTGACTCACCTTGATTAAAAATCTACCACATCTCAAAGCAATTTCAGAGAGTCTCCAGAGTGTAGCACTCCCCTATAGCACTTTTTATATAATATCAAGACAGAGGTTTGACCCTCTGAAAATAGTTATTTTGGGGGGGGTTTGCACATAGCAGCTGTGACATCTAATGTGAAAAGTTATTCCAGAGCAGCCTTCACTGGGGTGCGTAGAGTCTAGTTTTGCTCTCGCATAGGTCAGCTTTATTGTCATGTTTGACTGACATGGATGGAACTGTAGTGCTCAGCAGCTGTCATTCAGATAAAAAAAACAGAGCAATCATTTGGATGCGTTGTGAACCTTACAGCCATCATCGTTTCATGCTTATTAAGAGTAAGAACTACACTGTAAATGGACAAAGTAGAATGCTGCACTGAATCATATGTGAAAGTATTTCATTGTGTATGCTTTCATTATCGAGATCTGATAACACAAACACTGTGACAAACAACAGCGCTGCCGTCCTGTGAGCGCGGAGCAGTTGAAACACTCGTCTGTGAGGGAACGAAATGTGAGGCGTAAACATTTGAGCTGGACCACCCGTGCTGTTAAGCCTATTTGTTAAAGCAGAGATGGCAGCTTCTGAACAACAGCAGCTTCCGCCAATTAGGATAAAAGAGGTTAATCCCTGCAAATGAGGATCATATCATAAGCTCATCTCCTCATTTAAATGCATAGTAGCAGAATGGATGCCACGACAGATTTATGGTGCCACTTGGAGATCGGACCACTTACACTTGTACACCATTACTCTGGTTAAAAGACCAGCAAATGCTCCATAGCTAATCATGGGGATGCAATATGAACCACAGGATGAATGTTAAAAGGAGAAAAACCTGTCATTTCATGAACAGTGTGTCACATAAATAAATCACTGTAGTATTGTAGCCAGTTCTACAGGTTCAGTTACTGCTGTATTTGCTAATATTTCAGACAGGACTTGGCTGTCTTTCGGGGCATAACAGCTGATAAGCAACTTTTTAAGCATATTTCAATACTGGGGGATTTGTCTTCTCCATTACGTACAGCAGATCAACAACCAAAGGACACGTTTAGGCCCATTCCCAATTCACCCTTTGGCCCTCCCCCTTACCCCTACCCCTTGGACTTGGCACTACCCCTTGAAACGGAGTTGCAAAGGGGTAGGGGTTGAAACAATATCCTATGAAATGAAATGAGACAACCCTTCGAGACCTGTTACGTCATCGATGCCGCTATTAACACATGCGACAGCTTTGTTTCCGAAAGAATTCCCCATGCCGTCAGCAGCTGTAACTGTCTGTGTTGCATGGGCTTCGCTCATCTTTTTGCGGCTATGAACCACAAACCGCTGAAATGTGGTCTGTAACACACTGAAACAGCATCAAACGGACGATCAAATGATTAAGTTGTTCACGAAGAAAACACGTACATTTGTGTGTTTCTTTCATCACGCTGCTGCACTTTTTTGCTGTGTTTACGTCCATCTTGCCAATGATTCCAACTGAATTATGGGAGATTTCTCATACCCCACTGTTTGTGGTGTGGCCAAACAGCCTTCCCCTTAGCTCTTCCCCTCTGACTCATTGAGAATCGGGACAACACTATCCCTTCATGTGAACGTGCAGAATGGAAGGGGAGGGGTAAGGGGGAGGGCCAAAGGGTGAATAGGGATTGGGCCATAGTCGCTCCTCAAGGCCCAAACTTAAAACAATATACCATGAATTATTAACTCTTCTACTGTCAAAACACTGTCTCTGCAAGTTCCTTTTCAGTGAATTTTTAATGGTTTTTTATACCATTCTCATCTTATGTTTTGACACAGTTTTAGTTTCTTTTACTTTGTTCTTATCGTGTTACATCTTTTGCATTTTTAAAAATCTTTTTACATCTTTTGTATTATTTCAGTCATGTTCCACATTTGATGTCCTTTTAATCTTTTTACATTTTTATGTTGATTTGGCCTTGCTACATCTTTTATACTGCATTTTTCTTGGATTGTCACAGCTTTACAACAGAAACCTCTCCCTTACTTTTCAGATGGCTTTTGGTGATCATTTATAAAGTCTTCCAGAGAACACTTTTCTTCTTTTTTTAATTTCAATTAGGAAAGTGCGATCATATACCACATTATTGCTCTATATTTTACTCTGTCAGTTGGTGACCCATTAAGAATAGCTGTACCGCACATTTCGGGATGACAGTGATGTACAGTATTGTAGTTACTGCCTGCCAGTAAAGCGGTTGCAAGAAATAAAAATAGCTATGGAAACAGTATATTTATAGACAGGTTTAATAAACATAATCATAAATTAAAAACAAGCTTATTTATATCATCATGAAAAATACTACTCAGTGATATAACTAAAGGTCAAAGGTTATGAACAGTCAACACACGTCATACTTTATTGACATCAGGAGAATTGATCCTGGACAGTCCATTCAATACTACCCTATCTAAAAGGCCCGTCTCCATGGCTACATCATACACCTTCTTGTTATTACTATTTGTTGAAACAGTTGTAACATTTATTGCAACTGTTGTAACTTTATTTAATGCTAGTAAATACTGGACTGGTAGGTTGTCCTTAACTTACCAGTTGCTCCACTCTGCCCTCTATTGGTCATTTTACACATCCTGAGAATGTAAGGCTTGCAATGGTGCTGTTACCCAACTTGTTTGTGTAGTAATATAATAATAGAATAATTGTAAATAAAATAATAATTTTTTTTAAAAAATCTCTTCTCATGAAATGATTGTGACAATGTGATTTATTTTCAATAGATAAAGTATAACTGGGACTCAGTATGTAATCGTTGCACCTGGTCAAAGGTGATTACTGATGTGTATGAATAGGAATAAAAAGACGAATGTGTCTGAAAACAAAATTATTCCAACTATATGGCCAACTGTATACACCTTCATTTTTGTTGAACTTTTGAGTTTTATCCAGATTAAGAAGCTTGCGTCCTTTTAAGATACAAAGTCTCATTGCAAAACAAGACTTAAATAAAACCTAGACAATCACTATTTTAATTCACTGACCACATCGGACAAAGCAGATCATTTCATTCTGTCATATCATAATCCACTATGTCTTTAATCTATTAGAAGTCATGATGCAATGCTAATCATTTTTTTAAGTTATCAATTTGACCCAATGAATGGATTAAAATGATACATTTTTCAAGTAAAAATACCTAACTTTGCTTGGTCACTGCTTCTAAAATGCAACACTTTTACATATTTCTGGTAAAAAAACTAAATATATTTGAGTTTTGAACCATCTACTGATCTAAAATGTTTAATACCTGTTGATCCACTAATCCTATCAGCACATGTAAATAATTGGTGTAAAATACAGCTTTTCATCTTTTCATGGTCATCAGATATGACCCATTTAGATGTTCAGAGGCTGGTAGTGAACGTGGAAACACCGTCATCTTCTACAACATTGATTCACCAGTGAAACCCATGGAGCTGGATCAATGACAGTGGATGGAGACACTTGGTTTATGGTGAGTTATTGATATTTTTGCTGAAAAAGTCACTTTTTCTTGAGTTTTCTCTGTATCTGATACAATAGCCCTAAACTTTAATCTGAGCTTTTATGAACATCTGCATGATCAGCGAATTGAATATACGAAAATACGTAATTTTCACCAAAAAAAAAAAAAAAAAACTGCAAAGGATAATATATATGGGGATAACTCACTAAAGAAAAGATAGATATAGAGAAAAAAAAAATTCTTTTGAACCGCTGCTTAAGTAACACTGAGTTTTTATGGGTCAAATTGCAGATAACTGTCTGGTCACCAAAATGAACCGTTATCTAATTCAGGATGTTTGTTTGTTTATTTATTTATTTGGAATATAACATTAAAACCAAACAATAAAAGGATTTATGTACAAAGTCAAACATTTGAAAAGGATGTGGATGTGGATAAATGATGAAAGTTTGACCTTTCACTTCTCTGGCTATTTCAACTTAACAATTTTAATCAAGTTCAGTCTCATGTTAGTGTTGTATTAAGTAGAACAACATATTGATGATCGTCATAACTTGAGAGAACCTTAGTAAGCTGTGAAAGAGCTCCCTCTGGTGTAAAGTAGGAAAAGTACATTATTTGTAATCATTTCAAAGTTGTTTTGTCCTCATGTCAAGCATACATCTCCTGCAGGCCGAAGCATTAAAATCTTGTTGTCTGCATCTAACGTAGATTAAAATGTGTTTTAAAATTAATGGAAGCAATTTTCTATCAATAGAAACAAATGACACAACAACAGATAAAAAAAAAAACCAAACAGTTTTTATTAATGAAATGTCAGTTTTACCCCAGTGGGAAAATAAAGCCGTGTAATAACCTGTGTATTTGGCAGTTGAAACCAATGACAGAGTTACATCACATTCCTTCATTATAAATAAACAGGAAACAGCCACAAAAACACTGAATCAACATTCACTGTTGTAAACCTAAGACTTCAGATGTTGATAAAAACTGACCAGTGCATTCCTATCACTATTTTCTGCTACTGTCATTTAGTTATAGTCCTTTTTCATTGTTATGTCTTCATGTCCATCCGCCTTATTTAGTTGTTCATCTCTACACGGCAAAATTTGTTTTACAATTAATCTGGTCCACAGAATGATTCTCACAATCTAAAATCAGTTTAAACAGTGTTTAGTAAAACCTTCTTTGTATTAAAAATACTACGACATCCTAGTGTAGCCAAAATATTATGCTTAGTGGATGGTATAATTTTGAAACCACCATATTAATGGAAAAGTTAGTACTTTACCATTCGCACTGCACACAGCTCTATTGAATATGTTCTAAATAGAACAAATTGAAGACATATTAATTAAACATTATCTGCAAATTTTTCATACTTTGTTTGGATCGTCAAATGACAAATGTTTCCCACAAAATTCCTTGAATATTCTTAACAGAAGGAGAGATTCTTAAAATGCAAAGGATGGATTTTTCCACTGCAGCCACAATGGCATTTATTTAATACTAATAACTAGGAGTTTATTTTCCTCACTTAACAGACATTGAGTGCAACTATTTACCTACAAAATATAATTACACAAAATACTAAAACAAAAAGATTAATTAGCTTAAAAACAGCTTATTCATTTAGCAGCGCTACAGTGATATGCCCTATACTTTAACACAAATGACTTCTATGTTTCTAGCAATTAGAAAACTAAAGCTCAGACAGTGTGGTATAAAAACAAAACTGAATGAATAAAAAATATAGCCAAGCCTAGACCTTCAATAATATAAATATCATTTAGCTCACCCTGATATGCAAAACATTCAAGAAAATTTTCCAAACCCAACACAAAACATCTCCATCAAATAGTGCAGTCAAAGGTTGCTTCTTAACCAACTACCTTCAATATTAAAACACATTAAATTGAGAGACTTTATTTAATTGAAGAGAAATGAATTTGCTTTGTGAGGGCTTAAATTAGTCGTTCTCTTTTGCCTCAAATCACAAGCTGTAATGAAAAAAAAATTTAACATCCCACCTTATAAGACAAAAGGTCAGTGATTTTACCTCAGAACATAATTGCATTTCTCTGAAATCATTTAATATCAGAGCCCTTACATTTGATCCTTTGCAGAGAGTAGCTAAGCACTTGTGGACGGTAAAACAATACAGTGAACAAATTAAAATCTGTTTGCATTGTCACACATAAGGCATGGAAGACCCCAAACCTCAAATCTGCACTTTTGTAAGAGATTATTTTACTTACAGTCCCACACTGGAGAACAAGTAAAAGTAGCTGGATATGGTGACAGTCACTGATTAATGTCACTCCATTAATCACACACAACAGGCCTTCTGATTTGCAGTAAATCAGCCATATATACCTGCTCTAAGATACAACTACATAAATTATCTCATACCATCACAAACCATTGCATATGCAAACATAATCAATGGGCTGTGGCAGCTGAAAAACAAGTGAATATGTGAAATGAATGCGCAGAGAAATGCATCTTAGTTACAAAATTGCAAGCAGAACCAACCTCATCAGTTCAGTTTAGCTGTGATAATTGTTTCTACATGAAAAACTTTGGTAAGCAACTTGCTAAAAAAACCTTCTTGGACAGAAAAGACAAATGGTTCAAATGTTTTTGTTCTTTACGGGCCTTAATAAAATGCCACCCTGCCTGTCAGACTGAAACTATCAATGTTTCATTTCAAAAATAGAAATTTCCTCTCATCACCTCTAAAGCAAACTGTGACTGAAATGTTACTTCAAAGTTTACCAGATTGTATGAATCAGAAAGAACTCTTTACAGTGTTGGAAACAATGTACACAAAGTGCAAGTACATACTGTATATAAGGAAATACAAATTGTAATTATTATCAGTGATGACACAAAATTCATGAATTTTTGTAGTTAAAAATCCACAAAATGTCTTCTTTACTTAGGAGTATCAAGCCATTTACCTCCTTGTTGTTCTTACCTGGAATGAAACCTGAAGACACAAGGACACAAACAGCTCAGTGATGTCCAACCCAATAAATTGTTCTGTACTCCCCAGACCCCTCAGACCCCACAGTCATTGGGTTTGTCTTGGAGTTTGCGAGAGAGGATGAGGGCAGTGGAGAGGGAGGCGACAGAAATGTGGAAAATCAGCTGCCACATGTTTCTCAAGCCGAGCAGGTAGAAGTTGCATAGGACAATCACAATCAACAGAGTGAGGGACTTGAGTTTCTTCAGAGAGGAATGAAACAGGTACAGGTGGCACTGTCGACACAGATAAGTCATTCTCAGGTTACAGTGTCAAAAAGACTTTTTTGTTCGCTTAGTTAGGGAGAGATTTCTGTTGAGCATTTTACCTGAGACACACAGCAGATGAATGCCAGGAGAAAAGCCACGACATTCCCTATACCTTCATAATCATCCTGTAAAGGGGGAGAGAATGAAGAGTGAACCAACTGCTGATTTATTTTTCAATCCACTTAACTGAACATGCATGTATGGAGATACTAGAAACTAATCCACACAGGAGTGACAACTGGCAAAGTGCAGAACTTGCAAATGTACAACAGTGCATCTTATAATTTACATAAATTATAGGTTTCTTATAATGATGTAATATATTATATGAACAATTACATTCAAGCCTCTCTAACACTGTTATTCTTGTCATTGTTTTGGGTAAAAGTCAAATACACAGATCTAAGTTTAAGGCTAGTATTCTTGTAGTCACTAAATTCATAAATAATTTGTAATTAGAAATGCATCGATATATGGTTAATGCATTGTCAATAACAAAAAAGCGAAAATGATGTACATGTGCAATTCCAACTCATTGCTGTCTCTTTACCTTTCTCCTCTGTTCTTTTATTGCCTGCTTATTTTTTGCCCTTTTTATTTATTTTTATTTTTAAGGTTCCAGTCCAGAGTATAAAGAATTTTCCCTAAATTCTATTCATTATGACAATTAAGGTTAAAAAAAAAAAAAAAACATTTGCCACCTGTGAGAGTGCTTCTTATTTTCTCGGATAGGAATATCTGATCCTGGCATTGCTCTTACCTGGAACGTGTACTCGATTAAGTGTACTCCTCGGATTACATTCAAAGACGCACACATGATATTCAGGACCAGAGAGAGGATCCCTGGTGCCGTCACTGGTTCAAGCCTTAGACTCTGACCTTTTTAATAAAAAAAAAAAAAAAAAAAAAAAGAGACCGAAAAGTAACACAAAATGTCAAATAACTGTGAAATGCAAAAGTATGTTTATTACCATTTATAGGTTCCTTTTTAAACTTACAATCACCAACAAAAAAACAATGCTGCCAGAGACAAAGGTTACATGTGAACACTGTATTGTACATATTCCACATGCATACATTTTCTAGGGTCTTACCTGATCCAGGACCTTGCTCCATATGCCCATTTGCTGTGCCATTGCTAAGTTCTATGTCCTCTAAAGTAATAACTTGAGGCGGGTGGATTTTCAGATCCTCCTGGACCTCAGCCAATGTGACCTCCAGGGCTGGACCGCCATTCTGGTTGTACTGCTGCTTCAGTTTCTGAATGGTGCTGTCTGTTAAATGGTAATAAGCATCAAGCATCCTGATCAATCCACTTAAGATGTGTCATTCTTTAATAAATCACATTTTAACTTAAAGCTGATGCCTTTATAATCTCAAGATATCATCAACATAATCTTGATAAGATATTTTCCTCCTACTCACCAAATTCCAAAAATGGATATGGCCTGGCTGCCAAGGTAACAACAGTGCTATTGAAGCATGCTGTGAACTCCCAGCGTAGATCTTCCAGGAAGCAGAAGGCCTTAGCAACAGGGAGGCTGCAGTGACACACGGTCATGTAGGATACACCCTCTGAAGAGATGAAGCTAAACAGGTGAAAGGAGAATAGGTGTTTAGTAAACAAACAGCCTGACACAGCTTGACACGGATTCCCAGCAATGATACGGACAATAACATTTTGTCCATCTTTTATCCTGATGATACGAATGAAATGCGCTCTGTTTCCCTTTGATATACATCATTATTGTTTAAATTTCAAATCCTGAAAAAGCAGTGATAATGAAATTGGATTGAAGGTCTGAAAACAGTTTTGTGCATTAAAAAATTCCCACCACATACAGATGGAATTTGGACTGCATCGTGCTTATTTGTGTATGTGGTATAACTTAAAGGGGATGTCTGGTAGTTTCATACTGTCTTCCACATACAATACCCATCCATCCATCCATTTTCTGAGCCCGCTTTATCCTCACTAGGGTCACGAGGCCACATACAATAATTGTAGATAATTCATTTAGCAAGACATAACAATAAATAAACAACTACACCTGTCTTGATAAATGAATTATCTACAATAATTAAAGGGGATGTACTGTACCATTTAACTCATGAATACTATAATAATAGTTGTCTCACATGTCCCCAGAATATGGGTTCAACTCACAGCCCCTCACAGATCATTCATGGTTTCCTATTTGTATATTGTTGGTTCAGCCCTTTAACAAGAATCATGTTTCAATTTCTGTTTCTGCCCACAGTTCTTTCTTGTCCATGCCCTGGATACCATCATGTATGCACCCTAGCAAATCATGCCAGGATGGTTCTGGTAAGTTAGATGGGCTGTGTTTTGACTGGATGAATGAAATGACTCTATAGTTGTAGCATCAGATACAGATCGAGTCAATGTTTTGGTAATTTAACCTCACTCTTAGAATTCCTAGAAAATTTGCATGAAAGCAAAAGAAACCATATTCTTCACAGTATTTTCCCTTTTAACTTCATCTGCTGCTTTATATCCTGTATCCTTACTGTATGTTGAGCTGCTGGCCCTTGACAGTCCCTCTGTCGGGGAAGCGGGCCAGTGTCTTGCTGATGGTCCTGAGCTGCTGTTTTCTCTCCTGGAGCTCTCGGTTGTGTTCAAAGTCAGTGGAGGCTGATAGGGGGAGTCCATCCCTGACCCGAACCACAAAGGCAAACAGGATCAGAGACATGATCCAGTAGGTCCATGGAGAACACACTTCCTATGTGAAAAAAAGGTGAGACCAGACCGTCAGTGTTAGTGCTGTAAACCTGTAATTACATTGTTTCTAGTGTTTATTATCATTTTCTGGATCAGTAAAACTTAAATAGGCATGGTTAAGTATTCACTACTGGCACTAAAAGGCCAAAGTTATGGCTTCATTGTTGTTTTGACCAACCAAAAGCTCATAAGCCAAAGAAATTCTGTTTAACAAAACCATATAAAGAAAGAAAAAGCAATCTGACTAGTGGTACACAAAGGATTTTTGGTTTTAAATATTTAAAACCGATCAGTAGATTTAGCATGTAATGAGTTCACACAATGCTAATCACTTATAACAGTATACAAACATAAATTACTCCCTTAACTGTGGTATTGGTTCCGCAAAAAGTCAACATTAATATTAGTATGAGTGAGTTCAATCCACTGTTATTGTGTTAAACGGTATATTTTTCAAAATAGCTAGATCTGACCACTGTAATGATTGCATTTTTTCACACAAGTACACCTCGTAAATGTCAGCTTTAACTTACATTTTAGGCGTATAACAACGTTTAGTTGCACCTTACCTCTTTATTATGGGTTTCATGCTGCACCTGTTTGGAGTGAGTTAGCTTTAGCTGTAAGTTAGCAGACTATAGCATCATATTAAAATCATACACTCCAGCTGGAAGCTCCCAGCAATTGATGTCCGTCTCACTTATACACGTATTTTTTTATATTGCCAATTTATACAAAAGTGTTGATATATTTTCTAATATCTGCGCAGTAAGTTACATTATAAATAGGTAAGAAGCTAGCTAACTTAAACTCGTCTGTCTTCTTGCTACAGCAATACCACAACAAACCTTCTACGGGAACGCGGAAGGGACAAACCTTATGTCTATTTAGAGTTAGCTTGTAGGGCATCATACCTTCTTCACAAATGCTTAAAAAGTAGCAGAAGCTTGTCGGACGTCAGCGACTAACTAATCAGCTGGTTACGACTTAGAAAAGGTGGGTTATGTTGCTTACAGTCTGGGATTATCCAGACATAATTTTCAATTTCATGTTTTATCTAAACATACACCGCGGATGAGAGACATTTGGCTAACTTTAGCTAGCTAGTTAGCTGTTAGCACAACCATTTTGGAAGCCATAATATGTTAACGTATCCATTTGTTGTGGTCCGTGTATTGCTGTTAGGTTGCTCTAACTGTAGCTTAAACCTGCCGCTTTTCAATGTCGTATAAAAGTGAGTCTGTTAATATATGAATTAGGAATGATGTGTTAGTGTCAAGTCGTGATGTTAGTTTCTAACCCCTCTTTATCAAATTTGCCTTGAACAACAGGAACTGATTTAGCACGTCAATAACTGGCTATTACATTTAAAACACATTAAAGTATTATTTCTAAGTCATTTATTAAGCTAAGTAGCTTTGTGAATTTTGGCGGATATCAAATGTGGGCTGCCTTGGTACAGTCGTGAAAAGAAGGTGTTTACTGTGGGCTGTTATTAGACCTCAGGTTTTACAACCTGACCATGCCATGCCAAGTCAGCTCAAGCCAGTGGAGGTCTGTAATATGATATAAGTTTGACTAATAATACAATAGAGTCCTAAATTTGGGGTGAGCAGTTGTACCTGCAGTGATGAAACTCAGGCTACTGTCAAAGCTCAACTTTGAGAAGATGGTCATTAAGTGAATGTATTGGTACTGGCAGTTGTAATCTTTGGTCACAAGGATACAGAATGTTCTCAACCACATGAGGAAAACATGACTAATATTACAGCCTCTTGGTGAAAGCGAATTTGTGTCCTACTTTAAATATAACGTTTCATGTCAGCACCGGACAAGCCTGGAGGTAACAGCAGTTTTTGACATTTCATTGTCCATAAGCAGTGTCATATGGTATCCAAGTGGACAGTGGAAAATGAGTTAAAAGTGGACAACAAGAAGGCTGTGCTGTGTTCTGCTTGAATTTGCATAGCCAGTATGTTTGCCTATAGGTTTCACTTTCTCTCCTCCTGTCTTCTCTCTCCTCCCCTCACTGACTCTCTCCTCCCTTTCTGTCTAAGTCTGCATTGTTTTCCACCACACTCCAGTAAATATGTTTGCACTTTGTGGGCTGACAGTAACAGAGGAACCCTTACAGGCTGTTTATTGCTACTTTGCAAGCAGACACCCTCATTATTTCTGATCATTAGAAGTTTGTGCTCTTTCTACATACTAGGTCACCAGGACTTTGATCACAATGGGGGTGAAAGACCGCCCTCAGTGTTACTTTGATGTAGAGCTCAACCGGGAGCCAGGTAAGAGAGTTGGAAATTATTTTACATGTATAAGGATTGTTTTATCATGTAAATAATTGCATCTCACTTTTCTAGTTTTAAATAAGCAGATTTAAACCATGCACTTGTGTTTGTTAGTGTAGTTTTTGAGCTCCGAGTCATTTTTAGTTGTTTGTGCATGCAAATGTAACAGACAGTTGAATAACATATTTAGTGGGTAAACTGGTTTGGTTGTAGTAGTTAAGCCTTGTTTCTACTGAAGCTTAGCTTTATGCATAGCTTTAGTGTTATGTAATGAGCAGTTTGGGATGAAATAAACTCCCATCACTCTGGTATTTTTCACATTTACTACAAGGCAAATTTTCTTTAATGTCTGAGCTTTGCCACAGGTTTCTTCTAATTATGTGTTGGAAGCCAATTAAGCACATGCAGTGTAGTAAAATCCAGGCTACTTGGGATTCTTAATTATGTTCTAGGCATTAATGTCTTTTTTTTTCCATTCTTAAATTCTATTTGTTTACAACACTGAGTTAATGAAGATACAGTATGTAAACTTTTATCGTTATCACTATCCCACAGCTTAAATGTCTTTATGTGTTGTGTTTTTTGCAGTTGGTCGCATAGTGTTCCAACTTTTTTCTGATATTTGTCCCAAGACAAGCAAAAACTTTCTGTGTTTGTGCACTGGTGAGTAATAATATGCATTTCCAACAGTTGTGTAACCAATTATTGTGTTTTACATTGACAGAAATTCTAACATTAAAATACAACTGTAAAATCAAAGGATACAAGCAGTGTAATTAATGATGTTTCAGATAGCTTTGTTCTTGTTCTTGCCATGTTTCTCCTTAAATTTTCCCCTGTGGAATGAATCATATTGTGTAAATAAATAAGCCACCATGTAGTTATCTGGACACCTGCTGTTGGTGTAATTTAATGACAGAAGGAGAAGGAGGTCTGGCTGTCGTTTCAGTAGCTGGGTGACAGTTGGTGTCACTGGATGGGTCGAGGGTCTGGGTCTGATATTTCATTTCGCTAAGCAGGGTACTGTAATGGTGGTGGTCTGCCTTGAGGTAGCTATAAATCTGTACACAGACTGCTGATCGATCCTTCCTCTCATTTTTCACTCCACCTGGCCAATGGGGAATGTGATGCTGGCAAGGGCAGACATGGGAGACAGCTGGTTAGTCTGTTCCTTTTCCTGAACATACAGACACATGTAGACAACACAACACAGCGAACACACAGCCCTCATTTGTCGTGGATCTTTTAAAGTGCTCTTCTGTAGGTGTTCTTTGAGAAGGTGATCAGACCACGCCACAGGAAACCAAACCCTTGAAACAATGCGTGTGCCAGTGAAGGAAAATACTTTGAGATTAGCAATCTAAGCTGCCTGCTTGAACAGCCAGTCCTCTGTCCTCAGAAAGCAACCTTAAACACATCAACACATTTAATGAAATCTCTGACTTCATATCTCCTTTCACCCCAGGGGAAGGGACTCTATTGAGGTAGTAGCTTTGGGATAATATTCTGTCTCCTGCCACCAGTTTCACTCTGGTGGAAAATTTTTCTTTAATGAATTCTAATGCCTGGACAAGGTATTTGCTTTATTGAAATTGTTCACAGTCAAACCTCAGTTTTATTCCCTTGTTGAGAGCAAAGCCATGTGGCAGACTTTAAGTGCAACATTTTTTTAACACCTCACAGTATCTGGCATAAAAAAAGTAGCAGACCTATTGTGTATTTTGTGGTTATTGTGAGCTGATTTAACACACATCTCCTTTCAGGTGAAAGAGGGACTGGCAAAATCACAGGGAAAAAGCTGTGCTATAAAGGCTCCACATTTCACAGAGTTGTTAAGAACTTTATGATCCAGGGAGGCGACTTCACTGAAGGTAATAATGTTTAATGTACAGTATAACTTAATGTGATTTATTAGCATGAATGAATTTGGGTAGGTAGTTGACTTTTCAGCATTTTGTCACTACAAGATGAGCAAAGTAATGGTCCTCAGGTTGATTGATTTGCGCAGGTGTGTTCCAGTAAGCAATTTAAGTAACTATTACCAAGCACACTGCCTTTATTGTTTAGTTGAGGTGGTAAATGCTTCTCCTGTGCTGTTTATGAAATTGGTTAGTTGCTAATTTCATTCTAGAACAAATCGGCTTTCTTTCTTTTATCCAAAATGCTGCTGAGGTTGCAAGGGAAAACATTTATGGAGCTTAAACACTGCCCTGTTTAGTCGGGACTTTCTTCAGTTTGGTTCAAACTAAAATTGCAAGTCACTGCAAACATTCAACTAAAGAAGGAGAAATGAACCAAAGAAGGAGAAATGAACCGAAGAAGGAAAAATGAGCCGCTGTGGCACGTAGAGGAGAAGACAGAGTTTTAGGTGGTCTAATGAAGTCCCACAAAAGATGCATAAAAATTACAGAGGGATAAAAGTGATGGAGAAATGGAGATGAGTAACCTGTGACAGCTGTAAAAGGGCATGATGCTGTCTGTTTGTTCTTTTTTTTTTTTCAATGGAAAAAACTACACATCAGGTTGTCAACACACCTACGTTAGACACACACCGATCTACATATTATGTAAAGTACAGTGCAATACAGCCAGTCACAGCAGGTATTACTGTGTCTGTAGAGTTCTTTAGTTCCCTCACAAAACTGTAGCAAGAAGTGTAAAAGTGCCCTAATATAAAGAGACTGGAGCTTTATGTTGAATTATTTTCAATCTATTTAGGTAATGGAAGAGGAGGAGAGTCCATATATGGCGGCTACTTCAAAGGTAATGACAGTATCCAGTAATCCTAAAAGCAGTCGAGATTGTTGATGTAAATCTAAATACCCATGAGCCTCTACCTTAGCAACTTTTGCATGAACATAACATTGCATGTGTCTATTGTGGTAATCGTGGGCTTTCCTATGTATGACTGTAGACTTTCACTTTCCATTGTAAAGTGCTGTCTTCTATCTAGTAACATTAGTGGGCTTTATCAAATCAGCATGGAGAGTAGGCATTCTCTTTATTGAAAGCTACAATCTTCTTGCCTAAAATTTTCAACATATTCTTTTATTTATAGAGTGGTCTTTTGCAAAATGAGAAGGTAAGAGATGTACACAGCTCAGTAACACTATGTCAACATTGTCCCCACCACCTTCCTCAGTCAGTAGAAACAGTGCAAATGTTTGCAAAGGTGCAGGTGCAAATTTTGTACTGAAGGGATCTAAACGGTTCTACACTGTTTGACACGCAAAGCCTCAAGCTGCTCAGATTCCTCTTTATGTTACATATGGGGTATTTTTAGCAGCAGTACCATTACATGACTGCCAGGACGAGTAGACAGATACATACCGGAAGACATACAATACTCAGGAATATCCCACTGGAAACATGATAGTTTAGCTGTCAACATGGATATTATATGTGCAGATGTAATGTACTAAAGCAACATTTGGGCACAAAGAGGAATATACTTTATACGTTTTTGGAATGAGACAAATAGCTTGTACTTCAATGCTCAAATCATATAACGTTTACACTGTAGAAAGGCAGGTTGGTGAGGCAATGCTAAGGTTTAATAACTATAAATGTTAATCCTTTTTCTTGTTCTTCCCTGAATATTTCCATTGTCACGAATAAGCGGACAGACTCTGAGACTTCCAACCTTCTTTCTCTGCTTCCAACAGATGAGAACTTCATTCTCAAACACGACAGAGCCTTCCTGCTGTCAATGGCCAATCGTGGGAAGGACACCAACGGCTCACAGTTTTTCATGTGAGTGACATTCAGCAAATGATTTCACTCAGAGCCTTTTAATAAGTAGAACAGTTTAACTAACATGCCATTTTGCAGTACTGTTCTTGCTTTCTGGCCCTTTTTCTGTTTTGAAACTGTAGATTAGCATTTGTCATTAAGTGTGACGGTCAATAATCCCCTCTCTGTGTAGATGATATTCAAAGTGCAGAGAAACTTGGATTCGTTCTTTTTTTTACCTACAAATGTGTTACATTTTTTCTCTTGCCATTTTTGTGTAAAATTTGCAGAAACTCTAGCATCCAGCTCTTCCAAGGTAATGTGTCTCCAAGGCTGTGTTTCTCTCTCCTGACTGTATTCATTATTTAGTAGTTTGTATCGAACATTTTGCAGAGTTCAATGTGTTACATATGTTTAAATATTATTCACCATTAGTTTGAGGTGTAATATATGAAGTTTACAGGCTTAAAGTAGTCGTCATTATAGGTTAGAAGTGTCATTTCTGAAAAAGAACTGATCTGATACATGTCAAGGGAAAGATAGAGACTGTTTTAGTGTTCAGAACTGAATTGGAATGCAGTGAAGGGTCTCGCAGATCTAGCATCTTTTGAGATTTCTTGGATGCTAGAAAACAAGGTTTGTTGAGGATTCTTTTCCATTCTAATTCTTTTCCTCCTTTTTCTCCCTTTTTATGAACCCTCCACTGCCATTGGTGGACCCTCTTCCCATCATTGCTAATTTTTCCTCAAACAGCACAACCAAGACGGCACCACATCTTGATGGGTAGGTTTGACCAAAACCTAAGAAGAGGCATTTTAATGCTGTTTTCCATTTTCTAGTTAATTTGTCTTTTTTACTATCTTTGTACAGAGTCCATGTCATCTTTGGGTTAGTCATCTCTGGGTTTGAAGTGATAAAGAAGATCGAGGGGCTAAAGACTGATTCTGCCAGCAGACCCTACGCTGATGTGAGAGTTATCGACTGTGGGCAGCTGATCACAAAGTCTGCCAATGATGGTAAGTTTTTTTCCACATTTTCAATTTGCGAACCTCAGTCTTGGCTTTATTGTGTTCTGGACCCATGGATAGTACTTTTTAAATATTAACATTTTTAAGAATTCCAGTAAGGAGAAAACATTCAATTAAAATGTGTAACCTGTTTTATCATGTCTATGAGTAGTTCAGATTCAGTACAATAAAATGGTGATGTGGAACACAACTCTGCCCCAGTAAAAGCTCAAATGTATATGGTGAGGAAGTACGTTAATATAAATACATTTATTTGTCAAGGCGATCCACAGAACACCCCAATCATAAGTCAAACCCTTAATGAAGGTTACTGCAGATATGTTGAAGTTGAGTATTTTCTAACAGGGTTGTATATAATGTCAGTACCTAATTTGATGTTATCCATTCTGAGCATCTGTACGTCCAGTTGTTTTCTCTTTCACTTTTTTGCAGGGATTTTGTGTGTTGCCTTTGATTGTAACTGGGTCATATTTTGTGCTCATTCTGTAAGAGGTTGGCATTTCAATGCCAGTGTTTTCCCCCCAGTGGCATTAGGACGGGGCGTGTAACCTGATCTTCTGTTTAATGAGGATCAGTGCTGTGATCTCTGTGGAGTTCAGTTGGCATCTGCCCACCTGACTTTGCCAGACCTGCTTACATCGAGACAAACATTGTAAACAGTGAAAGAAAGTTTTTGTTGTAAACTGACACACTACGCTAAAATTAATTTGTGGCATTTGAACTTTCCTTTTTCCTGTAAAGAATTTACAGTGTTACTGAATGTGTAATATGTTGTTCAGCCACCAAAACTTGATGTTCATGTTAAATCTCCAATCTGTTTCCAGCATTTTAGTCTACTCTGCAGATTTATTTCAAGAACTTCTCAGTGGAGGTTAGAAAAAGGAAAAAAAAAAAAGCCTTCCTGGCCTTTTACTGTTTGTGATGTTCTGTAATATGAGGACATTTTTAAATGTCTTACATACTGTGATATTTCCTTCCTCAGTACTTGAAGGCAAGAGGAAAAGGACATCGTATCCTGCTGACACTTCCCTCAATTCCCATGACTCGTCTTCTCAGTTTTCCTCTTCAGTGGAATCTGAAAGTGAATCTGATGAAAAGCACAAACATCACAAACATAAGAGACATGCTAAAAGTAAACGGGCTAAAAAGAAAAAGAGGGAATCGAAGAAAGAGAAACAAACTGATGTTTTATCCAAGCAAAGGTATTTTTTTGTCTCATTTACATGCTTATGTAATTACTCACATGCACCTGAAATGTGTTTTGTGACAGATCCACTCAGTTTACCAGGCTAACAACCAAGTCTATATACAAATAAGTATAGTGACATCAGAGCCAGGAGAAGGGTTACTTTTTTGCATAACAAAATATGGTTTTGCCTGCTGTTTGTTGATGTTCTTTCAGCCCTGCGGGAGGAGAAATGCTGGAGGCAGAGGCTGAAGTGGAGGGAGAAAAGGAGCAGAGTGCAAAGAGGGAAAAGCCTGTGGTTCGACCAGAGGAGATTCCACCTGTGCCAGAGAACCGCTTCTTGCTGCGACGGGACATGCCGTCTCAGGAAGATAAAGTAGAGATGTCAGTTTAAGGGGTTTTTATCTAAATATTCTTTTGTCATGTTACTGGCCTGTTTACTTTTAATGTGTCCCTTTAAATAACATGTGACTGTTTTCCAGAATTGTAACAGAAGAATCAGCACTTTCAGCTGACCAGAAACCAGCGATCTCTAAGTCAGGACGGAAGATTAAAGGCAGAGGCACAATGGTATACTCACTATAATTCACACAAATTTCATCCTTTTTTTTGTCTTTTTATGTACATTCTGTGCTATTTGGATAGTATAAGCCTAATAGTAGTCTTTTTTCCATATACATACAATATACCTGAAGACCCTGAAGAACGAGAGCAATTTATTGACAATGAAGACTGCAACAAAACACTAAATACATAAATGATGAAATATGACAATGAGACCATTATGATTATGTGCAATAAGTGATGTCAGACAATTATGTAATAATTGTGACAGGTCTAATGCTCATCTCAAGAGCAGACTTGTTTACCTTGACTGAATATTTTTATGAAAACTAAAGTAACCCTAACCCTATGGAAAACATTTTATTGGTCTTAACATATATTTTAATAAACTAACTGCAAATATAGCCTTTTCCACTGGTACCCAAAGGCCAATACATTATGACTCTTTCTTACACACACTTACTACTTACCAACACAAGGCATTATCTTACCCACAGGGAGAATGGGGTTCAAGTAGGGTTCAGTGTCTTACCCAAGGATGAAATATTGATAGGAGGAGCAGAGAATCAAACTGCCAACCCTGAAAATTGCTTTTCCTCCTTAGCCAAAGCTTTTTCTCTTGTTTTGCAGCGATATCACACTCCTACAAGGTCTAAATCCCGCTCTGCATCCATGGAGGAACGTGGTAGCAGTGAAACGCCACCTCACTGGAAAGAGGAGATGAAAAGAACCAAAGTTTACCAGCCTCCGAGTGTAGAGCGATGGACCAAAGGAGACAAGTATGACGACATGTTTTACTTAGCTGTTGTTGAGTATTATTTTCCTTTCTATTTTGCTTCATGCATCTTTTGGCTTAACAGATTGAATGACCATTCCTCAAGCAGATGGGATGACAGAAGTGACTCTGCATGGTCCAATTCCCCAGACCGCTCTTCAGATCACAGCTCCAAGAGGTCCAGCCCGCGGCAGCAACGTAAGAAGGAGAAGAAAAAAGCAAAACGCAAGAAGAAGGCCAAAAAACGGAAACATGGTAAGAAGAAGAGCTCTAAGAACAAACATCAAGAGGTTTACACATCAGATGATGAGAGGTCCGTGTCTTCAGGATGGCGGTCCAAGTCCAGAAAATCCCGTTCTCTGTCTTGTTCCACTTCAAGTCAGCGGCATTCACCGGCCACGAGGAGGCGACGGTCTTCCCAGTCTCTTAGAACCTCACGATCCTACTCGAGGTCCTACACGTCACACAGTCGCTCCAGATCTCGAGGAAGATCCAGGTCTTACTCAAGATCCAGGAGCTTATCTAAATCTCAAAGTCAGTCACTCTCTAGATCTAGATCTCCTACATACTCTCGGGCCAGATCCAGATCACGATCGAGGTACAGATCCAGGTCTTTGTCTCCATCTAGGAAGAGGAGTTTATCGAGATCCCCAAGAAAAAGAAAAGCCAGTAAACCCAAATCAGATACCGTAAACCCTGTGCCTGAGAAGCCTCCAGAGAGCAAAGTGACCCCTGTCCCCAGACTCCCCACAGTCCCCGCCCCTGAAAGTGTTCCTGTAATTCCCCTTAGTGACAGTCCTCCACCCTCACGCTGGAAACCTGGACAGAAGCCATGGAAACCCTCCTACATCCAAATTCAGCAAATCAAAGCGAAAGTTGCTCTGAATTCGCTCAGCTCAACTGGACAAACGGCTGATAGTGTTACAGAAAAAGCTCAGACGTCTATTACGCCAAAATGTCCACCAAGCGACACCGACGGTGAATATAGGCACACTGAGAAAGCACACAGGACTAAACGACGCTCACGGAGTGGATCAGCCAGAAGCAGGTCCTACAGCCGCTCATATAGTCGCTCAAGGAGTAGAGGTTATAGCAGGTCCAGGTCCAGATCCCCTCATCGAGATAATAGCAGGTCATCTTCCTACAGCAGATCAGACTCTGACAACTCCCAGAAAGCAAGTAACAACAAGAAAGATGTATTAGACAAAGAATGGAAAGAGTACTACACGTCTCTAAAGAGGATAAAAAATTTAGATAAGTACATTTCCCTTGCTAGTACCCGCTCGGGATCACAGAATAAAACAGGCAGTGAGGGCACTCCTGATGTCAGTGTCTCAAAGAGAAGTAGCTCTTTGGAGAAAATGAAAGAGAAAGGTATTTCACAGGATAAAGAGACAAAACATCACAATTTAAAGACAGTTGGTAATGTCAATAGCAGGTCTGAGTGGGACAGTGACAGTGACAAAGTAAGCCAAAGCAACAGCACTACTCTGTCAATAAAACAGAAACAAGCAGTTCAGTCCAGTGAATTTCCAGACAAAAAAATCTCATCCCTCACTGGATGGAATTCAGAAAGTGATTCTGAAAACATGAATGCCAGGATAATGGCCATATCTGAAAAAGAGGAGGGGGAGGCTAGTTCCGAATCTGAGGATGAAGCTCTTAAAGCGATAAAAAAGACGGCAGAGGCAGTGACCGCTCTTGAACACAAGATTACTGCTGCCATTTCTTCTCACTCAGAGGAAAATCCTGAGAAACCTCCGGAGCCTGAGAAGCATAAGAGCAAGAAGAAAACTAAACGTAAGCATAAACACAAAAGGAGAGGTGAGAACAAAACCAGTTCTCATCACAGTAAAGACAAAGCAAAGAGATCTAAAAGGAAACATCAGAAGCTGAAAGAGACTTTCCACTGGCAGCCGCCTTTGGAGTTTGGAGAGGAAGAAGAGGATGATGAATCCAAGAAAGAGAAACACAGTCCAGGGAGAGTCAGAGAGAGGCCAGTTGTAGAAAATGTGAAGGACAATGACCAAAATCTGACCTCATTCACTAAGAATCCTAGTAGAGAAGAAGACAGAGGTAAGCAGAAGACAAGAGAATGTATGAATAAAACCCCAAAACAAACACAGCTTCATCGTCAGGCATCTAATAAAAACGGTACTAGCAGCTCCTCTTATAACAAAGATCAACAGTCATTAGATGATATGGATATTTGTACCCCAGAGCGTGATACAAGTGTTGAGTCTGCAGTGACAGAAGATTTTACAAACTGCTCTGATTTTAACCTTAAATCTACCTCTAAGTCTTCAAATATGGCAAATAAAGAAAGTCCAATACCTCAGCTCCAGAGCAAAGAACAGAGTTTTATTACCTCTACAACAACAGCTGGTGGACTGCAAGATGAAGTATCCAAACCGCTTGACGCTGTAATAAATTTGAAATGGAAGCCTCTGAAAGGAATGTCAGCTCTACCAAATATGAGTGTGCCACCGGTTACCAAGAACATGCAAATTCAAGAAAACCAGACGCCCAACACGCAAGGAGTAAGAATGGAGATTAAAAGCAAAAGCCGGGTCCGACCCGGTTCTCTGTTTGATGAAGTCCGAAAAACCGCACGGCTCAACCAGAGACCAAGGAACCAGGAGAGCTCCAGTGACGAAAGATCTCCCTCCGTTGGGAAAACAAGAGATGCAGCGCATCCACGCTCTCCGAAGAAGTCTAGATCTGTGCCCAGGAAGTCTCGGTCTGCCTCCACACACCGATCTCACTCCAGAGGGTGGTCCCATTCCTACAGCAGGTCCAGAAGTAGATCCCGGAGCTCCAGCTATTCCTCCAGGTCAGAATACATCACTGTGATTAAGTGAAGTGCATGAGGGGTACCATCAGTAAATCTTTGTAAATGCTGGCAAGGCTTTTGGACGGAGCTCAAGATTGTTGTGAAGTGATAAACGTGATGGATGTGAAGCATTTAGTCAGGAGTTAAATCTCTGTCTGATATTGAGCTTTTGTTTTATCTTGGTGAAAATGCAATTTATAACACAGTGTAATTATTTTTAGGAGTCGAAGCAGGAGTAGACGGAGACGTGGAAGAGGACGGTCACGCTCCCGCAGTAGCACATATCGAAGTTACAGGAGTCACAGGTACACCAGGAGACACTGATTTAATCTGTTGTGCCACCTAATGGATCCCTAGGGGAAAGCTAAAGACATGGAATCACACACAGAACAAACCCAAGTGTCCCTGGGGTGCTCATGTTTCTCTGCAATGTCAGTCTTTCCAATCTGAACTGATTATAACCACTCAAAGACTTTCCATTGTGTGTTTTATCATTGCATGTGTCCTGTATCTATGTATTTTTTCAGATTGTTTGTCTCACGTTTTTTTTTTTTTTTTTTCCCACCTGCTTTAGTCGAACATACAGTCGAAGTCATTCCAGGAGTCGCTCATCTCATCGCCACAGGAGATCCAGGTCTGTATACCCCCTTAGGTTATTTAGTCAAATAAAGAAAAACTGTTTGAACTTAAAGGCGTCGTGCGGTAATATCAGCAATCAGGCTGTATCATGTGTCAAAATGTCAGGTTTGGTGGGTTATTCAAGCCCCTCTGCTTCCCGCGGTCTCAGTGTCACGATGCGCCCGCTACAAGCATTTAAAGTTGACGCGCACTTGCCAAATTTAGGCAGCCAGCCGTTGTAGGGTAAGCTATGCGTGACATCATACTAGTAACCTCCCTTGAGTGATGCTGGCCTGTCATTATGTTTTCTCTATAGCGTGCGTTTTCTAGAGTTGTTTACGTGGCGGATTTCGTTTTATTCAGATTTTGGATATTTTTGAACACTCAAAGGCTGTCAAATGGTACATCAATAGCTTGGGA
>JAPQRP010000015.1:21524772-21541505 GCA_037367295.1 Apogon hyalosoma | reverse complement strand
ACAATTTATTTAGAATCTTGAAAGCATTCTGGTGCAGAATAACACAACTTTTATGGCCACTGCACGAGGCCTTTAAGCAGTGTGCTTATAATATATTTAAACAAACACTGTTACCTAAATTGATCAGAATCATTATCATATATTTAATTCTGTCATAAATAGTGTTCCTTTGCCACTTCCTACCTGTGAGTCTAAACCCACTTTGGAAATATTCCCAGAATAATATCCCCGTTGTCATCCGGCTCTATGTAAATGCAGGTCAGACTCTTATGACAGCTATTCCAGTCGGAGTCGGAGCGCGAGCAGGAGACGAGGGCGCAGACGAAGTGACAGCTACAGGAGCTCAGACCGCCGTTCCAGGTACGACACGCTGCTCCCTGGTGAACCCTGACAGACATCAGCACAGTGGCATGTCTCACTTCAACCTGTTCACCTTTTCAGTTTTCCTTCTTGTGGCTTAATGTTAAATTGTGGTTTGACACAAAGACATTTCCTTTCACTTAACCCCAAAATACCACAGGGAGCACATAAATACGTCATCATACTTACAGCTATATTCAGCTTTTATGCCTTAAAGGTAAAATATTTCATTATAATCTGACTGCTGCAGGTCTTACCGCTCCTCCAGTCGCAGTACCTCCAGACGCAGGAGTCACAGCCGTGGTAGTCGGTACAGCTGAGAGGGAACACGACCACAAAGTCTGGACACTGAGCAAACACGAGCAGTTACTGTTATCACTAATCAGCAACTAAAGCTTCAAGAGGAACTGTTGTATTTAATGTTTTAATACTGTACTGTATTGTTATACCTACATGGTGGTACTGGTATACAGAAGCTATTACTTTTTAATTGTGGTAAAATGTAAATATAAGGAACCACTTTACAAGCTAATACAGAGGCAGATTCACATCTGTCGGGGTCAGGCAAAGCAAAGACAAACTGAGTGAAATCTTATCAGCATGCTTTCCCTGGCAGCCACACATTTTCTATCTCAAAACATGAGAATTAAAGTTGTGAATATTTTATATTACTGTATATATACTTACCTTTTTTTTTTTACTTTAGTTTTTCTATTTCCTCCTCATGGACTGATGCATATTGGTTGAGGCTATGCCTTAAATTCATGGTAAACAAGACAGGATTGTTCTCAAGAAAATAAATGGGGAAAAAAATACTTTTTGTTGCAGTAAATAGTTCGTTCTGTTTCTTTTTTGTATCATGAATGTTAAAACTACTCAGAGAACAGTAGGTCTGATTTACATTTATCGAAACTGTCATGAATGTTAATGGCTAATAAATGCTACCACATCATAAGACTTGTTTTCTTTTTAACTCAGAGATATAGTAGTTTATGGAGACTGATGGAGACTAAGAGATTGTGCCTGTATGATGGTGCCATCTACCTGTTAATTCAGTACTGCAGTATAAGCCTGCTCTTCATCAGGCACATTTGTGTATATATATATCATATTTATGCACTGTCTGACTAAAGGATTTACAGTTTAATGTTAAATTTCATGTATATAGATTGATTAATGCATGACTATAATACCACTACCCAAGCTGGATACTTCACTGGAATAAAAAAAAAAAAGAGATGTCTCCATTAAATTATTAACCCTACTCAGAAGTAATTGAAAATGCATGTCCTTCCTGGCTAATATTTGCATACACTTGAACCTCTGCAGGTGTGTGTGTATCTGTAAATTGCTTGTGCATGCAGGTAACATCAACTGAAACCGGTCCTATTGGATTCCTTCAGCGTCTGCCTCATTGTTATCTGAAGGTACAGGTCATGAATGCATCAGGGTTCTTCGGTATGGACAGCTTTCACTACAAATCAGATCTGGATTTCCAGTCCTCCATGCAAGAGCAGAGAAACAGCTGCATATATGTGGTTTTGTATTAAAATGCATTATGTGCTGCAGACGAATCTGATACTGATGTGTTAAGGGGAAAGATGGAACTCAAGTGCCTTACTATGATTAAAGGAAAAAGACATAATAAAGCTAAACATGTTTATTTTGAACAAAATAATGTGTGCTTCTGTTTTGTAAAATTCAAGGCTTTTACCTCCTTAAATGCAACAAAAAGTAGAAACTGAAACTAACCACCACTTATGTTCACATTAAGGTCATTAAACACAACAAAGTGATCCAAGTTAGAAAAATGATACTATTTCTTCCACACAATAAATGCACTGTGGGACACAAGGGAGTTTTACTGGATGTGAAAGCTCGTGAGGTTTGATAAAGAAAATGATCATGTTCTTTCATACATTTACCCTTTTAGAAATGAAATAATTTCTACGAGAGCCTACATATTTTTGTTTCAGGTGGTGCAATCCAAAGTACATATCGTTTTACATTGTTACAAAGCTAAAATTCAACAAGAGAAACAAACCTTTTTTTTTTTTTTTTTTAATATTTTGCCTCAGTAAACGTTCAGTCTGGAGGTTGACTTGCAGTATCTTCAGCTGAACACACAGGCTCAGCTGAGTCCTCGACATGGACTGATAAATGGACGCTGCTCCAGGTTGTGATCAATTCTTCTCCCACCTTGTTATGAGCATATTGACTTCTGCTTCTCAGAGGTGAACAATGGCAATGAAATCTGGAGGCCCTGAAGTGCTGATTTACAGGTGTGTGTGTGTTTACGTGCATGGTGTGGACCTGGACGTTAAAGGTCGAGGTTTACTGTGTTGATTACTTTCACAGTTTGTTGGAAGCACCGTTAAAGCACAACATAAAGTGAAATGGTTATGAAGAGTTCAAAATGGATGGATGGATGGACAGATGGATGGATGGATGGGCAAGTGGGTGAAGATTGCACATTTATTTAATACATAGCGTTTATAGTTTTAGTGTATCTGATCTTCAGTGACCTCTAGTGCTAAAGTTGCTTATTGCAGTTAGTAGAACACCCCCTCATTTGACCTACGGTGGCTGCAAGGATTTGAGGAAGGGTCTCGTTAGGACTAAAGTTTGTTTTTCATCTTTTCAGGCCTTAATAAGTGTTAAATGTTCATACATTTTTTAATTTAAATTCTCGTGTGTGGTGGAATGTATTAGATGATAGTAGTGCACGTTGATGCTGGAAGCTACCAACAAATCAACAAAACGGAAGAAGAAGAAGAAGGACCTGCCCCCTTTGTAAATAAGGGTCACACTAAGGTAACAAAATACAACAGTTCTCTTTTTGTATAATTATTGATTAATGAAAACATGATTATTATAGTATTTGGGTGCTTCTATGAAACTGGGTTCATTTTGGTACCTGGTATTTTTCCAGCTTTTTAGACCCAATTACAAAAGAGAAATGAAGACATTTTTCCTCCCAAGATGTACCTAATGATGACCTCAGATAAATGCAAAAAAAATTATACTCTTGCTCTGAGCCATCCCAAAATTAATGCATTTCTAATAAAATATTGGGGCCAAAAATAGGACCAAAATTGGGACATGAAAAGCTATCTATAGGTGTCAGTGTATTTGAGCTGGAAAACATGACTTTAAAATGGTCTGCTATAAAGACACTGTGTTAAATTTAATGATCCTAATCGTTTTTCCAATCCAGACATGCACATTTTTTATGAATCGGCAGTCTCATTCCAGGTTTTGTATGTAACCCATTGTGTCCACTCGTGTTACAGGCAAAACCTGCCCATTTAAACACATGTAACTTGCAAATGATTTTGCAACAGCAGTCATTTTTGTGAAACACTGTGCCTTGCATAATTAGTTCAATTCCCAAAATGTACCTGTGAGAGAATATAAAGATATTAAAAAAATAGTAGTAATAGTAATAGTAATTTGCATGTCCTTTTGACTGTGTTATGCAGATTTTTGCATTAAATATAATGTAAAATAATACAAAAATGTGTTTTATCTGAAAAATAGTTTCTCTTTTATCTCAGTAAATATTTATTTTTAAAATAGACCCAAAGTGCCTCCAAACTTGCTTCATAGCATTAGTCTACATTTAATTTGAATTTTTAGCCCCATGTCCTGTTTTTAGGATCAGTTTCATAGAAGCACCCACATGTAAATTTTTTTTAATCTGAGATACTCCCAACCCCCCTGAAATGGACTTTTAATAGTATTTATTATGACTGTAGTGGGTGTAAAGAAGAAGAAAAAACACACTTCCCACTTGTTAAAAGGTCTATTTAGAGAAATCGCGCATCAGAGCAAAGGAAGGGCTATGTTGCGGTTATTTCGAATGAGGACCTTCCGTTTGGTAAATGAAGTTAGACTGAGTTAAATGTGGGAAATAGACTGCACCCCCTGACCCCGCGTCTGTTTGCCCCGCTGACGTCATACTTTCGGGAGCGCAGTGAGGGGAAGCGCACCCGTGTTTGCGCCATATGGCTGTTTGCCCTTTCCAGTCCTCCACACGCAAAAAAAAAAAAAAAAAAATCCAAGTACAGTACAAAGAAATGCGCCTGTCTCGCAACTCCGCTTTAAACAGTACCGTGTCCCTTTAAAAACGTCTGACAAAAAGCCCATATGATCCCCGAGCTCCAATCACCAATTCCTTCTGCAAAAGCAGCCTCTGCATTTTTGTCTGTCTGAATGCTACAGTAGCACGGGGGGAAAAAGATTGAGGATAAGGAAAAAACTGAAGAAATGTGACAATTTAACGGTCATTTTCATGGCGAAGGGAAAACTGGTGCGAAAGGAGTTATTCTGGGACTCCTTTGAGCCTCGAAACGCTGGATCAAAATGGTAGGCTACAGAGGAGCGCTGCATTTTTGTTTATTTTTTGTCCCTTCTTGATCTCTCTTGCAAATTTGGGCTACTTAGCAGGCCGATCAAACTTGTGTTCCTTGACTGTTTTCTGCCACTGTCTGTCACTCGTGTGTGCGCTGCGTTGTGTCCTTTGCGGTGAAGTTTGGAACTTGCCGACATAGCACAAGTTGGAAATTGAAGCTGCTGAAAGAATGCAATGGCTACAATAGCCCACATTGATGCAGAGAAGGAGTTAAATTCTTTCATATCAGGGCGATTCTGCAAAAGGCTCAGGTCGTGACTGGTGCATATAAGACAGGATGAGTATGTGAGCTGAAGTAGCCCGTTTCTCCTCAAGCCAGACAGCCAGTCCAGGACAAGTTTGTTAGGCTTTGACATTCATGCATAAATTAGAGAAATTCCTCAGTGCGGTTTAATAGAAGAGTTGATGGCACTCTTCAGCGACTCACTAACTTAATTTGGTTGGAAGTGACACTCAGGTAAAGGTGAAATTGTGCCTGAGAAATAAGCAGGATGGAAGCTTTGGTTGAGGCTGCATTGTAATAAATACATGCAAATCTAATTCCAGGCTTTGATAGTCAGACACAATGCCTGCACAAAATGTAGCTGTGCAGTAATATTGTATTTGAAGGTGTTTAATTTGAAGTGCATTTTGTCTGCCGTGTGAGGTCTAAATCCCTCTTTGACCATGCATAACCTGGTTTTATTTTTAAATCAGACACGCATCCTGACATAATCTGGAAATTTTCTACACACATGAAGACAGTCCTGTTCCCCGGCTGCACAGATAGAGTCATGGCAGTGGAGGCAGATAGTGAGGCAGACAGTCAGCTCTGTCTCCAGGGTCATTTTAGGATGCCTCATTAGGAAAGCATGTGGAGCTTGATGCAGTGGTGGAGTAATCCCAGCGCGCGTTCACATCTGGAGGCTTGGGTTAATATCTGGGTCAGGTCAGCGGGGTTAGCCCTGGTGCTCGCTGGGTGGTTTCTGGTGGGAGCAAAGAGAGACAGAGTGAGGTTTGGTTTGTGCTGTGTTTTTTCCTGTTTCTGTGTGCTTTTTTTGTGCATGCATGAGAGTAAGCTGCGATAAACAAAGTGCAAAGTGTGCTTGGCTCATTGTAGATGAATCCAATGTGAATGTGATCATAGATGGTGTATCTTTAACTACCAGGGTAAACACCAACATGCCCCAGATAATTTCTGCAGTTGCGGTGACGACATCAAAAACAGATAAATCCTAGTTAATTTTGTTCTTTCAATCAATATCCTCCTCTTATATCCCATAAGCTGTTTTATCTGCGTGAAAGATTTTTTCTATGAACATGTCTGAGATGTTTGTGTTGAATTGCACATTTTAGGCCCTTCCAACTGCTTAATTTCATTGTCAAGTCCTGAGAAGCTCCTTCTCTCTCTTCACATGGTGCTGCGAGTTTTACGTAACTCTCTATTCAGGGCATTCCTGCCCACCCTTGACTTTGAGGCTTCACTGTCTCTCGGTGCTGAGCAAGGAACTCTCTTTAGTCCTTGTGACAAGTGCAGCCATTGCAGAGCCTGGCAACAAACTCCAGCAGACATCTTCGGCCCCCAATAGGAGGCCACTCTCCTTGGAAACCCAGACCATAGGTGCTGCTAATTTATGCCCCTGAGATTAAGAACAGTGGACAAGGCAGTGCAGACAGCAAGGTCAAATGCACTGAGCTTATGTAAGGATTCTTTTGTTCTTTTTGGCTGAAGTTTGTCTGAAGTATCCTCTAAGTTAAGGAGACACTCGGACTAAACGCACTATTTTCTTGTTTCTCACATTTGAGCAGCGGTAGTGCCAGCCAGCATCGGCCTATCTTCATCTGGGAACACAGTTACTCTAATTTAACCCCTGTGGCACTTTTCTTTTTAAGAGACTTTGAACTCCATTATCAAAGAGGCCAAACAGCTTTTTTCTTTTTGCACTGCTTGATATGAGGATTTCTATTAAGCTTTCATTGTCAGGCATTTAAAGATATTAAGGGAGTTTAAAAAAGGGGGTCTGTCTAAAGTGTGTTCTTAGAGCTTTTAGCTGAATTCAGGCCAGAGAGAGAGAGAGACTTAGGAGGCGCTTTAAAGCAGATGGGAATGAGTTTTCATGCTGTTTTCAGAGAATTGCCAAGCACGAAAGTAGGAATCCTTGATCTGATCATCGTGACAAATATTTTTGGACTCGTATACAAAGATTAATGTTCCCTATCCCCAAGATGTAAGGATGCACAAATAAGTTCTTATATATTACAGTCCTTATCTGTTCATTGAAGGTGTAATCATCATTTGTGCGATGTCCATTGATTGGCTGTGGCTATAGAAAGCTGATGCTCCTCCTCTTCCTCTTTTTCCTCTCTGTCCTCTCTGACCTTCTCATCAAACATCACCTGCCTCCACACACACAGAGTATCGCCACACCAGAGAGATTCCTCTGATAAGGGCCTCTTTAGAGTCTTGTGTTTGCCTCGTCTCTCTTTGTGTCAAGCTATGAAAGGAAGATATCACAGTTTCATCCAGTGTAATACCCCTCGGCTCTGTCTGCACCTGCTCTCTGGCACACATCAGAATGATCTTTTGTCTCCGGTAGATCATTAAATATGCATTTTCATGCATTTATTTTCTGGTTGTCTGACAGAATGACACGCTCATATTTGGATTTTGCAAACAGAAGTATCTCTGTTTGTACAACCAACCAGTGTTGAGGTTGCATACTTTATTGTGCCACAGGTATTTGGCGTCACAACCCCATGTTTACTGATGAATGCATGCACAGCAGGCGAGCGTGTGTTCGTGTTGTGCACATGCGTGTGCGGCACTGGCTTGGGAACAGTGTGTTATGACTCCAGCAGAGCGGTGGTGTGTGAAGCGTTGTAACGTGTGTGCGAGGAGGAGATGCCAGCACCACGGGCCCCTCTCTTGGCCAGGCTTCCTGACTCAGCGCTTCCTCTCCCAGCTCATTGGCCCAGACACAAACTTCCTGGCAGAGCTTCAGTGCGGACGCTCTAACCTCATCGCTGCCCCCCCCATCAACCACCACCCGCCTCAAGGCAGCTCCTTTAATTATCCAACCACTCGTCCGAGTCATCTCAACTCCACACGACCAGCGGTTGATGTCTTCTTTCAACATCACTCTTGATTGGCCAACACACACACTCTGTCCCCAGATTTGCCGAACTGTCAAAACACACTACTGTTGTCCAGTTTGTTCAAAGGACAAGCTGGTGAAACGACTTTGCAAATCATGCAGCTGTGGCTATCCTGCTCACGCTGTCAAATTTTAATGTACTGTACGTCGCCAAGATGCTGCTCATGCTGTGTTCTCATCCTTATTTTTGTTTGTGCATCCCAATTTCATGCTCGGGTAAACGCGTATCAGTTGTAGATTGGCTTGTCACCTGTGCTTGCATTAACATATAGATGGAAATGTATTTAAATCTAATGGTGAAAGCTGGTGCAGCACTGCCAGGGCAAGGCTGGGGCAAGTCCAAACTGCCAGATTAGGACAAGAAAAAAGCCTACAGTGTGGAGGGGAGATTGGATGTCTAGGATTAGAGCAGCACTAATGCTGATAATATTGTCTTTATTAATTGCAGCCAGCAGTGAATGCTGTGGTTAAGAAAGTTTAATGTGTTAATAGGCTGAGGGGAATAAAATAATTAGCTAAAGCGGTGGAAAGAGAAAACAGAATAACCAGCAGCACATTTCAGTAATTTCTGATTTGCCGTTTTACCTCAAATCTCAGTCAGTTTTCTTCAGTTTGAGCTGACAGATATGGAGTTCATTTACCATTTCTTCTCCGAGACTTTTACAAATTCAGAAGTAAGACTGGAACTAATGGGTGTTTTAGTAATTGGCTGTTTAGAAGTTAATCATTTTTAAGTGCACTCCAGTGATTTACACTTTCATGTGGTTGAAAAATATTTGAAAATGTAATGTTTGCAGATTAATTTGCTGCATCTCTGTTGAATAGGTATTCCTGGTAGATACTGCAGATTATGACGTCTTTATGCAGCTTTTGGATGATTTCTGCTGATTAATTCTACACCAATCTGCATCACATGCGCCACCAGTTTATTGGATTATATAATCCCACAGCCAAGGTGTAACTATCAGCCTTAATACCATTATTATCCGATAAACTGTGCCATCCCACTGAGTATTAAAGTCCACTTTAATGTGGCTGTGCTTGTGACAGTGCAATGTGTGTGACCTCAGTCATGAGTGTGTTGCTACCCCTGCTGCTCTGGCCCCCCCTTTAGTCATTGAACATTGATTTTTATTAGCATTTTTTATCATAGCGCTGTAATGATCACCGCGGGGCTTGTTAAAAGCAGACACATCTTTACTCTAGCGAGCCCTTGTCGCTTGTGCCATTACAGATCTGGCTGATCTGTGCAAAAGCAACATGTTTGATACCAGGATAATGTGACTTCAGTCACATTTACTTCCTCTTTTTTTATCTTTATGTATCAGTGGTGTCATCTCATAGAGCAAATGTCTTAATTTCCCCTTTAAATGCATGATGATAATGCATGGATGGCTGTGGGTGAGTGCATTGAGGTTGCAGGCATGTGAGTGGATATGCTTGCACATCTGCTACTGTATATGCTTCTTCTACCTCAAGGTCAGTGCTGGGTCTCTGTGCTGATTGGATTTAGAGGAGAGGAGGGAGTGCAGTCTGCAGACAGAGGAGAAATCTTCCACTAGACACAAACACTAACGGAAGGGAGACAACTTGGCAGACTGCTTTCCATCCATGCCATGTCTAGCCCTGCTGGTATTCTAGGCCAGATAACACCTCGAGGATTAAGCCAGGCCACGATCCTCACCCAGAGAATCTGAATTTGCTCCCTCTGGCTCAGCATCTCGGGACTGAACCTGGCTGACGTGTGGCGTCAGCAGCGAAGGTCTGGTGAGCACACAGAGGGCACAGTGTCAGTCATTACCCTGATGACTTTTTAATGGCTGTCTGATTGGACTCCGCCAGAGATGACATGCCCTTGTCCCGTTCTCTTTGGTTGTGTTTACTTGTGAGCTGATCCATTTCCCACCACCTCAAAGGACTGTGATGTTACTGTGATGTTGTAATTGGTTGATCTCTTTGTGGAGAGTTTGTATTCAGCCTTGTCATGCTCTGCTCGTGTCTGTGCTCATGATGACTCAGGGATATGTGTGTAGGGTGGGAGCTGCTCTGCTACCATCTCTATGCCAGTGAGTGTGATGAGGCCTGACACGGTGCCCACTCTCCTTCCTCCGGGTGTCAGTCACATCGAGCCCTGTGCCGGGCCCCTCAGCAGGAGGCCCTCACATTGCAGAGGGCTGCTGAGTGTGCTCTTTACTGTAGGTTGAAGTGCGTGGGTGGAAGTGGCAGAACCCTTGACTCCCCACCTCCCCACAGGGTGACAATAGAGCCAGGGCATGAGCTCATGGGATTCCTGTCATACAGTCTGTGGATGGGTGGGTGATCTGTTGTGGTTCTCTTGTTGTCATTTCATCATTTTCAAGTGCAGACACATCACTGTGCATATGGACAGTTTGACACTTAGCTGCTAGCAAGTTGAATCTAAGTGACACTTCAATAAAAAGAATCAAGTTTGACTAAGATGAAGATAGTGGTGAAAAGTTAATCCATAAAGTAAGCTTTAGTTTGTTAAATGTGAGGACTCTAAGTTTAAATGTTTAAGGTGGTAGCCTATATATAATATCTGTAGGTTTTCAACTGTCAGTGAGAGTCCAGGATTTCACTAAAATGAGTGATGACTCTAACAACTAATAACCAGATTAATTGGAGATGAATACTGGGATTAGCTGCGACATCATACACATTTGTAATAATCAAAAAATGTAAACGTTTCACAACAATATGAACTGAAACATGTTTGCATAATGTTTGCTTGCTTTATGATGCTAAATTCTTTATGTATTCAGAAGGAAAATTGGAATCCTTATAGATTAGATATTGGTTATCTATAAAAATGCAAAAAGTAATACAACAACTTTAGGAAATTTCAAAGTAAATTATTACATTTGATTACTTTTTGATTTATATGTATGTATATATATATATATATATATATATATGTTCTCAATTTGATTTATTTGCAGATGAAAAGTAGTGTGAAGTCAAATGAGAATAAATCTGAAAATATGTGCATACTCCCAAATGAATGCAGCCTGAGTGAGCTCTGTGTCAGCCTTCGTACTCTTGATGGTGTTGGACTCAAATTTGTTCCAGCAGCTCGGTATCTGAGCATAACAAAATGCAAAGCAACAGAATGATAGTTGTATTCTATACCTCCGGTGTTATTTATTCATTTATTTATGAAGCACTAGAGTTGGTATATGATAAAATATGGATTGGTACTACTGCTGTTCATAGCATTTACTTAAACTTGTATTTCCTTTCTTTTCACTGTTTTCTTTATGACTGTATTGTCATATTTTCTTTCTTTCCTAGTTGGTTTCTGTTTTTAGCTGCCTTTTAACACCAGGCCAGGACAACAGATGAAAATTATCCCTGTTGGCTAATCCTGTCTCATTTACAGCCTCTGTTGATTAATGAGTGCTGTCCCTGTCAAATAAAGCAATAAATGAAATGAAATGTCAAAGTGAAAACAGATTTCTTCAATCCAATATCAGTTAATTAAAAAAAAAAGTAATGAGTTGATATAAATACTTCAAGTAAGTATTTAGTATTTATACATGCACCTTTGGCTGAAGTCACATCATTAAGTCTTTGTGCAAAGATCTAAATCAGGTTCAAACTTCTGGACCCTGCAAATTTACTCCAGAATTGCTCAAGCTCCGTCAGGTTGCTCTGGGGTCCATTGTTAACATCCTTTTTCAAGTCCATCCTCAAGTTCTACACTAGATTGATTTCTGGACTTTGACTTGCCCACTCCTGAACATTCACCTTGTCTTTAAACCATTTCCATGTAACCTTCGGTGTATGTTTCAGCTCATTGTCTTGCTGGACAGTAAAATCTTCTCCCAAGTTGCACTTCCCTTGCACACTGAATCACATTGTCCTCTTGGATTTTCCATTTAGCTGCAGTCGTTCCAGCCTCTGCCTGTACGGGTCTTCCAGCGCCTCCTGCTGAGAAGCATTCCTGCATGATGCTCCCACCACCACGCTTCATGGTGGGGATGGTGTGTTTTTAGTGATGTGCAGTGTTTGATGTCTTGTCCAATAGCCAGAAAGCTCCTTTGGTCTCATCAAACCAAGGAACTCTCTTCCAAGTCGACCTAGGAATGTCCCACCTGCCCTCGTGTTAAGTCTAGTGCAGGTTTTTTTCAAAAGTGGCTTCCTCTTTTTCATTCTCCCATAAACCTTTGACTGTTGAAGAACCCGGACACCAGTTGTCATCGGAAAAGTCTCCTCCATCTCAGTTGCTGAAACTTGTAACTCCTAAGTCGTTTAATTTGTGGATTTAACTGATCTCCAGGGGATATTTGGTGATTTGGAACGTTTTCTGCATTCAGCCCCTGACTTATACTTTTCAGTAACCTTTTCTTGGAGCTGTTTGGAGTGTTCTTTTGTCTTCATTGTGTAATTGTAGCTAGAAATACTGATTAATTAGTTACTAGACCTTCCAGACACAAGTGTCTTTATACTTTAATCACTTGAGATGCATTCACAGCACTCATTTCACTAGTTATGAGACCACAAGCACAAACTGGCTGGTACTCTGTTCAATTCGGTCAGCTACTTCCAAGGGGGTGAATATTTAAGCCATCACTTTAATTAATTGGCATTATATGGTTGATATTTGACGTTTTTTTTTTTTTTTTTGTAAATTCTTACCAAAGCCAACATTTTTGAAAGGAAAAAAAAAAAGGGTAAAATGATTTATACTCATATTTATTTTGACATAAAGCATTTGTGTCTGTAATATTTAGACTACTAAGTGTAATTAAATTATATTGTTACCCAACACTAGATATTAATAGGTCTATGCCATGGGCTTAGGTGTTTGAAAAGTCAAACATGAAGGAGGGGATGTAAGAGGACATTGAGTTCAGTCTGAGCCGTTATGGAGGCAGACGAAGAGAAAGCTTTAACCCCCCGCAGTGTTCTCCCCCGGGACTCCCTCCTGCCTGAATACAACCTGCCCTCCCTCGCACTATTGATGTGTCCATGACTCTGTGTTGTGCTCTGACATTGGCCTCTGCTAATGGCTCAGTGTGTTCACTGGTCAGCAAGCAAACAAGACAGTCAAGGCTGCTGTTCTTTATAGTTCCCTGCTCATAAATCTGCCGTGATGCATGGTGTGCACACTTTTGGATATGTAGAACACAATATGGTCGGGAATATTTTAAACCGAAAATAAGGTGTAGTTTTACTCATGTTTGTTCAGTTACAGGTTTACAGTGCATGAGCCATTAGAAGGATTTATTTAACAGATAAGTGTCCACTACATTACCATCAACAGACAGGGGGACTTTTAAAATGGCAGCTCTGTGGAGGTCACGGCATATCCACTCTGTAGCCGAGCTGCACAGTGACGGAGATGCGGACTTTACAGAGTAGTAAATCCACACAGATCGCCAAGTGCAAAGGTGTGGGAGAGAGAGGGCATTTTCACCAGAGAAAGTCAAATTAAAAAGAGGGAGTTCAGGCTTCTGGATTCTCAGACTCAGCACTGTCTGGCTCCGTTTCAGGAGTCGAGCCACTGCCAAGTGCATACCACTGGGCCCGACATGGCCGAGCTGGGCGAGGATTCACCACTAACAGAATCTACTGATACAATTTGCAAGATTTGACTGACATCACCATCAGCAAGGAAAACTAAAGTAACAGCTTTTCAGCAACAATAAGCAGTGAAATATTTTTTCTCATAAATCATGCAGGCTCCTCTTGGGCCCCACCGGTAATCCTGTGCATCATCCATCACAGGTTCATCAAAAGTGGATTAGAGCTAAAGTAGTCAAAGTTTCAAACTATGAATTTTAATTAATGCAATGCCTTCAGGCTGATCAGGGAAATGTTTTCAGATGATGCAATTATCTTTCCAAAAAGCATCAACCTTACAAATTTGAACAAATTTGACATCAGACTCATACTCGGGTAAAATATTTTCCCTTTAATACAGCAGCCCATTAGACAAGTTAACCAACTTAAAGCTGCATTTGTTTTTGTGTGGGTTGTCACCACTCAGTGTGTTAAAGTTTGACATTTAATTAAAGTGCTTCCATCAGGCCAATTAGTATAATTTGTTAGAGAAAAAAAATGTGATTTAACTACATTCCAGTGCTAAATGGTGTAAGGCTTAACACTACAGCACATAAATATTGCAGTATGGTTATTTTCAGGTCTCATTTATCTCCAGCATGAGCAGAACCTTCTCCCTCTGAAACATATAAGGAGCATATGAAGTTCAGCGATGGTGGATTAACACACATAAACCTTGAGAGGAATCTTGAGACCCTCAGAGGCCTCTACAATGCAAGAGGATCTCCTCACATGTTGTGTTTGGCAGATGATGAAATGATCTGAGTGGAAAAGCTGTACAGAGCTTTGATTGAAGCTCGTTTAAATGACACCTCTTGTTGGGTGCGTCGGTAATCCCCCCGCTGCGTGTTTGTCACGGGTCAGGCCAGATATGAATAATGTATTGGGAGACATCTGACTGAGAGGCTGGGTAGAGGTGGCACTCCCTCTAATGACAGCAAACAAGCTCTCTCCCTGACATTTCCAAGAAAGGGGGGAGGCAGAGTGAGAATAGGTGCGGGAGATAATGACGCACAGAGATGGAGGGAGTTTGAAGTACTCCGGTTATGATTACAGTATGTGATGAAATGTGACAGCATGGCTTCATCTATAGAGCTTATTGTGATAAACACTGCAGCTGCATGGCGACTACAGGTATTCACTGTGATTTAATAGTCCTGAATCATCGCTCATTGCAGTCCTGTCATTCTGTGGTTTATTAGGTTCACTACAGCATGTACATTGTATAGTTAAATGATAGACTTCAGGTCTGAATATTCACCAGAACATTTTATATTCTCACATGTGAGCACATGAATGATATTTTGTCACAGAAGTTTCTTTATTGTAAAAATTATTTAAGTGGAGCAGCCTGTCAGCCCCTTTCAGATGGAAACGAAAACCTGAAATGCATAATCACATTTTCTAATTAGGTAGGTGAGTACAGGCTCTACATTCAGATCCATTAAGGGGTTCTATGTACTATTAATATTCCAAACCTTAACCTAACTTAAGCTTACCTTCAGTCTTATTACATCTACCAAAACCATCCATGAATCGACTCTGCGTATCCACAGACTGTATCACTCACTGAATAAAGTATAAAGCTCATTATTTACACACGTCTGTATTATGGTATCATCAAATTTTCCTCTTCAAAAACCCAACTCATAGCTGTTTATTTTGCTCTGTTAGCTTAGCTCTGTGTTTAGACAGAAAACAGCCACAGTAAAACTATAAATCACAAATATTTTCTGTGCAATTTGTGTTGTCAGTAGCTGCACTAAAGGTCTGTTTGGAATCATCCAAACAAGGTCAGAACTATCACAGTTCAGTCTGAATCATGGATGAACAAATGGCAACTTAGCAAAGATGATAACATCGCATATAATAATAACTTTATACCTATAAGCCTCATAATCAAACTCACCCGTGTGTAAGAAACAATGTGAATTCAGCATCAAACTCCATTCTTTTCATTTAGAGCTGTGTTCAGTGGTGAAAACAACAACAGTGCTTCTATCTTTTTTTCACTTTGTCACTTTTTTTGGACTCTAAAAGTTGTTTCTCAGCGGTTCTCATCCCGTCCAGTCTCTTTCTGATACTTTGGTCAAAGGCCCTGCGGTGTTGGTTTTCCTCACCATGGGAGTTCAGCAGAGTGACTCACCACTCCCTTTAGGTTTCACATCAATTTATTGGACTGTCGGGTTAAAAAGATTTCATTCATAACTCTTCAATCTTTATTCCCAACACTTTAATGATACTTGTGTGCTATATTTTAATGTTTGAAAGTAGAAGTACTACATATAGCACCTACGCAGAAGTATATAAGAAAAAATCTAAGTATGAAAAGCAAATCAGTGATCATGCAATAAAGTAATCACTGTCAGCGCTTCACTATTATATATGATGTTTTTGAATTTATAATTATGTGTTTTAATGTTAAGTTTAATCTGTAGTAGTGCATGATTAAAACCAGCCCACCAAAGGGTCCAGTCCATGAGATGAATTTTTGAAATGCAGAAATTACACTAAAGATATTAACAATCAGGGGTGTTTAAAATCTTTTGAGTTCATATGCCACAAACAGACCAATATGATCTAAAATGAATCTGACGAGTAAAATACTATTACAACCTATAAATAATAACTCCAAATCATTCTCTTTTGTTTTAGTGTAAAAAGTAAAATTCTATAAAAATGTTGACATTTACAAACTATCCTTTCACACAAAATGTGAAGAACCTGAACAAATATGAACAGTATGAAATGTCTCAAGAGAAATAAGTGCAATTTTAACAATATTCAGCCCATTACCACATGTTTTGAGTATTTGTAGATCCACTGTGATCTGTAAGTTGTAATGCACATGTCAGTGATAAACTGAGGCATAATATTGTTAAAATTGCACTTACTTTTCTTAAGGAATTTCAGGTTGTTCATGTTATTCACATTTTTAAGGAAACTTTCTTGATGTAAGAACTTTCATAATTTAATTTAACTTTTTCACTGTTATGTTAGTGGTTCACTTGAGATCATATTGGGCTGAATGTGACCCCTGAACTAAAATGAGTTTGACACCCCTGTTCTATACAATGTAAAAGGATCATACAGTCACGGAAAAAAATATTAGACCATCAAAAGTCATCAAAAACAACGGTTATGCAGTCAAGTACTAACTCCTGTGTATCATGTGACTAAAACAGACAGAAAAGAAAATATGGAATGAATAAAAGCACTGTTTTTGTCAGTACAATGAC
>JAPQRP010000015.1:21499886-21514498 GCA_037367295.1 Apogon hyalosoma | reverse complement strand
CATTCCTGCACTTATGTGTGAATAGTTGATGTAATGACCTTCATGAAAAAACATTAAAATATGTGATTCAAGGTCTAGATTCACGCTGTCTCTCTCTCTCTCTCTCCTTTTTTTAATATATTTTTGAAAAGGACAAATAAAAATAACACACCAGTTACTAATAAACTACCACTTATAAAAGTATTTTGTGTAAAAATGTTAATTCTATGTCATTTCAGAACTGTAGTGAGCGCTTCCAGTACAAATACCAGCTGCGTTCTCACATGAGCATCCACATCGGACACAAGCAGTTCATGTGCCAGTGGTGTGGAAAGGACTTCAACATGAAACAGTACTTTGATGAACACATGAAGACACACACTGGTAGGTCACTTTGCTTCAGGACTTTACAGTTCAGTACAGTGTTGAAGTTGTGGATTGCAACCTCCTGAATACCCCTCACCTTATCCTTCCCCTATGATGGCCATAAAAAGAAAAAGTCCTCTGTAGAACCAGTGTTTGTGTTTTCTGTTTTGGGCTTTCTGGTTAACAAGGTAATATATGGCATTCCGGTAAAACTTGCTTTTCACTTTAACTTTTTAGAAAACGAGACTGTTTTTCACTTTGTCGCCAGCAGTGTCACATGGTTGGTTTATAACTCTTGTCACGCATTCCATTTATTTTCCTCACATAAGCCACCTGATAACACCCTGTAATGTGTTTCAGTAGCATCCAGTCACTGGTAGAATATTATCATTTGTAATATTGCAATTCATGTTATAATGATATATCATATGAATTATGACTTCAAGATATCTCAATAATAACTCCCACTGGTGAACAAGCAAAGAAGAAACATTCTCACGATATCAACTTTTTGCTTGTTTTAATGATGGCTGCTCCCTGCTGGCAACAAAGTGAAATACATTCTAGTTGTCCAATAAATCAAAGCGAGTAACAACTTTTAATGCACCGTTTTATTTTGCCTTAAGTAAAACTCATATGAACCACAGTGATATTGTTCAGTGTTTTATGTCCATTTTAAGAAGAAGAGGAAAAAGTTGATATTGTGTCGCTATAGAAACATGGCAGCACAGCAGACCATGTTAACAGTGACTGCCTCCATAGATATAAATGGTACATTCTGTAAAGTACTTTGTGATTTTATCTATGAAAAGTACTATATAAATAAAATTTACTTATTTAAGTATTCTGGGGTTAAAAAACAATCTTTTAAAATTTTCAAGAGATTATACAATAATGAGGCAATGATTGACAATTCTATTCTGTTTCCACAGTTTGATCTTCCAGATGTTTAAATGTTATGAGGTTATTTATCAGCTCTGTCTCTCATGCTGCAGGAGAGAAGCCGTACATCTGTGAGATCTGTGGGAAAAGCTTCACCAGCCGGCCCAACATGAAGCGCCACCGCCGCACCCACACCGGAGAGAAGCCCTACCCCTGCGAGGTGTGTGGCCAGCGCTTCCGCTTCTCCAACATGCTCAAAGCCCACAGGGAGAAATGCTTCCGTGTCAGTGGCGCCATGGTTACTGACGGCAACGACCCCCTGGGCCTCGACCAGCCCCTCTCCTCACCTGCTGTGGACTCTTCTGGTCAGGTCCAACTTGGGACGATGCTTCCCGCTACATCTGCAACCACACCCGCTGCTCCCTCTAGCCCACACCCCCTCCACGGCACCCAGATGTCCCTCCCCCTGCTGCACTCCATGGGGGGGCTGCCTCCTGCCGTGCATTTACCCCCACCACCTCCACTGTTCTCTGCCGGTAGGATGAACTCCAACAACTAACAAATCTCTGTAGCATCAAAAGCACTTTCTTAATTTTTGTTTTCTTTGAGCTTAAACTGTTAAGGCGAACATTTGCAGAGAGGTTAAAACTGTATGAAGGCAACATGGAGGCCTCATAAAAACACGTACATCCACCACAATAAGATATAGTAATTTTTTACTCTGTGAATACAATAGATAACCTCAGAGTCCGCTTGGACGTGTCGTCACTACACTTCTCCTCATGAATTTCACAGCTCTGTTCTGGTTTTATTTGGGATTCTCCAATGCCACACACATCTCCAGAGCCTTGCACAATGCATTGATTGTAGCATCTTTTTAAAGTGGGAGGAACACTCTAAATCATACCAGTCATCAGTCAAGTGAGAACCCCACTATGATGAGAAAAAAAAAAAAGATTTATTTTTGATTGTTCTCTGCCCAGATGTAGCGAGTGGTTCAGATATGACCCAGCAATAACCAAATGCTGATTTGTCTTTGAGTATATACATGTATATGGCATTGCCAGTAACCAAATCCTGTTAGCTCACCTTCTATAGTTAGGTAATGTTATACAGCATTTATAATCAACCCTGCACCTTACATTTAACTCTAGTGATATTTAAAATGTATTCCTACATGTCTTCATTTTTATAATTGTGACTGTGTGTAATTTGTGGCACGTTACATCATTTATAAAGACAAAAGAGAAGTCATGACCCGTGGAGAGTCGGCAGTGCAATGGTGTGGTGTGTATGTGTGACGTTTGTGATGGTGTGTGTGTGAAATGAATCAGTCTGGTGCTGATGGAGATGAGATCTACACTCAGCCAACCAACGTTCGAGCTTCCCTAAGTTGAGGAGATGGAGTAAATTGTTGACTCATCTTTTGCTTACATTAAGCAAGTGTGCTCCTCACCTGTAGATCTGGCTTTGAAATAATAAGGCACTTTTCTGTAAGTTGTTGGTGAAAGCTAATGTAATCAGACCTACAGTGTATTTGTGGGTTTAAATCTAATGTTAATGTTACTGACGTCTCATTTCCTACCCAAACTCAGTCTGTGTAATTAGTCAGCAAAATACCAAGAACCTAGGGATAGAAACTATTCACACACGCCTGCTTGCATACCCAAATTAAGTGTGTACATGTCATCAAGATGTAATCCATATTGTGAGATGATAAATAATGTTTTCCAATGCCTCAATCCCTCATAAAGCACTAACTGTTATTACATGTGGCACAACAGAGCTCATCACTAAAAGGGCTCCTCGCTGTTGATTCACTTTTCCAAATCAGTCAGATGTTCCAATAGAAGATAAACAAAGGTACATGTAGTACGTTATACACCGCAGAAATGTGTAGCCCTACATGCACTTTTGATAAATGTTACAGATGTACTTGGAGTAGAACTGCGAATTGTAAAGAATTCTTTTCTAGCAAAATATTTTAATGGAGTATTTTTGGTATTTTGGAGAATATGCTTCTGTATTTGAGAGGGTTGAAACTGAATAGGAAGCTACAGCTAACAGTCTGTTAGCTTAGCATAAAGGTAGAAAACACAAACGGCTTGCCAAGCTGTGGCTGTTCGACAAAACTCCACTGGTTACATGTGTGTATGCATACATATGGATACATCTATTTAAAACTCCCAGCAACGGCAAAATTTAAAGACCGTAAGATTCACCCATTTCCATACATTTTTGTCAGAGCCATGGAAATTGTTTTGCTTTTTATGCTAAGATAAGCTAATTAGCTGCTAGCTGTAGCCTAATGTTTCTCATAAAAATTGGAAACCATTGTATACACTGCTTGGTTAGTAAACAAATAATAAATAAGCATATTTCCCCAAACTATGCCGAACTATCCCTGTAAGTCAAACTTTTCAATCAATTTCTAGTCCAAAAAGAACATGTGCACTAATATTGATGCACTCCCGCTCACTTTATCTATTTAGCCTACTTGTAGTGTAGCATTAACCTGTAAATATTGTTAAAACGTGTTCCTTGTGATTAATTCCTCATGTTTACATTGGGAGAGTCAGCTGAATGTTCCCCCACATGTGTCTTGGTTGGTACTACCGAAAGTTGGAATTTGTGGATAAGCTTTTGTAAATGTGATAAGCTGTTTTTTTTTTTTGTTTGTTTTTTTTCATTTATTTAAACATTGTAAGCACCTTAGTGTAGTGTCATGTCATAGCCCACCCTTTTTATGCTTAAACTGCCATGGTTAAATGATTACGGCCACATCAAGTGTTATTTGAGAATGGTACTTTTTTTCTTCTTCGACACATGTTTTATACTTTTATTTGCTGCTTTTGTACAGGGTCCAGTTTGAGACTGGCCCTTTAAATGAAAAGACTAGAGCTGTAGAATTGTTTAACATATTCTGGCTCTGATAAAGCCAATGTAGCCTTACTGGACGGAGAGTTCCAGAGTCAGAAATGAGCTACAGCAAATACACAGAAACAAACAAAAAAAAAAGAAACATGATGTAGTTTCAGGAGATAACGGACTACTGTTTATCCTGGTCTGGTCATTAGTACATGGGGATGCTGAATGTTGTTACAGAGAAAAGACACCCTGTCGATGACACACAAACACAATGACTGTTGCGCTCTCAGTAAACTGCACTCTCTCTGCAGTTTTACACTAACTAAACCTTTCTGTAACATGGAAGGTCTGATAATAATCTCAAGAGCACATTATCATCCGTCGTGTTTCTGTGATTGTTATAACAGAAACCCATATTTTGGGATCATAAAAAGGTTTAGAGTAATACTCTTCCCACTTCACTGTTTTGAGAAGCACTAGCCCAAGAGACAATACTGAGATACTGTGGTTATAGTTAGTGATATTTCATTGTATTTGCCTTATATTTGGAGGGATTTGAATGTTTTTTGTTATGGATAGCGATAGAAGAATATGGTAAATGAGGAGAAATAGTAGGTAATACTACTGATTTATGCACTTTGAATTTGATTGCCACACTAGCCCATAATATATCCATAAAACAAATAGCAAATACATGGAATATAAGTAGCAGAGATGTGTACTGGGAAAATTCCAGTTAAAACAAGTCCAAAGGCTGTGTTTTTTTTACATTTAAATGTGGATTTTGATGTGCACATCACAGTCTCTGTTTGATTTGTTCAGATTTGATTAAGGTTGAGGTTAGTTCGTGGTAGGCTGAGTTGCTGTGGCAGATCGGGGCCTGACCTGTGTTTTGTTTCCCAGAATAACTCTGTGGATCATTTGCTGTGGTGTGGCATGCTGCACAGTTAGATAACTCAGCTTTGAGGAGTCAGTTAAGTGTCACCCTATGTTAAACATGTTATTGTGCAGTATAGCTGTATTTCAGTGTGTGCCACTCTCATGCATTTGTAACTTGTCCCTGTGGGTGGGTACAGCTACATATGTTTCTGATTGGTTTGTGTGCTGATCACTAGAAAGAGAAATTAATATGGGTCTAAGGAGAGGCTTGTTATGTGACTTTTCATGCAATAAGTAAAGGAAGGTGCCAAATTAATTTAAAGACATAAATGATTGCGAGCACTTTATTCTAAAACATCTAGTAGAGTTCTAAAGCTGACAAAATATCAGTGATTTAAATTTAAAGCGTCAAATGGCTGATTTTATCTTGGTATTTTGTGCATATTTTTGTGTTCCAAGTTCATCACAAAAATATGCAGTATTTGCTAAAATTATATCCTATTCAGTCTGGAATAGCACATATAGTAAGGGGACATAACAAAATGCACAGTTATTGTACTATACATATGTCAGCTCAAAACATAACAGTTGAATCTGCCTTATTAGTAATGACATGATATATATATTAAATATAATCCATCACAGATACAGTTATAGGTGGATCACAATAAGGAGGCCAAGATTTGCCTGGAACCAAAACTATTGGTTTTCACTGTATTCTATCTGGATCTTGGTATGAAAATAAAGTCTGTAGAAAACAGGAGTTGTTTGCTAATCCTTCTGACGTGGATTGTTTAGTGAATAAGTCTTCCTTAAATCCAACTGTAAAGGAGATGAACCCTGTGTCTGGCTTCATCAGAACCACAGTGTGGAGCATGAACTGAGATTTGTTATTTCTGACAGCCCATAAATCCTGAAAAAGTATGAAACAGATCGATTTTATAGTGGTTATTCTTTTCTTAGAACATGTTATAAAGTTAAGTGGCGGTGAAAGATGGGATGTTTTGCACAGTGTATAGGATTCCTACATTCTAGGCAAGTAGACTTTGTGTCTTTTAATTAGCCAAATTCTCCTTTACTGCAGCCAAAGGCTTGTATTAGATTAGGTAAAGGTGGACCTGCCCTTGTCCTCTAATGAGGGTTTGTCAGTGATTAAGTTGGTGTCTAGACGCCACGGTGACTGTTTATTCTGCATTGCACTTGCAAGGCAAATGTTTGTCACAATAAAATGATGAGATTGGAAGTTTGTAATAAGCAGTGAGTGCTCATGGGATGGCCAACTTGGCTCTCTAGTGGGACTTGTAGTTTTTAGGCTTTATCTGCTAGAGCTTAACCTTGTATCCAAAAGGATTTGATTCTATGGCCTTCATCTTGAAGGGCAGTGTTGGGTTTGAAGCTGTAGTATTGTAGTAAAAAGTACTACATCTCCATAAGGACAGTGAGCAGAAAGTATTTTGCGTAAGGATTTAAAGAAATATGTTGCTCTTTTAAAGAGGAATTCTTGTTTTGTCATTTTAATGGGGAATTGAGGAGCAGCTTTGTTTTTATGCCCTCATTTTGGATGCAAACAAGAATATGAAACTGAAAAACAGGTTTTGTTGGTTATTTTGCTTGTGGAAGTTTGGTTAACTAATGCATTAATTTGACAGAGACTTCTCCCTTTCGGGCAAAGATATATCTGTGATGGTAACCATAGGCAACTTGCCATAGAAATTTCAGAGATGTATTAGAATTATCCACACACCCTGTTCATTTTCCATACTTACTCATATTGCAGCTGTGTTAAAGAAATCATAATGTGTACTGTTATTCTCTGATTCTCTACTTTATAATGTAAACACTATGTCTTAGTTAACTCTGGTGTACAAAGACCATGTGTAGGCAGTAGTTGTCAAGTTCAGCTATATTATAAATACTAAAACAGTAAAAGGACAATAGTGTCTAGAGGTGCTATTAACATTAGACTGTATTTTCTGTCTTTTATTGTATTATTGACTAGTGTTTACTGTCTGTAACACAGCAGAGCGTAATGAAATCATTTCAATATTAAACAGTATAGATATATTATTGCAAAATCAGATGTGTGTTGTGTTTTTGTTTCTGAGCACTGGAAGGAGTCACACTTTATTACAATGTTTTATATCTATATGATGTTCAGTTATTCTTCTCAAACACATCATACTGTGCTGCTTTGCTGCCACCTGTTGGGAAATACACAACCACTTGACAACAGGTTTTCTATAACAATACAGACTCTGTTAGGGTAACACTTTTTATTCCATGAAGAATTCTACAATGTCATCTCAAAGCAGTAAAACATACATATAAAAAGATTGTCAATCATGACACAACTGACCATTGTAAAAGGCTGTAAAATAATCAGATTTGGAGCTTTAAATACAACAGTGTAAAAGCTAACTATATTTTTCTCAACAAATACACTGAACACAATAACCACGTTGAAGACCGTTATCCAGTGAAGTTTTACATTTTGGTGAGACGCAGGGTGTTGAGTCGGACCCCCAGAATTGTGGCCCCTGAGGCGTACTGGATCTCTCTGAGGATCCCATTCCAGTTTTTCTCAGACTCATTTAACCTGTAGATTTTAACAGATATTGATTATGAAAGATGACAGCCAATGAATGATCAGCACAGTGTTTGCATTAAGGTCGACTTATGACTGTTTGGATTTAAGTGACTGTGATCAATCTAAACATGCATTAATGTCACTATAATACAAGTTATATCCATCAGAGATAAGACGTGTGAAATCTTGCATTCTTTGATGAGATAAATTGGCCAACAAGTAACAAAAGTGTTGGTTGGGTGATGTTTTTAACGTATATGTAAGATAAAGTTTTATTACATATATGCATAGATTTACAAATATTTTAAGATTAGACAAGAAGGAATCTGAAAAATTAATGTATTCTCGTGTGGTGCAGGCAGTGTTTTAAGGTAGAACTAGTAGCTCAGACATAAAAATTCCACGGTGCACAGTCTCTTACCAAGTTTCAAATCTTGAAAAAATGAAAAATATAGCAACTGGCATTTTAGACTCAATTTTCCCTCCTGAAGTTTCACTAATTTTATTCTTGAAGCATTTTGCTTATAGAATATTTTATCATGTATAACAATATACCATGCAAAAACAAACAAGAATTTTCCTTTTTTTTTTTTTTTTTTTTTTACAAATTTAACTCCACAAAGCCCAACTGATTTATACTAGGGTGATTAATGATGTACTTGAAGAAACCACCTTAAATGGCACTAATAACAAATGATGATCCAGTTGAACCACAAGTACCATGAAGTACAATGGAATGAACCCCCACTGTGAGTGTTAATGGACAACGAGGACACATTCAGGTCAGATCACCTACTACACTGTCTTTATGGTGTCTTTCACATGAATGTACAAACTTTGTGTGACTGTGACTCACCTCCAGACATCATTCATTTCTTTGGGAACGATCTCGTCGCTGTCCTCCAGAGGCATCATGGCAAAACCCCCTACAGCGTAGAGCAAGCCGGCCAAAGACACCAGGTTCAGAGAACTACGCTCTTGAGGAAACGTGATGAAGTCTGACCACCTGGAAAAGTGAACAGAGGTACAGTTCTTTAAGGTGCAATCCATTGTTCAAACCTTTAAAAGCTACATATTCTCAGGAAGATTATTGTTGTGTGGCTGGTTTTCCTCCACAAGTACAGCTTATATATACGTATGCATGACCACTCATTAAGTGCCATAAGTTTTAAAAAAAAACACACAATTTGTGGAACCTTTCCTCTTTTTTCAAGTAACTTACTTGTTTGAGGCGATGTCGTAGACCTCCACAGAGCCTGTCAGTCCGTTGTCGGTGACTCCTGCTGCCACATAGATGTTATTATTATGAACAGTGGCTCCAAATAAGGAGCGGCCGATCTTCATTGGAGCAAGCTCTTTCCATTGAAATGTCTTGGCATCATATGCACACATCTTCCTCAGACAGCGTCTTTAGACAAAAAATGAGAGCGGGAGTGTACTTTCTCATTATTCCACACCCTGGTCCATGTATTATATGGCAATGCAGGCAAAATAAATATACTGCTTGTATTGATTGGTTTTCTATCCAAAATCACTCACTTGTCATCTCCCTTTCCTCCAATCACATAAACGACATCATTGTGAGATAGTGTTGCATGTCCGTAGACTGAGTAAGGCAGAGGTTCAGATTCTCCCCATTTAAATGATCTATGGATGAAAAACCATAGAAGTTAAATTCATTTCATAAGTTTAAAGAATTCCTTATTTTTGTCCATAATTTGTGACTGATGTTCTTAAACTTGTACACACTGTCTATCATAGACCAAAACTGAGTCCAGGGTGCGCTCCTGATCCTTCAGCTCCTTCCCCCCCAACACAAAGATGGAGTTCTCTGCCTCGCCAAGTCCAAACAGGAAGCGGGGAGACGGGAGGGGAGGCATCCCCAGCCAATCAGCGCTGACCGGATCATACTGAGGTCACAAAGTCATACACGTGTGAATGGGTGAAGTCTACTGCAGATGCATTTAAACACATTACATATGCTTTGTAGACTGATGACACATATTCTTTATCAGTTCATTCTACCTGTTAATCTCACTATTATTACCTGAGCATGTCACATACCTGTAGGAAGTAGGAGCACAGTGGATTTTCTTTGTTCTGTTCATCAAAGAATAATCCTCCAGCCACAAAGATCTGATTCTCTTTCGTGACCAAACTGATGTGATTTTTGGGAATTTGTGTCGACAGCGATGCTACAAAGCAGTCGTTCCCTGATGGATCATAGGCCACAGCACCTGTGTCATTTATCATTAATATCAAGTCTCTGGCAAACATACCAAATCGCAGGTTATCGTTCAGGATCCCTGGGAGGAGACCTTCCTCCTCCTCTTTATCCTCATCCTCTCCATCTCTCTCTTCTCCACTCTCTGTATTGCTTTTGCTTTTTTTAACTTCCGGCATTTTCCCAGCGTGAGCATCCCTCACCAGCTGGAGTTTGTGCTGTAACTCAGAAGTGGAGGAGATCAGTTTGTGTTTTTCCACTTTTTCTTTCAGGTAATCCTCAGAGACCAGACGCAAACGAACACAATCCAGCAAACCTGGCAGCTCTTTTTCTCGGTTTTCTGTGTCACGGGACACCCAGTTCATCAGAGCCTCGAATACTGCTTCTTCTGTCTCCACATTTAGATTATCATTTGCTAAAATGGCTGCCAGCTCACTGGGGTGCAGCTGGAGGAACTCTTCATCTCTGGTGATAAGCTGGAAGCGTTCACAGGCGTAGTTTCGGGCGGTAATCGCCAGCCTGGGACAGTCCAGCATCAGGCCCAGCCTGAAGATCGCCAAGCAGTTGCTGAGACTCAGGCGCTTTTGTAGGAAAGACACACATACTGTAAAAATTGAGGGAATCTGATAAATGTTAGCAACAGCAAAGATGTCCTGAACGTTCTGCTCTGTCACATTGATTTTGGAGGTGTACAGGTATTTCAAAACCAGACCCATGACTCCAGGTTCCACATCCTCCAGGACGATCTCTCTCTTTTTGCTCTCATCCAGATCAGACAGAAAAATGGACCTGAAGTAAGAGCTGCAGGCACACAGGACAAGCCGGTGACAGGGGAACTCCTTGTCTTTGATCTTCAGCACACAGTCGACCAGCTTATCGCTCTCCAGCAGGTCATACAGGCCGTCCTGGAGCAGCGTCTGCTGGTACATCCGGGGCTCGTCCATCGGGTTCACCGGTAGAGCCATTGTGGGCAGGATGAGGTTTGAAGAGCCTTTCAGGGGCTTCAAATCAAACGAAATGAGTTCTTTTGGGAACTTCTGCAAATGGCACAGAGGCACCGATTACTAGCCTGGAAAGAGGAGGCAGAGGCGTAGTCGGTCTGCTATTAGCCCACACCAGCTGAACCCTGGGACAGCCCACTTCCACAGCTGTCCTGACCCTTCAACTGAGCTCCAACTGGTGGGTTATTTATAGTCCGGGTGCTTGGTTTGGAGCAGTGAGCTTCATTCTGGAACACGAAATGCAATATTTGATCCAGCCTCATCTCTATCACTGCCCAGGAACATCCACCCACATTAGACAGCTGACAGACTGCCTCATGGGAGATATGTTTGACCTGAGTCATGACAGTTGGACAAACTCTGTAACTGAGTCATGATAATCACAGTCACGCTGTCATTTTGTTCTTTTACATTTACACAGGTGAGTGGTAGTGCATTTCATTTACTAAATTTACTTTCACAACACTGTACTTGTACAACATATTTGAGGATATTTTAACTCCTGAGTATTTTATGAAGAACATATACTTTACCACCATAAAATCTGGATCTGTGATTTACTTTTATCCATTGAATTAAATACATATTCAGTTCAGAAGCAGCCACGGTGTCTTTTTATGCTTGGGATCATCTTAGGGTATGTTGCATATGGCCTCTTCAGCTTTGTTTCCTCATGTGAGAGCTTGATAACAAAATTATTTGGGAGAATAAACTGATTCTAAGAAAGTTAATATTCACATAATGTTTAAAATAGGTACTGCTTTCTGGTGTCAGTTATTTTGGTGCTGACTTACTTGAATTATTGATGCATAACTTTTTTTTTTCTTTTTACCAGTTTATGACTTCTCTACCTATCTGTGCTTATAAATCATATTTACATTATTTAATAGAACACATGAATAAGTGCATATCAAAACTCTTGTGACTTCATTTATATTTTAGAAGAAAATAAAGTCGTATAATAGATTTTGCCAAAAAGAGATGTCATGAAATGATTATGCAGTTTAATGTACTGGGGAGTTTTGTTACATTAAGTATTTTTCAGTAGTTTTAATCACCAAACACTTAAAATGTTCCCAGTGTGGTACTAAGACTTATACTTTTAATATCCCAAAAATTGAAAAACACCCTTCCTTAATGTTTCTGAACACCTGCTATCATACAGTTCAGGTCCGGATTCACTACAGATGAGACCAGTGGACAAGTGTTAAAAGTGTTTCCAGTGTTGAGGCATCAAACGGACCCGGCTGCCAAGTGCTGATGTAACCCTTCAGAAATACCTCACATCCCTAATGGCAAGACTCAACACTGACTCAGACAGTGTAAAAAGACCCTCATTCATATTCCAGCTGACCATCAGAAAGGTCACAGATGCTCCGTACATACACACCCTGCTTATTTTAATCTATAATGATATGAGAACACACAAATGTAACAGCTAAAAGTTTATTTTTGTGTTTACAGTAAGGACAGAGGTTTCAGCAAAATGTCTAGGAGAAGCTTTATAGTCATAGGGAACTAGAGACTATAAGGGGATGCTGTACATTATAATACATCAAATACCGACTCTTTCATTGAAGTCTACCATCCCTTTTCAGGTATAAATACAATGAATCGATGGTAAACTGTTTTGGTTTACATGCTGAAGATCCATTCATAATGAAGTTACAACATGGACCCTGTTGGCTGTATAGATCCTTCACTGAGCCTTTACTCTGCTTTTTCCTTGCCGGGCTCTAAAACAGGCTGAGCGGCAGCAGGTACGGCTCCAGGGCTGGTCTGGGCGGCGGCGGCAGTTAGAGGCGGAGCTGGAGGAAGAGGATCAGGATCATCTATCAGGGCTTGTCTCCTCTCTCTCTCCTTGATCACTTGAATCAGACAGTAGGTCACGAACATGACGATGATGGTGGTTATCGGGAAGCCTGTGGAGGTCAAGTCATTGTTAGTATATTACCTATTAAAAACAAGGATTTAACATGATAAAGCCAATCACCTTTGAGGAGCAGCCGCTTGGCCACCAACTTGGCAAAGTCCAAACTATTCAAGGCCAGTATGTTGAATAACACAATGTTCCAGAAGTTGAAGGTATTAAAGATGCCTCTTATCCGGCGGGACGTCGCCTCTGACATCGCTGTCTGTAAAGAAGACATTTTAAAACAGTGAAGAGCATCTTGTGTTGACATTTTAACTAAAATCTGAATATTTTATTAACCTCCTGAGACCCAGCAATGCATTTTTGTCCTCTGTAGGGGACAATAGTTTCACAGCTATTGAACCCATAAAGATCCAAACATCCACCAACAACCAGAATCATTCACTGATATAAAATGTTTAATACCTGTTGATCCACTCATTCTATCAATACATGTAAATAATTGGTGTAAAATGCAGTTTGTCGTATTTTCTTGGTCATCAGATATGACCCATTTGTACATTCAGAGGCTCCGTAGTTACCGTGGAAACACTGTCATCTTCTACAACATTGATTCACCAGTAAAACCCATGAAGTTTGATCAATGACAGTGGATGGAGACACTTCTTTTATGTTCAGTTAATGATATATTTTGCAGAACAATTGTTCTTTTTTTTCCCAGTTTTTTCTTTTTTTTGGATATAATTACCCTCAACTTTAATCTGAACTGTAAATAACATCTACATAATCAGTACATTAAATACAGGAAAATACTGTACTTAAAAATGCAAAATAGAGAGCATAATATTACAGTAAATGGTGATAAATCACTTAAATATTTCAAATATTATCACTTGAAAATAGAGAAAAATTCATTTGGGAACTGCCACAAAATCAGCACTGGGTCTTTATGGGTTAAAAAATAGAAAAGGAAAAAGGACAATCCATAAATAAAAAAAAACCAAACAAAAAACTGTTGCATTGTACTGTTTTCAGGGCAATTATTTGATGTAAAAAAGCCAAAACTTTTACTTTCCTGGATCTCAGGAGGTTAATCCCAGGGGGAAATTATATTAATGTATAGAGAACCTGTGTTCACCAACCTCAAAAGAAACAAAAGGCTCCATAGAGACCAACTTGGCCATCCACAGCTCAAAGTTGAGGCCAAAACAGTTAAAGAAAGCCCAGATTAACACCACTTCACAGGGTCCCAGCCAGAGGATGGTGACCCCGTAGGTACACAACGTAGCAATCAGCTCCTCAACAATGCTGTCATGTTTTCCTCCCAGATGATCATAAACATATCTATGAATAATGGCACGGTATCAGTGACAATAGCATGGCCTTTACATGTGGATTAATAACAGATATTTACTTCAGCACGTACTTGCAAAGCCAATCATTGATTCCTCTGTCAAAGTGGCTGAAAAAGGAAAAAGAAAAGGGCAATTCTGTGATAAATCAATAATACAAGAATGTGGTTGAGCAGTGAAATCCTAACTCACGTTTCAGCAAACACATAGAGCATAGTGATGCATTTTGGTGCCTTTGGAGGGTCCAGGTGATCCAGTCTTGATACTGTGTTGATGACTCCAAACATGACAGCAGCTTTGACCCAGTCGTACACCAAGTTAAAATAGGCCAGACCCACTGGAAACAATGCAGTCACATTAGCCCAGCAGTCACCTTACTCAGCAATTACAGTAACATGAAGCCTAAGAATTGATGCCAGAGAAGAAGAGCTGTGAGACTTAAATAAGATACAAAAATAATATAAAGGAAAGGGAAAAAATTATTAGACCATCAAAAGTCATCAAAAACAGTGGTTAAGCAATTCAGTACTAACTCCTGTGTGTATCATGTGGCTAAAACAGACAGAAAAGAAAACATGGAATGAATAAAAGCACTGTTTTT
>JAPQRP010000015.1:21460541-21484200 GCA_037367295.1 Apogon hyalosoma | reverse complement strand
TCATCTTCTACAACATTGATTCACCAGTAAAACCCATGGAGTTGGATCAATGACAGTGGATGGACACACTTGTTTGTCTATGAAACTGGTCCGTAAAAACAGGACATGAGGCTAAAAATTCAAACCAGATGTAGATGAATGTTATGAAGCAAGTTTGAAAGCACTTTGGGTCTGTTTTAAAAAAAATATTTACTGAGATAAAAGAGGAACTATTTTTCAGATGAAACCCCTTTTTTCTACAAAAATCCCCATGTAACACACTAAAAAGGACATGAAAATTACGCGCTATTATTTTTTCGAATATATTTTTATTCTCTTACAGGCACATTTTGGGAATCAAACTAATTATACAAGACAGAGTGTTTTACAAAAATGACCGCTGTTGCAAAATCACTCACAATTAATTTGTGTTCTAATGGGCAGATTCTGCATGTAACATGAGTGGACACAATGGGTAACATGTGAAACCTGGAATGAGACTGAGATTCATGAAAAACCCTCATGTCTAGATTAGAAAAACCACTAGGGTCGTCAAATTTAGCACAGTGTCTTTATTTATAGTGGTATATAAGACAATTTTAAAGCCATGTGTTCCAAATCAAATGCACTGACACCTCGGTAGCATTTCCTGTCCCAGTTTTGATCCTATTGTTGGCCCCAATATTTTATTAAAAATTCATAAATTTTGGGATGGCTCAGAGTAAGAATATATATTTTTTGCATTAGCTGAGGTCATCATTAGGTACATCCTAGGGGGGATATGTGCCTAAATTTCTCTTTTATTATTGGGTCTAAAAAAGCTGGCAAAGTGCCAGGTATCAAAACAAACCCAGTTTCATAAAAGCACCCTTTACATACAGTTAGCAATATCTTTGCTGAAAAAGTAACTTTTTCTTCATTTTTCTCTGTTTTGATATAATTAACTTTTAATGTACTCTGACTTTTCATGAACGTCTACGTGATCTGTGAATTAAATATAGGAAAATACATGATTTATACCAAAAAATACAAAATACAGAGGATAATATCATTTTAAAAATGATTATAAATCAGTTAAGAAAGGTAGAAATAGAGAAAAAAAATTATTTGGGAACTGTCACAAAAGTAGCACTGGGTCTTTACGGGTTAAAAGACACGGGATATGAATAGTGTTAATGCCTCTTTAGTCCAGTATCTGTGAATGTAACAGCTTAGTTTAAGCCTGAAAAAGACAAAGCTGCTCCCAATAAATTTAGAAGGAGAAAGGCTGCATGCATGAAGCTCTTGATGTTATACACTGTAAAATGGGAATGTTTACCACAATTCTGGACCTAAAACAAGTAAAAACATTTAATGACTATGGTCATCATGTTTGCTTGCTATTGTTTTAGTGCTTCCTAAAACCTGAAAAACCAGTCCCTCCTACCCCTACCTCCCCTTCACCTAAACTCCCCCAAGGATAGAGCAGGTACAAACCCGTCAGTGCAGATTCATTAATGTTTGGAGAAAACCCTCTTTGCAGAAAAGTGGAAAATATTACCAAATTATAGCTTCTGACTTACTTTTATCGGTTAATTTAAAAGACTATAGCTCTTCTCATTACTAATTGTCACAGCTCAGAGATCAACTATCTGAGTAAATGGCTCGGCCTCAGGTGAAGTGATGACAGGCTTGACATCTGACACTTCGTAGCTTAGAGAAAACCCAGAGGACGACTTTGGGTGGAGCTCATTTTACTCCTTAACCCATAAAGACCCAGTGCTCCTTTTGCGCCAGTTCCCAAATGATTTTTTTCTCTATTTTTAACCTTTATTGACTGATTTGTCACCATTTATTCTAATATTATGCTCAATTTTTATTTTATTTTTTTGCATTTTCTAGTATAAATCAGGTATTTTCCTATATTTAATTCACTGATCATGTAGATGTTCATAAAAACTCAGATTAAAGTTGAGGGTTATTACATCAGAAACAGAGAAAAGTGAAGAAAATGTGATTTTTTTTTGTAAAATCTATCATTAACTGAACATAAACCACCTGTTTCCATCCACTGTCATTGATCAAACTCCATGGGTTTTACTGGTGAATCAGTGTCATATGTGGCTTCTCTACAGAGCCCCTGAACGTCCAAATGGGTCATATCTGATGACCATGAAAAGACGACAAACTGCATTTTACACCAATTATTTACAAAAGTATTGATAGGATTAGTGGATCAACAGGGATTAAACAGTTTAGATCAGTAGATACTTTTGGTTATTAGGGGATGTTTGGGTCTTTATGGGTTAAAATTACATAATAGCAGCAGAACAGACCTTTGAGGAGGTGGTCAGCACGGTAGCATTCTCCAGTTTTGGCATCTTTTACCATGTAGTCAGCAAATTTATCCACATGCCCCGATGTCCTGAGGAACAGGAAATAGGAGTTTATGGGACATACAGTATGTTTGTGTTGAATCAGATGCATCTTGCTGGGTTTGTAGCTCCTACTTGAGGACAGGCTCTGGGGTCAGCATGGTGCAGTCGATCTCCAGGATCTGCTCCTCCTGGATGAAGTGCTGCCTCCATACCTGCAGGATGTTGTTCTTCAGAGCACAACCCACGGGGCCGAAGTCATACAGACCGCTAACACCTGAGAAAGCACCACAATAGCACACATATGTTGAACTGTGCATGCACTTTCACTCTCAGTTCTGTTTTTATGGTTTGATCCATGAGTTAAATATTAAGGAGTGGCTCCTGGTGGTTAGAGTTAGAGTGGTTTTATGGTTTTCTTTCCATTGTGACAGTTGTTTCTTTATTTTACCTCCATAAATGGCAAAAGCCTGATCGTAGAAGAATCTCCTCTTTAAGGTGTCCTCCATCTTCACCCTATCCGCTGTGTCATTTTTGGGCTGCAGAGACAGTTCCTGCAAGTGCATGTTTGGAAAATAAACCTCGCCAATATGTTTGAGAAGTGAATATTTTGACAGAAAAATAAGAAGCAGCAAATGATTAACCAGACTGAGACTCAAACCTTTGCTTCAAGAATCTTTTTGCGGGCTTTCAGTTCTGCAACAGCTTTGCTCAGTTCCTGCTCAGAGGCACCTTTCTCTTTCAGCTCCTGCACCAAGTCACCCTGAAGATAAAGTACAAGTTTTACCTCATGTCATCTCCACAGAGCTGTCAAAAACTGTTTTTTTCTTCTTCTTAAATGTGTTCAGTTCAGTTATGTGTGGAAAGCTGCAGTCTGTGAGTGACTTCGGCTTTTGCAGATATATTAGGTCTTGTGTTTTAATGAATTCTAAATTAGAAAAACAGGCTTGTGATGTTTGCTGAACCTCTTCAAAACTGTACCCAAAAAATGAAATAATTTAAAAAGGAGGTACAAAGACACAATTTTCAAGAGGTACAGGGATGAGAGAGGTGTTGGGTATCACTGGGTGTTATAAAGATGTACAAATATGTGGTATGTGTATATGTATATGCATGTGTATGTTTATATATCTGTGTATGTATATGTATGTACATATATGTGTTATTGAATCGTGTGTTTATGTAAATTATATTATATTTGTTTGAAATAACAGAAAGCCAGAAACAAAGTTATTTAACAGTAAGTATCAGAGTATAGATATGTTTAGACTATGAAGCTTATTATTGTTATTAATTATTTAAGGGTAAGGGGTGGGCGTTTATGAGTTAAACTTCTTCTCACTCCTTTTGAATATGGATTGTATGTCTCATGTTTGAATATTTAGTTTGTTTCTTTATTTTTCTTCTTTTTGGCATTCATATACGATATAAATACATCAATCAATCAATCAATCAATGCGTAAATGTTGCATTAACATGGTAAACCCATATTACGCGCATTGATTTGACTTTAAATGTAACCAGAAGTGACATATGTTGTAATTTGTGAAAAGAGAAAGACTCGATGCTCATTTTGTAAACTCTCAGCCGTGTCCCGCTTTCCCCGTGTTGCATTTACGGGTAATCTGACATAAGATTAACTCACCTGTTGCTTCACAGCCTTCCTTAAAGGTGCCAGGATTTCCTCCATGTTGACGCGTACTGAAGGCGCACGGTGCCGCGTTCCCTCTGCGGACTGACGGCCTTCCTCTGTTCCTCGAGCTTTCAAGGAAAAAGGAAAATAAGGGGAGGCGCCTGCTGTTGTTGAGTCTGAAACAAGTGCTTTGGGTTGCATCATCCAAGAAACCCGCACAAAACTGGATTCATTCTGCAACATATGGAAGTATAAAATGATATAAAACCAGACCGTCATTACAGTCTGCAGTGACTGATCTAATCCACTGGGGCCCCTGGGTAAAACCACCTGCTGGGGCCTCTTACACTGTACACCCATTAGCGTTTTTATAGCCCCATAATATTTTTCCCTTTTGACTAATTTGAGGGGAAAAAAGGATGCAAAATGTAAACTGTGGCAACAACCATAGTAAAATAACTGAATAATATTAATGACACCGGGGCCACTTTGACCCCTATAAATGACCCCATAGTGTAAGTTAGTGTAAATTAACCGTAAGAGTCCAGTTTCTCCACTGAGAATGTGGCTTCAAAAAAAAAAAAAAAAAAAATCCACATTCTAAGAGCAGCACAACCAGCTGAATCTTTACAGCTAATAGGTTAATATTCTGACGGGAAAAGAAAAATATACAGTAATTCTCTGCAACCTACACATGGTTGTTGATAAATATCCCCCACTTCACGTAAATATTAAACATTTTTACTTATTTATTCCGCTGCTGTTTCAAGTGAGCTTTTAATGAGACAATTAGTATTATTGATGGTATAACACACTTAAATGTAATGTTTTAAGGCCTATTTGAGGATCATCTTTAAGAATACATGCAGTCCCACACACTTCTGAAAAATGGTGATTAGAGTGAGTTTGCTAAAATGTAACTAAGTATTAAGTAAAATGCAGTTTAGTGGTCGATTTAAAGATTTCTCACACCTGAAATGTGCACTTAAACACAACAGACCATGACTCATTTGGATAAGATCAAAAGACAGTTTGAGGGACTGAAAACTTTGCGTGTTAAAGTGTAGAAATGCTAGTGCTTCAACTGAGGATTAGTCCTTTTACGAGGTTTTATAAGGCAACAAACATCCTGATCAGTGCCATCATTAAACTGCAAACATCACATTGTTCGTGTATTTCAGAGAATAGCAATATTAGTCCCTTTTACATCATTGTGACATGAAAACTCAATAAACACTTCAGTAGTGTGTCCGTGTCCAGTAAGTGCTGGCTGTTTTTATTGAAACTGTTAAATATCTGAATCCAATCTGCCTGAAAACTGGAATGGTGGAAACCTCCTTCCACTGACGACACAATAACCTGATTACAGTTTCTCCCTTTTAAAACATTAACATGGTCATGACATGGATGAAACGCTGTTCATTAAAGAAACAACCGTCCTGTGCAAGCTTTCCCTGTCTGTTAGATGTGATGAATACATGACATTTTAGTGATTGCAGTGGTGCAGCAGAACACAACACGGCTTTGTGCACCACGATAGCTTCTCACAATAACAGTTGCAATATTCTTCCAGGTGATGCATACGCAACGAGTCTGTAAGGTTTCATAAATGTTGGTGTTTTATTCTTCAGTGGCGTCTTTCTTGCTGGTCTCCTGTCCTTCAAAGATGGGGTACTTGCTCTCTGCTTCTGCCCACGTCAAGCTGCCGTTGGCCAGATCCCGAACAGTTTCAGGCAGTTCACTCACCTGAGGACAGAGGAAAGGTCACATACGCTGTATTTAATCTGTCATCACAATTTTCTTTGCTTAAATCTACACTTTCTTCATCTTTACAGCCATGTGAAAGTGTAAGTTTACATGACTAACTGTTTAATTATCTTTAGAACTCCTTATGGGTAATACACATGGAGCCATACACAGGACTTCTGCAGGTTTCAAAGTGTAATTTAAGACAGCAAATACTTGCTGGTAGCTTTTTGTTCAAATTTACCATGTGATTCTAGTGTCTATACCAAAAATTCCTATTTTTTTTTGTTTAGTGCAACATGATCAACACAGATTTTCCGCCACAAGTAAACTTAAAGCAAACCTGACACTAATGCTACGATATAAACAAAATATCAGCATCACAACCCAATCAAATTTTCATCTACAGTTATATTTAAAGACATCTAAACAAAAAAAGGCATGAAATTCTGAACTGTTTTAGGACTCTCATAAACCCTGCACATAGACAGGTATGTAGCTTAAAAAAAAAAAATTGGAATTACTCCTGTTTTTATAGAGTACTGGCACACAAGACATCTGTGTTTCTTCATTTTGTTAGAAGACATTTTAAAACTGAAAAAAAAAAAGGATCTTGTGCTGTGCCTCAGCTCTGCTAAGATTTACCATGTGATTCTAGTGTCTTTATTCCAAAAGCACCTCATTTTTTTAGTGCAGCATGATCAATACAAATTTCCCCCAAAAATGAACTTAAAAGCAAACCTGACATTAATGCTGCTATATAATCCAAAGGTAAATTGCACAACCCAAACAAATTTTCATCTGCACAATTCTATTTAAAGACATCCTAAAAATAAAAAGGCATGAAATCATGTTTGTGACACTACTAGCCAGACGTCTTACTGTTAAACTGGAAGAACAAAAATCCTCCAACTCATCAGGCTCTGCTGAAAGACGTTATGCAACACTTACATTTGGAGAAAATCAAATTTTCACTAAAAGATAATGTAAAGTTATTTTATTCAATTTGGCAGCCCTTTACAGATTACTTTAATATTAAGTAGGCAGACCCCTCTTTTTTTTTTGGTGTGTGTACATGTGAGTGCAGGTGTACTGTTCTTGTTCTAACATCACATATATTGGATACTTTGACTTTTTTTATATTGTCATTGTTCTAATTTAAATAAAAAGAGTTAAGAAAAAAAAGGCATGAAATTCTGCTTAGATTTTAGGAACCACAGAAACCCTGGACATAGACAGAAAACTGTATGTAGCAGCAAAATGTCAGAATAATTCCTGTGTTTACAGAGTGCTGACACACAAGACTCCATCTATGTTTCTTCATTTTGGCAGAAGGTCACAGTATTTACCTCGACTCTGATCTGCCTCATGGAGTCACGGTCTCTCAGAGTGGCTGTGTGAGGCGTCTTATTCACTGTGTCAAAGTCGATGGTGATACCGAAGGCCACTCCGATTTCATCCGTCCTGGCGTAGCGCCTCCCGATGGATCCTGAGGAGTCGTCGACTTTGTGAGACACACCATTTTTGGTCATTGCCTCGGCTAAGAGTAAACACAGGGTAGGACATGTCATTACTCCTTTTCAGACAGAAGTGGGAAGTATAGGTCGTCATTATGTGGACACTCACATAATTCTTTCACAAAAGGAATAAATTCCTGGTTTTGACTCAGTGGCAGGATGGAACATTTGTATGGAGATACAGTGGCAGGGAAGCTGAAATACTGTAGAGAAAAGGAGAAGAAAGTCATTGTCACTGGACATTAGATACTGAAATGCAGAACAGCACATGGAATAAACAGTAACATAACATTCAGTCAATAATTAATATTTCTACTAACACAATACTCTAACAGGCATAATATGACGTAAAACCAAACAACACTGTTTCAGGGACGCACAGATCACGCCTTCAGGTTTTTAATGCACCTGATCCAGACAATCCTACTCACCGTTCTTTGCTCATCACCTTCTCTGACATGGAATGTGTGTTCAAAGATGGTGTACATGATCCTACCGATGCCGAACGAGGGCTCAATCACATTTGGAACAACTTCCTCCACTGTGCAAAAAAAACAAACAAAAAAAAAAAAACAACAAAAAACAAACAGTTATGCATTAAAAATGTTTTCACTCTGTATCCCATATTAATCAGCACTTTCTTCCTCAGTGAATCTCACCATGAAGAGTCTTCTGGAATCGCTTTACACTGACCATGTCCTTTGTGAGTTTGAACGTCTTTCCTTCTGTCTCAATGGTGAACTCTCTGCAAAGTAAAGATAAGTTAGTGATGATGCTGCAACTATTCATTTGCTGGCCCATGTCATCGCTGTTTCCAACACTCACCCGCTTTCATTGAGGAGCTGCTCTTGTTCTGTGATGAAGCATTCATCACACACTGACAGGTACTCCATGGCTATCTTGGCATCCTTCTTATACGCCTTCCCAATGGCTCCTTTGTTGGGCTCAAACTGGACAACGTTTACAACTTTGTGTGTATAAGTTAAGGAGAATCCCAGAATGATTAATTGCTTAGAGATATTTGCTAGATTATAGAATCCATGGTGTTTATGCGGCAATATTTTAAGGATATGGGTTCTTTAAGTGGCTTCTCAGCAACCAGCAGGACCTTTGTAGCTCGTGAGTGACATTGCAGATCAAAGCAAGACCGGTCAGCACACCCCACAATCTCGATCCAGCCCTGCAAGAGACAACTGTTAATTTCAGCAAAAGCACAACTGCAATATACTGAGCAACACAAAGCACTGCAGTGGAACATACGTATGACGTTTTGGCTTCAGCGTCCCAGCAGTCACAGGCATAGTGGGCCATCTCATTGTCCATGTGTTGTCGGAAGCGCAGCTTGTCTTTGGCTATTCCCACTTTAGTAAGGTAGAGGTAGATCCTCCCGATGAAATATCCCAGGACGGAGTTATTGATCACTCCCTAAATGAGTCAGGAAAGGATACATTTCAGATTTCTCATCATGAATCCAATGGTGATTTTATTATCTTAATACATCTATCATTTATTTATACTCAGAAAAGTTAATTTACCTTTTCTAATTTTATTTTACATTCCCAGCTGCTCTATTACTCCACATTCTGTTTGTAGTATGTTTCTTGTGAAACTTATACTATCACCATCAGACATTACTGTGACAACACGCTACACTGATGCATATAAAAATGGAAGAAAAGTCAGCAGCAAAAGATTAAAAGCAATAATGAATTTTATTTAAGTTTGATTGCCACTGTATTGTTATGAATAATATAATACAATTTTTGTAAGCACCTCTCAAGAAACTCAAGGACACAGTCAATCAAAAGATAAAAAAACGATATAACGATAGTGCAAATAAGCAGTGATGTGTTATTGTTTACCTGCTCCACAGCATCCCCCAGCCTCATGATGTGTGCAGACTGGCCACTGGTCTGTGCCTTTGAGGAGTACAACATGATATCCAGGTTGGCTACATTTGAGAATTTAGGGTGGACCTTCTCATTTGGGTCCACAAAGTGCTCAATCTCAGCCATGGTGAACTCTCTACAGGCAAACAGGGAGGACATTACATTCATCATTTAATCACAGAGATTCAAAACACGTGGGAAAGCGTTGGGTGACCCGGTGGATCTCTCACCGGACACGGATGAGTCCAGAGCGAGGAGAGATTTCATTCCTGAAGGAGTTTCCGATCTGAGCAGCAGCAAAGGGCAGTTTTCCCTGGTTGAACTCTAATAGACGCTTAAAGTTGAGGAAGATTCCCTGAGCTGTTTCAGGCCTCAGATAGCTGTGAAATTCAATGAGGAAATTATTGAAGTGATACAATGAGACGTCATTCGTGACCAACTGCTGTCCAGGATTATGTTTTTACTTTACCCTGGCATATTCCCCCCTGGTCCAATGGATGTCTGAAACATCAGGTTGAAGGACATGGGCGGAGAGAGGTCATTTCCCGTGGTGGGGGACTTGACGTTGTACTTCACAAACAGGTCGGTTAACTCTTGCTGAGTGTAGTTGTCCATCTGAAAATGATGCAACACAAACAAAACATTAGAATTTGAAGCCTTGGCGAAAACAGCTTTTCCTGAAAAAAATAAAAAATTTATTTATTCTCACTAAACAAACCTGAGTGATAACATTCTCCATCTCAGCCTTCTTCTCTGCTGAACATTTCTTATCAGACATCAACTTTTGAAGATGGGCTGAAAAACAGAAAACATCAGAAATTAATCTCAAAATGCTCAGCAGACAACATGTAACATTCTTGTAGAAGTAGCACAAGTTTAATGAATATTTCTACCAGCAGCCTGAGTAAATGTGAATCACTTTAGATATATCACAGCTGTTACATAACACAACTTGACATACTTTCCCAGTTTGCTGTGTCATTTGTTTAAGCTTACTAGGCCGCTTAGTCTAGACCAGCTATTCCAGGGAACAACATGCACTCCCTCAAACGCCGTCTTTCCTCCAGCTTTTGGCCTAATGCCAGTCTCTGATCCTAGCAGCTTGTATTGCTATTAAAGCCCTATGTGATTTCTGCTGGTCCAGCCACTTCTGTTCTCCCTCAGGCACTAAACTGATACTTCAAGCCAAGCCAACCAGCAGCAGCCACTGACAACATAGGATTGAACCGACTCCATCTCTCACTTCGTAGAAACCCACGAATAATACATTTAAAAACCTCAGCTGCATTCCAGATGACTCCATTGTCTGTAAATAGACAAACAGATGTACAACAGACTTACCTTTGAGGAGATGGTCAGCCCTGAAGCATTCACCATTCTTGACATCTTTCACCATGTAGTCAGCAAACTTGTCTACATGTCCAGATGTCCTGAGTAAAAAGCAAAGAGAAATAGAGGACTCATCCCAAAAATTGTAAATAAGTGTTATTTAAATTAAGGTGCACTCAAAAATGTTTCTGCAACCGGGCTATGGAGGGCTGCTATAGTGGCAGCTTCCATGCATAAAATCACAGAATCAATATGCGCCTGTCAAATAAAACCCACAGTTCAGCATTATGGAGCTGACTCTAGGAACCACCAGGCGCTATCTTTACCCAGATCCTGACTTAAGTTAATTCAGTGACAAAAACATCATGTCATCATTGCAGAGCACCTACTTGAGGACAGGTTCAGGGGTCAGCATGGTGCAGTCAATCTCCAGGATCTGCTCTTCCTGGATGAAGTGTTGCCTCCAGGCCTGCAGGATGTTGTTCTTCAGGGCACAGCCCACAGGGCCGAAGTCATACAGGCCGCTCACACCTGAGGAGCAATACTGAATGGTAACAGAATGCTTAAACACTACCACTATTGTGGTGTTTGGGCAGACTGAAAGCTTTACTCCTAGCAATAGCTGTCTTACCTCCATAGATGGCAAAGGCCTGGTCGTATACAAAACGCCTCTTCAGAGTGTCCTCCATCTTGGTTCTATCAATAATGTCATCTTTGGGTTGTAAAGCCAGCTCCTGCAATGACCATGACACATGTTATTATACAGTCCAAGTTCTGCAAATACAGACTGAAAGCTCTTAAGCTGGTCAGCATATCTTGGAATCTATAACAAAATGTATTTGGAATGTCCAAAACTGTATGACAAAAAAAAAAAAAAAAAAATCCTCTTACCAAAGCTACTGTGATGTAAAGCAATTATATTTTAAGTATGACCATAAATTAATACTAGTTTAAGTGGTAAGTATTTAGCAAATTACTGGACTGATTTGTAACTTAACGACTGAAAGCTCCAACATAATGAAAACCACATCTCAAATATTAGATCCGTTTTGTTTTGTCCTGCAAGCAGGCAGGCCAAAACCGCAAATTATGCAACTAAAATGCAGAACCTGGAACCATTACATACTATAAACATGGTGACTTGAAAATTAATCTATGATGAACTGGTTTTTGATCAATTTATCGATTTGTTAATTGTTGCAAGTTTAATCTCAGGCTAGCAGCTACATCACATCACTATCCTTACGTGTTTAGATGTTTCCAGCAACTGCCAGACTCATGAGTGGACAGGAGTAGGAGATGAGCCCAGACACCAAGATCAACTTGTATTTTTGCTCAGTTTCATTTACACAAGAATAGACTTTTAATGACTTACCTTGGCCTCAAGAGCTCTCTTTCTTGCCTTGAGTTCAGCCACAGCTTTAGTGACATCCACATCAGGGGCTCCTTGCTCTTTCATTGAACGCACCAGGTCCCCCTGTAACACAGACTGGCATGAGCCTGTGCAAACAGAAAACCACTGATACAGCTCCGACTATAGACCAGCTCAAAGTCAGCCATTGTTTGACGACTAACCCAGCTGATATCTGGTTTTATTTGGACCTAGTTTTAGTTTCACAATTGACAGGCTCTGTACTGGTAACCCCACCCTGCTACTTCTGGTCCTGCAGCAGCACAGCACACTGAAACGTGGCAAAGGGCGAAGGCATAACTATGAGCTAATGTTAGCTGCTAGCTGTTAGCTAACAGGCAGTAGCTGCGCCCATTCATTGACAGCTCAGGAGGAAGCCGGTCAGGTTAGCCGGTTAGCCTCAACAACTACCAGACCGAGTAGGTCCAAGCCCGACGCAATAAAACGTATCTAATCTCAAGTAATCGATAACAATTACGACCGAGCGGCAACTCTTTGCTACCTGTTCCTTGACTGCAAGCCTCAAAGGGGCGAGAACCTCCTCTATGTTGCCGTCCATGGTTCGTCCTTCTTCAACCCGCTGCAGCCACGGACTCTTTTTCTTCCGCTTACACAAGCAGACAGACGTGGAAAACGGCCTGTTTTTAGGCGAGATGTGGAGCGGCTGCCGTACAAACCGGACCGTGAACACCGGGCAGACGGAGTAAATCTCTGTGCTGGTCCTCAGCAGTGCTGATGCAGCGCTGCGAAGAAGCATGGACCGCCGTAATGCGAGACGGAGAGAATGATGAAATCTCTAGAATCGAGTAAATGCAGCCTTTGCTCTTAACACACACTTTCGTCTCAGTCGATAACGAAACGCATAGAGCACTACATAAGCAGATTCGTCAAATAAAATTAAATAAAATAAAACGCAGTCACAAAAATACTTAGTTATTTAATTCTAATGTATCGTTCTTTAACCAAGGATTGATTAAAAAAAAAAACATTTAACACGAGATTTTGCTTTTATCGTGATACATTTGTTAATATTTTTTGTTTCATTCAGCTGACTAAAAATACTATGGTGCAACACACAGATCAAAACCAAATACTGGAACAAACCCAGAAGAATCACCTGTTTGCATTCTGATTCATCAAAATAGTTGAAGTGTGTTCCACTACTCTCCTTGTCTTGTTGCCAAATATTGGAAAGTAATACATGATGACATGTGCTGAGAGAGGACATTTAAGAACCTACTGAACAAAAACCTCTTGTGTGATATCTGCTGTGTCTCATTCCTTTACTGGGGTTGTCTTGTTTTAGGGATAAAGAGTCGATCATTCCTCCCAAAAGATAAATCCAAGCCACTTCGTATCCCTAAGGCACACGTCTCATTATCTCAGCTTTATTAAAAGCTATCCTCATTTGGCTGAGAAATGACATGATGTGACCTTTCCTATTGTAATAATTTCCATTCAGCTTCATTTCATGAAAGATTTCTGAAAATGTGCCTGGTTTCTCAAATTGAAGGTTATTTCAGTTCAGTTTTCACTCAGTCTGTGCTTTGGCTCCCCAAATAATTATGATACGATTTAGCAGGGTTACTGTCTATAACATACACTATATGAAAGAACTGGATGACTTGAATGATGAATAGAAAATGTGGACTGAAAAACAAACCATCTACTGTAGCCTACTTCCTGTCTGTCTGAATCTGTTCATGTTATTGAACATTGCCTATGGACAGTCGGACTCTATTCCACAAGGTGGCGCCATATGCAAACTAATATTACGTATTTTGACAAACCATAAAGTAACACCTACAAAAATCCTGAAATCTCAAATATTCATTGCTTACTTCAGCTGTAGAAACAAAATATTGTGCTAATATGGTTTTAATTGGCAGTCTTCAACAACTGGAGTAAAATACATCTGTATTTGTTCCATCTATCTGCACATAAAGCCCAGTTTGACCTCAAACAGGACAGGCCAATAAAATAACAGCATAATAATTGCAAAATAATGACAAATCCAAAATTTTCTCTGTTTTAGTGTTAAAGAAAAAAAAAAGGAAAAAAAAGGAAAATTAAATTGTGAAAATGTAATTAGGAAAATCTGAATAACCTGAACAACGTGAAAAATAAGTGAATTTTAACAATATTATACCTTAGTTTATCATTTACACATATACATTATAGCTTACAGATCACAGTAGATCTACAAAGGCACATTCATCTAGAACTGAAAAATATAGTATTTAACTTTATGATCAAAACAAAGTCTAAAGACTCAGTGACTCCCTTACTGTTAATATCTTCAGTGCCATTTTTTTTATGTCGCAAATTCATCCCATGGACTGGATTGGACCCTCTGGTGGGCCATTTTTAACCTGTGGACTGTATGTATGGCACCCCTCATCTAGCCTTATATAGCTCTGTGAATTATTGATGAAAAACAAGTAAGTGATGTTTTTGCTTCATGGTTTTATATACTTGTATTTCATTTGGCTTGAAACATGAATGGTTCATGTTTTCTCTTTTCCAATTTCTATGAGAAACAGTCCAACATACCGAGGATATTACATAATTTACAGGTTAACGGCATTGTGTAATATGAACTGAGGATATTGCTCAAAACAAAACTGAAGTTTTTTACTTCACGTTGACTTCACTTCTTTCTTTGTGAAATGTCTGGACAGCGGAGTCTCCTCTGTGTCCCCTATATGAGCCTCACCACCTCATTGTTTATGTGCAGAGGACCTTGAATGCACCACAACTTGAGCAACCAGTGAAAGAGACCCATGCAGAGAAAGAGAGGGAGAGAGTGAGGATTATGTGATTCCAATTCCTCGCTGAAGTACACCCACATTCATAAAACATTCAAGGACCCGCAGGCTGACGGCATACCAGATGTGTTTGAAGGTAGTGAAAAGATCATCTGTGTCTTATCAAAGTTAATATCAAATCCATATTTGGTTTAATTATTCATCAACAGATTTGCATTGCTTGAGGGCCATGCCCCCAACATTCCCTCACAAAGAAATGTCAGAGGCCCACAATGTTTGATGTTGATGATCAAGTCTATTGTATACAGACATTTACATTATTTATCCTTAGACCCTCACCATTTGGAGTGTCCCTATGTAAGCACATTGTGGGCTTCGTCTAGTACAAGCATTCATTGTGGCCTGTTGGTTGGCACTTTAAGGATTTATGAGACTATTTTTAATATATAACTAACCTTGATATAACATTTTGCAGACAAGAGATCAAAACAGTCCATAGAGTCTGATGACAACTGATATAAATCTCCAGTATTTACCAATAAAGATGTGCTGACTGATTATTTCCACATAATATGATTTAATTATTTAACACTTGAGTCTAATTTTCTAATGGTATTGTTCATCTTATTTACAGTAGTTGAGCAAAATTCTATCAATAGAGCACTTTTGTAAAGAATTGCTACAAGGTGCTTTATGAAGTGAGGAATACAATACAATAAAAGCAAAAAAAAAAAAATTAAGAACTAACAAAAAGACAAAATGTAGGACTAGATTAAAATAACAGAAATTCTAACATTTGTACATACACGTCAGACTCTACAAATGGCAAAATCAAAGTACCAAAGACAAAATCACATTTTTAATTTTGTCTCATCCTGTCCAGTGTTCAAATTAATGACTTTCCACACTGTAGGAGAATGTACTTATAGTTCAGTGGGATGAATGTAGAGTAACCAAGCTGTGCTGGCTCCGCTATCATCAGATTTCAAGTGGCCATGTAGTCTTCACAGCCACAGTAACCTGATAGGAACAGTCAAGTGTTCAGAAGAGATTGTGATTGTGTGAGAGACATGACACCAGACCTGCATTGTGGTATCCATTGTACATACACATTATTGTAAACAGCAGGATAGAGGCACTGACCCACACTGAGAGCATCGCATGAGCTGGGGGATTACATACTAATTAAGACCACTATCAACAGATGACAACCTGCACTTCCCTCTGTTTTTCCTCTTGTCCATATGCTGTGGTGCCTCTTGTCTCTCAGGTGGGGTTGTTCGGGGCTGAGTGGGCCCGGGCTCCATTAAAGTGACAGCTAAGGTAAAGTGGGACGAACACGTCACAGTTGGCACTGAACCAGAAAACCACTTTATCTACCTTGTTGTTATTCTGCAGTCTGCTGAGGCTGAAAAAAGCATTAATAATATTTGTTTATCAGTGCATGTGCAGGGTGGAGGTCTCTAGTGCACAGGTGGGGTTGGGCCACATGATATAAACAATGTATTAAAGGGGCACTCCACTGATTTTACATTTAGGTCAGTTTAGTGTCATGTAGCCTGTGATAAAACCTGAGAAAGTGACCCTGATAATGCAGGCACCGATTTAAAACAGCAAGCATTAAAAGTGATTGCAGTTGAAAATTAAAGAGACAAAGCAGTCAGAGTCTAATGAAAAGAAGTCAGGCTGCATTAAGGGAAATGTAGGCTGAAACAGTTATAGAGCTTAAAGATAACTATAAACAATACACGCTTGGAGATACTTGCATTGATCAGTTGTCAGTGTGTTTTCTAGTTGTATTTGTAAGCGACTGCTTATGTTTTTTGCAACCTACGAGGGTAGAATGTAAATAATTTTCTCCTAAATCTGGTATGTTTATTACATCTTGTACTGGTTATAATGTTCATCATTGTGGACTGCCCCCATTAACTCATAAAGACCCAAACAGCCACCATCGACCAAAATCATCTACCGATCTAAAATGTTTAATAACTGTTGATCTACTAATCCTATCATGTAAATAACTGAGGTAAAATGCAGTTTGTGATCTTTTCATGTCATCAGATATGACCCATTTGGATGTTCAGAGGCTCTGCATCGTCATCTACAACAGCGATTCACCAGTAAAACCCATGGAGTTTGACAAATAACAGTGGATGGAGACACTGGGTTTCTATATTTTGCTAAAAAAGTCACCTTTTTCTTCAGTTTTATTTTTTCAATATAATAATCTTCAAATTTACACTGAATTCACAATGACCATCTACATGATCAGTGAATTAAATGTAGGACACATGATTTACACTGAAAAATGCAAAATGTGGAGGACAGTATAATAATAAATGGTGATAATCACTTTAGAAAGGTTAGAATTGGAGAACAAAAAAATCACTTGAAAGCTGACACAAAAGTAGTCATGGGTCTTTAAGGCTTAAATAAATATATACATTGTAATGAGAAATAATTTGCAAAATTACAGTTATTTACATAGTGTTTTTTTTTTTTTTTAGCAATGTAACAGTACATACAAAGAAGTGGAATTACAGTGCAGACATCATACATTACCTTTTATATTATTACACCCCCCCACACACCCCCACCCCCGACATGCTCAAAGTGTTCTTTTTTCATAATGGATACACTGGACACACATCTATTATAAGGGCCATTCCGCCGAATGGGTGTCATTTCTGTCCCCAGGACATTCTATGTATAAATGTGCATGAAAATCAACTGCAAAATACATTTTGTTATGAAGAAAAGTGTCCTGCACATTGATCCAATTGCAAATTTAAGATATATAATTGAAAACATTAATAATAATAAAAAAAAACTACCGAGAACACTAAAAAATAGCATTTGTTACCTGTCCCCGCTCTCTAACGCTACACTTTACTATGAAATATAATGATTAAAATACTTAAGAATTTTTTTTTTCTCATTGTGGTGTGACTCCATATCCCATGTGTGCTTTAAATAAATTTTTTTCATAAGAAATCCATAACATTTTTTGTGAAAATACACATTTTATTAGAATAAGTGTAAATACAGTTTTTAATTCAGTTATAACTGAAGTAGAATATGTACAGTTAATCTACTAAAGCAAACATGACATTATATTTGAATATTTTTTGTCTTTATGCGTCTTCACACACGTTATTTGTTGTATTTATTCTCTGTAAATCTGTTTTAAGGCTGCATGAGAATGGTACACCCCCCCATCCTCATCCTCATCCTCATCCCCATCCCCATCCCCTCCCAAGCTCAAGGATAAAAATTTGACACCAACAAACAGTAAGTGGTGGGCGGACGGAGAGGTTTTTCAGCACGGACTGAAAAGGATAATGGAAATGTTGAAGGCGTGTTGTTGTAGTGAGTGTGCGTGGCCCTGTGGCAGAAGGACGGTCGCCATCTCTGGGTAAACACTGTAACCGTATCACGCAGTTGATATTGTAGTGTGTGGATTGAAAGCCGGAGCGTACAGTAGCAGCAGCAGCAGAAGGCGGGGGCTATGCTGCCTGCAACAGCCACAGCCACAGCGGACACACACACGCACGGCTCCAATGCAGGACTGACGCTTTGTTTGTCTCCTGCTCATCATCACACTCGGACTGTCATCTCCAATGTTGGACGCACTGTGGCCGCTGCTTCTGCGCTGACATTTCCTCTTGTTTGTAAGCTCCGGGGAATGGGACTGCATGCTTCGAAATAAAATGGGATTTTAATGCTGCAAACAGACTCTGTAGCCTGTGCACAGCCAGGGGACTGTACGCTTGGTAATGTTTGCCAAGGAATAAAACGGTGTAGCCGAAGGTGCATAACATCTCGTTTCCATGGACAACACGTCCATAATAACACAGGTTGCAAATCCCAAAGAGGAGGAGAGCATTTCTTCAAGTCAAGATAAAGGTAAGGCGCAAAAGAAATGTCACACAAATGTCATTTTATTTCAAATTTCCCGATTTTTTTGCATTTGCGTCTATATAATAATGCCGTGAATTGTTTACGCTGCACAGTGATGGGGAATTGCGGCTCTCAGTGCAGAGAGGAGACTTGGCTCCGGACTGCGATATAAAAGCCAGAGTATCGACAGAAAACCTCCATTGTTCAGCAGAAGCAGAGAAACATTAAGAGCAGAGATCAGCCAGGCTGTCACTGTCACATGGAATATCTGAAGTGTACCTTCCACTCAGTGCACACAGCGGGATTTAGTGTCAAAACAAGAGCTGGGGTTCTAATCTGAATATTTTTGCCACTTAATATGTGATATTTTCTCTTTCGTGTGGAGTGTATGCTGGGTTTACTACAGGGGGCGGGTACTCTACTCCTTTTCTCTTGTACGGGCGACATCCCTGTATGCATCAGTGACACTGTAAAATGCCTGCTGTACCAATAATAACAAACAACCCATATTATCAGGGGTCAAATCAACAGTTTGGCTGATGAAACTAGAGATACAGATTCCTTTTATATATTCATTGGACAGTTATAGATGAGGAGGTAGATTTTGGTGTCATTACACATGTTAAGGGAAATGCTCAACCCAATCATAACATTACACACATGTCTAATTTGCAGTTTTTGGGGTAAAAGCATCACACAAGAGCTTTCAAAATACACTGTTAAGGCTGTAGAGTGAAAAATGATTTTTTTTTTTATCAGTATCATCAGTTGCTTTAAAACATGCCTCTAAATGACTGCACACTTCTGCATGTGCGATGCATGTTAACATGGTAAAAAAACATATGCGTTCAGTTGTGGTAGAAATGCCTGAAAACAACTCACCAGCTGTTCCACAGATTACAGAGGCTAAATGAAAACACATTTCCTCTCTGTTGTTTTGTCAAAGAGTTGCCACTTCACCATGTGATGATGACATCAATGACAAATCCCCCCATGAGTCAGGAGCTTTTCAGTTTTCATTAACTTTGAGAGGGGTTTCCACTAGTCTGTGCAGACCAGGACACAGCACTTCAATATGTGACAGTGACTTGACCTGATATTTCCGTAGGCAGACTTACTGATCGTGGATTAAACTTTACATTTTGATGCTTACACAATGAGATGTTCACATATTATACAAAAAAACAAACGTTGTCATATTTCTCTGAGTCACACATCAGATACACAGTTGTTCACAGGCCGGCCTTACCACTCCCTGAACACTCATCCTAATGAGCCGTAGGGCGCCTGGAGGCCAGAGGGACCACTACTTCCTGCTGCACCCAAAAGGTCACCTTCTTGCTTCACCCACTGCTGAGCACCACTGACATACATGAAGCCCTGTGACTCATCCACCACCCAGCTGGAGGTCATGAAATAAAGTGATACTCAAGACATAATCTGGATGGATTTACTGTGATTGACACAAATATAACCCAAGATCACAATTGAGGCTAACCTCTATTTTTGATGTAAATATATTCCCTTTACTTGAATCCCTTTTGCTGACCTGCTGGAGAACAGCTCCCAGATCAATAATAATTTATAAAATGATGCACTTTTTTCCCCTCATCAGCTTTGCCTGATGCTGTGGTCGTGCATTGATAATTAAAAACTCATAAACAAATTGAATAAAGCAATAGCAGAGCATTCAGCTTCACTACAGGCTGGGAGAAGTTGTGTCAAGCTCCTGATTTGTTACAAAGAAGAAAAGGGTTTTTTTCTTTTGGGCATGTTTTAAAGTCATTGAATTCCCACACTTTTTGTTCTGCCACATCCTGCTTGTCTTGAACAGTAAATCCCAGATGACATGTGGAATCCGACAATTAATCTGTCAAATCCAGGGTCAGTCTCTGACCAGAGAGGATGCCACACACACATATACACACATACACACACGTGCATGCACATGTTTGTGCCTGATAGCACTCCTAGGACACTCATTGACATAATATATTCCCAAAACCAAATCCTAACCTTAACCACCACAACCAAATGCAATAAATTAACCCCAAAACCAAATCTGAAGCCTTGAACAGGCCCCGGAAGGTCCAGCCAGTCAAAATGTCCTCACTTTGTAGGTCAGGTCCTCACTTCAGTGGTTAAAAATTCAAGCTGGCGCCACAGAAGAGCACACATACACAGTGAGACTCCTCAAACGGCTGCTGTGACACACAAGTATCAGTAGGGAGCTTCCTGAATGGAGTCCCTGCCCTTCAGTACTGGGTCTGTCAAAGCAGACAACAAACCAGCACTGTTGTCCAGGACTGTTACTCTGTGACCTCCTGATCAGGCTGCACTGGAGACACACACACACGCACACGCACACACACACACACACACACACACACACACACACACACACACACACTGAATATTTCAGAGCACGGGCAGGCTATTTTCAGAGACCTATCAGTTTCATTCCAAGTAAAGACGTAGTAACTCATTAGAGCCACGTTTTTTTTGGACATTTGGTCAGGTGGAGATTATATCTTTATACATTATGCATTATGTTAAATGAGGTGCGGGCTGGAATCATAATACGGTGGTTTATTTTTGCAGGAACAAACCACAGGTATTGGTACAAGTCAAATGTATCAAGGCTATGTTAAATAGATCATTGCGACAACATTTGCACAGCTTGTTCCATCAAAATGTTATTTTTCTCAGACACCACAGAAATAATGAGTAATTTCATAAAGCATACCAGCTCAAAGGAGAAAGAGAAAACGCAGTTTCTTCTCTCCAAACCCAAATTAGGCCTTTCATATGGCAGCCGTTTACTTTTCAGGATCTGATGCAATGAAATGTAATGACTGGACTAACAACACACAGGGAGTCACAGGACGGCCAGCCTCTGTCTCGCTTCACAAATCGCTCTGGCTTTGCTCTGATAACTTCACAGGCTGGCAGGTATCAATGGAAGAGCTGGTTACTGTAATCAGATTAGCTCAAATCTGAGTTTAGCTCTCCCCTGATAAAGTGTGAGCGATGACACTTAACACGCAGTAATAAGCAGTGAGATAAACAGCAATTAAATCATTGTTCACATACTGTCCAACCTATAGGCAAAGGAAAAAGATGATTTAAGGTTGGCATGTGACTTTTATAATCTTAGTCTATATAGACTTATACATAGCAGCGACATACATTTTTCCTATAACTGAGTAATAACTGCATGACTTATATTTATATAATTTATTTCACCAGAAAGTCATTAAATCTGTTGTGGTGTTGCACTGGGATTGAGCTGTGTTTTTGTCAACTGTGCTTCTTTTACATAGCTGAATAGTTTTGTATAATTTACCCTAGAGAGCTTTGAATAACTATTTGCTTTAAAAAATAAACTGTTTGGGGAAAATTACAATTTCATTTCACTATATACTCATGTCTCCCGCTGCAGCGATATCCAGCATTCTTCCCTAAACAGACATATTGTTGTTCCTCTTTGTCATTATTCCAGAGAGCAGAGGGCAGGTTAGATATTATTTATTACTGAGCACATTAACCTGCAGTGAGGTAGCCTGTTTGTAATGGAAATGAGAGGTAAAATTTGGGAGGAAGGAAATATTTACATTCATAAATACACCAGCACATCAAACATAACACGACAAGCTCAAAGGCTTTTTGTTTGAAAACCCACTATTGCTATTGTTTCATTACTGCCTGAAAGAAAAGGGAAAGGAAAAAAAAATACACTAACTGTAAAGAAAGGCTGGGATTTCATATGCACTTGGCTTTAGAGGTTATTTTTGGTTCCAGTGCTGTACATTAATAAAGTGTTTATGATGTGTGGACCACACCTGCAGGGGAGTGCACAGCTCAGTGAGTGTGTGTGCGTGTGTGTGTGTGTGTGTGTGTGTGTGTGTGTGTGGGGGGGGGGGGGTCGAGTCCCTGGCACAAGTCGCACTGATCTGTACAGCGGCACACCCTTGTTGTGACCGGTCTAAAGTGTTTAATGGAGGTGTATGACCGTCTGTCACCTGGTCAGAGGTGATGAGATTTATGAGATATGTTATGAGGATACAGTCATTCATAAGCCTCCGTTGGGGTTCTGTTAGACGTCAATATTCAAAGCACAGTGTTGGCTGAGGGAAAGCGCGAAAAGATGGACCGGAGTGCAGATCCTTATTACAGATTTATGAGCCTATTTCAGCCAATGCTATTCAGAAAAGCTGATTATCCACTCCTCCAGGGAAGTGTTAGATGTTTCCCAGCATATCTTCATTACTTTAGTCCAACATCGTATACCGGGCAGCTGATTGGGAAGAGTCGAATGTTTTCCTTCCAAGTCTAAGCTCCTTGACTGATAAGCTTGTTAACTGTATGTGTGGGATCAGCCTCTGTCGCAGCATGTCCTGGATGGACATGCCTCGAGTTAAAGTTGTAGGATTGGATGATTTTATGTCTTTTAGATTCAGTCCCTCGATGAGAAGCAACTTAATGTTTTTCACAGACGTAAGTAGCAAATAAATGTAGTGTTGTAGTTACTTTGTGTTGTTGTTGCTCTGTGCGCAGCTTGTCTGGCAACCTAAGTAACCACAATGGATTTGGCATCACTGAATTTCACATTATGTATGAGCTCATAAACACTTTATCACCAATAGTGGCTCCCTTAGGTGTTTGCTGACATATCTGCTTTTTCGTTCTTATTGAAAACATCGCCTAAAAATGATTGTTAAGGTCCACATGGTGTAGATGGAGCCATTTTTGTGTCAGCTGTCGTGATTTTTAAGATCTGTCAAAAAGTGGAAACCATAATAATTATGTTATTTAGATCAGCGATTGTTTTACATTTTGTCTTTTGATTTAAGGGCTAGGTGGACATCATGGAAAGTAGTAGTGGTGCAAAAACACATACAACTGTGCTCATAACTTTACATACCCTAGCAGAATTTATGATTCTTGGTCCATTTTTCAGAGAATATGAATAATACAAAAACTTTTCTTTCACTCGTGGCTAGTGGTTTGGTGAAGCCATTTATTATCAAACAAATGTGTTTGCTTTTTTTAAAAAATCATACTGACAACAGAAACTATCCAAATGACCCTGATCATAAGTTTACATACCCTAGTTCTTCATCCTCTGTA
>JAPQRP010000015.1:21434380-21447404 GCA_037367295.1 Apogon hyalosoma | reverse complement strand
TGAGCTATTTTTGTTGTTATCATTATATTTGTCCAAACAAATGTACCTTTAGTTGTACCAGGCATTAAAACGAACAACAAACTGAAGAAAACAAGAGGTGGTCTAATAATTTTTTCTACAACTGTATTAGTCATAGAGAGACACAGCAATCTTATAATAGCCCCCATTCCTTCATCAGTCACCCAAATACAGAGTAATACAGTTCCATCTTTGTTCACAAGTGTCCATCTTTAGTTGTAGACTTGCGGTCATTCACTCCATAGTGTAGACCTTTTTCAGTCTCTGTACCCACTGAGTTATGGTCGATGGTTTCGGATCCTGGTAGTTGTCATTTTCTTAGCGATCAATGAAAGTATCCGTAACATGCGTTTTTGATCTGAACCATATGTCTCCTTAGTTATAGCTCCCAGTAGGAATATCAGTGGGTCTAATGGGGAGTTTTTTGTCAGTTTCTTCCTTGACTTTCTTCCAGAATCCTTGGGTTACTGGGCAGTCCCAAAAGATATGTAAATAATCTGTAATGTTTCCGCAGTTTCTCCAATACAATTCCACATGTTCTTTCACATACGTTGAGACTGCCCACACTGCAAAAATCTAAATCTTGCCAAGTGTATTTTTCTCATTTCTAGTCAAAATATCTCATCATGCTTAAAATAAGACATAATCACCTAAACAGTAACTTTTCAGTGAGATATAAGAACTTATTTTTAGACAATAGATCTTGAAAATATTATTTCAAGAAATCTTACTAAGATCATTTTCACTTGTTTCATTGGCCAATTTTATTTGCTTAATTCAAGATTTTTTTTGGTTAATTCTAGCAAAAAAATCTGCAAATGGAACAAGTGAAAATGATCTTGGTAAGATTTCTTGAAATAAAATTTTCAAGATCTTTTGTCTAAAAATAAATTCTTATATCTCACAAGTTACTCTTTAGGTGATTAAGTCTTATTTAAAGTGTGATGAGATATTTTGACTAGAAATGAGACAAATACACTTGGTAAGATTTAGACTTTTGCAGTGCAGTGCTATTTTAACCAATAAAATCCACACTATACTAAACTACGGGAATATGACACACACGTCATTAATTTGATGTATCTTTTAAAAGTCTGCGATGATATTTCTCTCAAATAAGTCGGTGCAGCAACGTAAATCAATGAGAGACAGAAACAGTGGCTAAATTTAGACGTATGGTCGTATTTTACGTGCAGCATGCTCTGTTTTGACTGCTTGCGTACTTTTTGTGCTGTTTAAGCTTCACTAAAAGAGGCCACCTCAAACATCTTGAGCTAAGCCAGGGATCATATTCCCTCTCAGAGCCTGGCATTATTCCACGCTGCGGGTCACGGGGTGATTATCTCTTCCTGTCAGGAATGCTGAGAATTTCCTGCGTTTTCACCCTCTTCCGGCCTTGTTAGCGGTTGTGCCTCAACATTTGACAGAGAGCCTGGTCCCGGGTTGGCTCTGATTGACGAGTGAGCCCTCTATTGCCGTTACCTAACATTGAGCCGGTGCGCTGACACAGGCGCTGCCTTAAAGGGCCGTTTTCACAGTTCTCAGATCAAGAGAATATGCTGAATCAAATGAAGTGTATTCACTAGGTAAATAATGTGCACCTGCTCTGAAAAGGCTCAGCTTTGGCCTCATGCCTCTCTCCAGGGAGCTTTTGTTAGATAAAGCCACTTGCATGCACCACCCTTTACCTAGATTATGTTCGGGTGTATCCCTTATTCACAGACCTAAACACTGTCAGCCTATTCTTTTCAGTCTGGGAGCTTTACTGTCTTACTTAGCTGATTTAACTGGAATCGTCGTTGTTGTTTTTGTTGTTGTTGTTGTGGGGATGCAGTTTGTGCATGTGGAGGTGCCTGTAGTCTTGATGGCAAATGCTGCACTTTAACCTTTTGCTGTTATTCTCAGAAAGCTGCGTTACCATGCAAGGCGAGCTGACCCCAGTCACATTCCGGAGCAAGGACATTAAAAGAAAATAGCTTCTGTGGGCTTCATTTGTGTTAGTGAGTGGAAATATGTTGTTGGTGGATCACTTTACTCGTGTCCCCTTTGACTAAACATGTGAACATATGCTGTGTGTGTGTGTGTTTTCCTGGTCGCTAGAAGAAGTCAACTCTCAGCTATGCTGTTTGTGTCAAAGGGAGAAAGGAAAGCTCTGTTTGTGTAGGGTGGTGGTGCAGGAGGGGGTGGAGTAAGAATCAGACCCAAGTATAGGCTGTCTCACCACAGTAACTCTCCCCACCCATTCTACGCCCTTCGCTCCCCTTCCAGCTCCCTCCGCTTTCTCTCCCCTCTCACGCTCCCACCTGCTTTTTTCAGGCGGGTGATCAGGGCAGCGGAGCAGGGCGGGAAAATGTAGACAGTCTCAAAATGGAGGAGTGAATGTGGAAGAATGACATGAAGTCCTCTAGGGTCCGTACAGACTGAAAACACAACATGTTAAAGGACTAATTCGCCCAAAGATCCTAGTTTTGGGTGTGTTGTTTTATCTGTCTCTCTACCGCTCTATTATAATTGTGGTGAATGGAGTTTCCTTTATAAATTACATCTCCAGAATCAGCCTCTGCTTCCTTTGGTGGAAGCTTCCAGCCAGAACTGTTCATGTTAAATATCCTCCCTAGTCATGTCATGAGAAATTATAACAAATAGTGAATAATAATTTGATTCAGATGGTTTTTCTCAAATTGACCTCATTGAAATTAGTTGAAAATTATTTCACTGAAAAAGTCAAACTCCATCAATATGCAAATATTGTTCATTCCAGAATCGTAACTATTCAACACAAGGCATTTTCTATTCTCTCAAAAATGCACTTTCAGTCTTGATGAGTTCAGGTTTCTTCATTGCACTTATAAAAGCTTAAGATTGGCTCCAAAATCTGTATTGTCATGGATCTATTCATGTGAAACTGCTTCATACACACTTCATACTTTCAGAAAATAATATTAGTAGTGAATACTTTACACCTCATATCATGATCAGTTTCGGAGATACTGCTTTAAAGCGACTAAAAACGAGTGATCCGGAAAAAGATGCTAAGTTTAATTAGTCATTACGTTTCAACTATTCATGATAGACGCATACAATTTTCAGGAGTTGTTCTAAGGTACAAGATGTCTTTACCCACTCTAACAGTGCACATTTGCCAAATTATAGCTTGATGAAAACTGGAATAAAATTTTGATTGTGCTACAGAGCAGTTTTAGCACCATGTATCTCCACATCGAAGCACATCTGACTTTTCAAGTTTTGAAATTCATTTCACATGTTGTAGTGACTATGTATTCCTCTAGAGCAGGGGTGCCAAACTCTCTTTTTTTTCCAGGGTTTGTTCTTTACATTCAGCCCAATTTGCTCTCAAGTTGGCCGGACCAGTAAAATAGTAGCCTATAAATAATGACAACTGCAGATTTTTCTTACTAGCCTATTAGTGCAAAAAAATAACGTTAAATTCTAAAAAAAAAAATATTTACATTTACAAACTATTCAAACAAAAAAGATGTGAATAACTTGAAAAAAAATCTTTTAAAAAATCTGTGCAGTTTTAACAATATTATGCCTCAATTTATCATGTTTACACATGCATTATGGATCAGATCTACAAAGACACAAAATGTTTAGTAACAAGCAGAATATTGTTAAAATTGCACTTAACTTTCTTTAAACATTTCAGGTTGTTCATATTTGTTCAGGTTATTCACATTTTATTGTTGAAGGATAATTTGTTAATGTGAATATTTTCACGTTTTTACACTAAAACAAAAAGAAATAGGCCTATTTGGAATTATTATTCATAGGCATAGTAGAATATAATTTTTTTCACATTAAATCATGACAAAAATTTGGAGTCATTATTTATAAGTTATTATGCTTTTATTTTGCTTCAGATCATATTGGTCTGTATATCTTCTGTGTAATTTTTTCACTTCACAAAATCATCCCACGGACTGGATTGGAACCATTAGCGGGCCGGTTTTGGCCCACGGGCCATTTGTTTGACACCCCTACTCTGGAGGAAATACAATTTACTAATTCATGATGAAAAAACAAGATACCCAATCAAAATGCATATTGCTCAGAATGACAAGGTCTATCATAAAAACAATTACACCAGTGGGAAAATTAATATTTGCATTAAAATGTGAAGTTGGCAAATGTATTAATTGCAGTTAATTGTTTTAAATTGTTTGTACATACCCGAAACTGGATGGAACATGAAAAATACTGGTTTTAAAAGTGGCATTGTTTCATAAAACATATGTTTTAAACCACTTTTTGTTGGATAGGAATCACTCAAGAGCTATTGTACTTTTTTTATTATTATTATTAAACATTTAGTTTTAAACCATTTTTAGGAGTAACTTTTGTCTGGTGTTTTGCTGATGAGTCAGTAAAAGTCCAAATTTAAGTTAATTTCAGATCAAATTGCAGAAATGGACTGAAATACTCATCATTGTGTTTTTATTCCTGCTTAATCATGTAAACATTGAAATCCCAGAGTTTTCATTATGTCCCAGTGAGCTGGTTGTACCATTCACAGAAGTGGTGAACTTTGAGGTGGCATCCAGCTTTACGGCACATTATCATCACCTATTATATTAGAGTGTGGACCAGAGTTAAAATCCCCTCAAATAAAAAGCCCAGATCAGACAAAATATCCCCTGGCCTTTTTGTGATGTGCTACTTCACATCTAGATGTCACTAAACTGTCTACAGTTATACATGCCAGAGATATTGATTTAGGCTTTTACTATAAATTAAAGCCGCCAGGAATTAAATTAAAGAACTAAAAACACAAAGCAAAAAGCGGTCAACCCCAAATGTGTCATTTTAGATGACTGTGATGTACACAGGATTAGATCAGGTATAATTATTGTATAGTATTACTCTTTTTAAGATGTGCGTCACAAACACACAGTCAAATCCTTTTTACTTAGGTTATGGCAAACAAAAAACCAACCTCCTCTGAGCCAACCCCTTTGATTTGAACACTGCTGCTGTTTTTTTTTCTTTGCAAGGATTTATCCTTTGAAAGTTGAATTCTGTATTAGTTTCTTTATCTGTTCTTGCATTTGCAGTTGTGTGTATGTGAGGTTTTCTCTTTAAGTGCTGTTGCTGGTTCCTCTAATCTGATGAATTCTTATATTTCAACCTTTAAGGCGCTCTTTGTTGATAACAGCACCTTTATTTTACGTATATAAACTGAGACATATAGACTGTATACTTATAGCCAGGAGGCTTTTATCAGTGCTCTATAGTGAATCAAGTCTACAAGGGCAGCATATCTTCAATCACCTCAGAGGGTATAGAGGCACAGCAGGCTGCCTTCTTTTTCCAAGTCTATAGCGGTGTTTGTTTACCACTGTTGAACATCTATCCAAGAGAAGGGGGAGCCACCATGAGTTTTGGAGTATAAAGACCGAGAAAACAAAGATGATGAACTGTTCGAAGCCTGTCAGATCCAGTCGGTGAAACCCGAGGATAGTTGCACCGCATCAGTGTGAAGGCTTTCAGAACAGGAGCAGGCTGCAAACAGCCTCAGCATGCATGGCTAACTGGGCTGCCTGTGTCACACGGCTGTATGAACACGTTAGCAAGACGGCAGCAAACAGGGACATGGTGTGATGGCTGCTCTAAGGCAGAAAAAATGATGATTCCAGTAAGTCAGGCCGTGGACGCTTCAAAGCCCTGAACAGATTTTCTAAAAATTACCTCTAAAGCAATTAAACTGGCAGACTTTCTACTTCAGGAACACCTCCTGATAATTGCAAATGATACTTTTGAGCCTTTGTGACTCCCCAAATTTCTATTAATATCCACTCATCCACACCAACAGAAAATCTTAAAATTCTAATCCATGACAGAACATTTACAGCGGTCCACAGAGCTCTTCAGCCAGTTTGTTTCTCCTCTGTCGGCATGAAAGTAGGCCATGGGCTTCAGAGACAGTGAAGGAGGAATGATGTAACCTGGGTCCTATATGTGTATGTTGTTTTCTCCCTAGAGCTCACCAGCACTTAGTCAGTGGTCATCTATTGCCAGGTTTCATTACTGTACAATAGAGTCAAAAAAGCAAAAACAAATGAACAAGTGAGCTGTTGAAAATTTGGAATTTGGTGCATGTTTCCAATGTTTTGGGTTTTTTTTTTCCGGGGCATTTAAGGACTCTATTATTAAACTTCTCATCCTCTCTTCCTTTTTTCTTTCATATATATATATGATTTAATCTTTCTGTCTTGCACTCTCCTTCTTTGTTGATGTTAATTAACTGGGCTTCCTTCCCAGAGGGCACTCTTATGATGGCTATTTTTGTCCCTGTGCTTCCTATTGCATGAACCGATGCATCACTGTGTTGTACAACATACGTCTCAGGCCTTTTGTCACGATATTGCAATGATGCATGTGAAACAAAGTCTGTGCTGCTCTGAGCTTGACTTATCTCTTTTTTTTCCCCCATATGATGTAGCTTTTATTAGTATGAGTGGCTGTGAAGTGCCACTAAAACGGTACTTTCCTGTTTGCAAACTGTTACTTTCTGCACATGTGCACAGCAGTCTAATCTCACTTGTTTTCTATTTTTGATCGGTATCTCTTCCAGTCTCCCAGTCCAACAGCAGCCTAAAGAAGCACCGGAGCCGGAGTATTTTCAGCCCCTTCTTCTGCTGCTTCCGCAACTACAATGACTACCACGTGGAGCCACCACCCGCCAACAACAAGACACTTTCTCTGCCCCCGCCGCCAGAGGAGAATGGCAGTCCTCCCAAGGTAAAGCCTGTTTGTCTCTGTCGCCTGACGCTCACATCATAGTTGGAAAGAGTTCCAGTTGCATACCATGCATTCATGTGACTGGACTGAAAAAAATACTTGTAGGAATTAGTTAATGTTTAATGACAGAAATCCTAGTCTCACTTGAGAGAGCCAGTAACGAGTACCATTTGTTTGGTTTTGTTAGAGCGAGCTTGTTAAGGTTTGCCTTTTCCTGCAGTGAGCTGAGGCTGAGGCGCTGTGCAGCCTCACTGAGCTCCCTCCACAAATTTTTCCAGCTGCTTCAAACCCGTTGAACCCAGAGGTTGTTTACCATCCACTGCTTGAAAATACGGGCTCGCTTCCCATCTTGCATTCTTCGATATCTGCCTACGCACACAAGCGCATACAAGCCGTGCACACAAAATAACACCCGCTGAGAAGCTCAAAAGACACACACACACACACACACACACACACACACACTCCCTCACTGTTTCTGGCGCATGCTCGCACAGGCTTGCACAAGTCCTACCGTACACCCATGACAACACATGTGCGCACGCATGCACACATGCACGTACGCTAATACTGCTGCTTCTTTAATCCCCATAAAGTGGGCCTTGTGTGTGTCTGGTGTGATGGATTGCCTGGCACCCACGCCTCCCCCTCTCCTCACGCACACTCTGACCAGTGTAGTGAGGATGTGTGAAACGAACATTTTGGTCGTGGAAAAGGCGCCAAACCCAAAGCTCCTCCACAAACACGGTGTTCTGCTGCCAAGGCAGGTACACGGGGCTATAAATGGAGCAAAATCGTATCACATTTCCACTCCTGTTTACCTGTAAAAGTCTCTCATTCAGGAGAGGAATGTGTGGCCCTGTACAGACACTATACATGTGGTCAGCACTGACCCGCTCCGGACCCCTCCTTAACAAATGAGTTCCCATTAATTCAGAGTGAACCTAGCGAACCTTGCCATAAAAAGCCTTGTTATAGTGCGGGGCTGATTTTGGAGCTGGGTTCCTGCCCACAGTCCCTCCCAGCAGTGTACTGTTGCTGGATTTCTGGCCAGTCGTATTTGTTACTATGGCAGCTCTGTTTGTTTTTGAGTGAGTTGCTCTCACTTTCTATCACCGTGTGTACTATACAGTATGTCCTACTTCTCTGTCGCTCTCTTCCTCTCTCAGTACATGTATCGATTAAACTATTGATGTTGTTGATTTCTTCCCCTGTTTTTCACTGTTTTTTCTTTTTCTTCCTTCCTTTCTTTCTGTTTTTCCACCCGTTGCTCTCTCTGTCTCTCCCAATCTCCTTCTCTCGGTCTCTCTCTGTTTATTTTCTCCAGTGTGACCAGGTCCAGGTCATCCCCATCCCCAGTGTATGTATTATTATCTTTCATTGTTCCTCATCTCACTTCATCGTAGTCACCTCTTCCCTCTGCTTGCTTGCTTCATCTCTCTTGCCGCATGTGGATGTTGACACAAAGGTGACTTTTTGTTTCTCTCAGATTAAATTTTGCTCCGTCTCATCCTGATAGTCACGCAGCTTTCCCGACTTTGCTTTTTCCTACTTATCTTCCCTGTATTGAGAAAGATTACATTGTGATTATTCACAGAACTTGTTGGTCCATTAGATGCATTGTCCCTAAACAGACACCAAACAGAAAAGGGGATTCATCCGTCCCCTGATATGTTTGCAATTACGCTGAAATTGCACAATATTGAGCTATTTTGGAATGTATGTGGATCCCGTGGTTTTGCAGTAATTTAGGATATTCACACTCACAGCATCTCATGCTACAGCCAAGCTTTAAACTCCAGCACCTCGGAGTCACCTCCCTTCAATGGCAGGAAGTCCATGTGGCGTCGAGGTCTGCTCTTTGCATTCCCGGGCGAGGTCTCAGAGAGGCGACTTAAATAACTCAGGCTGACCTGAGCGGGTCACGTTTGCGTCACTCTTTACACGAGCAAAGTGTTTACAAGCCACACGAGAAGGTCTAGAAAGTAATATGTACGTAGGTGAGAGGTTTGTCATGATAAAACATCAAATCAAAGAAATAGCTTTAAAACACGTGTGAAAATTAATAAATAAATGCTAATACTTTATTTTAACCCTGTTTAGCTTTTAAGGATTATATGAAGTTTTCAAATTACACAATAATGTTTCATGAATCTGCATAGCAGTTTGGAGAATTGAGTACAATTATATTATTAACATTAATATTTATTCAGTTATCAACATTTTTTAATTTAACTGTACATTAGAAATAACTCAGTCAAAAAAGTATACTATGGTCTACATCAATGAAGCTGATGAAGACTGATTAATTGGTCATTGTTTAGTTCTACATTTACTGATCAGTTACTTAACTTACATTTTTAGTTCAACAATTACTCACTTTGTGTTGAAATGGGAAAAAAAAGTACATTTCAGACTTGTGTAATACATTTTCAGAGTCAACATTTTTGGGAGGAAGTTCATGGTATATATTTGTTGATAAGTTGGCTTGCTTTTTCCTGCTCTAAAATATCAATATCAGCCTTTAAAAGTCTACCATTGGTTGATTTCTGTAACAATTACAATTTTTTTATGTATAGTATTAATTTTAGAATAAAGAAAAAGACCAATCAAATTAATGTATTGCCTATGTATTTCCTGTATTGATATTTCTAAACTTAATATTTTTCCAATAGTAAATTAATTTAACTTCTGTCAGAAATAGCATTTATTTATTCAGTAATCTGTCATGATTCAGTTTTAGCTCACCAAAGAAACATCTGAAACACAAACTCATATTGAAATATATTTCTTTTAACCTCCTAAGATCCAGGTCAGCACAAGGTTCTGCTTTTTTGCATGAAAAATAATAATAAAAAAATGGCTAGAGTGAAAATAGCATGATGCAACAATTTTTTTCAGATACATTTGTAATAAAAAAAAAAAGGTAAAATTCAGCTGTGAAACTCGTAAAAGCTCATAAAAGCTGGACCTCTGGAGGTTAAATCAGTAATAATTTTCTTCAAATAGTAGAAGTGTAGGGTGTTTTTTAGTGCCGACTTATATCAGTAAGTTGGACACACTATGCTGATTAACACACTGACTTTAAGAGATTTAATCATTTTCTTGGATGGTATAATCCAATGGGACACCGGAACATTTCAACATTAGTTTGTCTGTATCACAGTAATCAAGTTAAAATATTACCAATTGGTGAGCATGGTGCTGTGGTCACGCTTCATCAGTTTGGGAGAGCGCCCCCTGGCAGCAGCTTCAGGCAGAGGTTTTTCTTCTTTTTGTCTGTGCAGCTGCCTGGTGAAAATGTCAAGGTCCTAGTCGGTCTCTCTTTGCTCAACCTGCATGAGTAAATCACATTCATCACACCCTGTCGGGATGTCATTCAGCGTCCTTGCTCCCAGGGACTTCTTCCCATGATACATCAGCATGCACTTGTGAGATAAGACATGATAAATACTGCCAGCCTCGCCTCAACAGACTAAAACACTAGTACAGTATGGACAGCGTACCGAGCAGCACACTCCTATATATGTGTAAGATTGACAAAGTCCTTGTTTATCACCTCTGTAAGGCTTCCTTTTGTGTGTGTGTTGCCCCCCCATGGCCTCACCATCTGCCCAGTGCCTGTCTGTAACCCCAGGCACGCTTGGCAGAGGACATAAGTGTGTCTCCTTTTCCCCACTGACCCTGAAGGCATCGCAGTCACAGAGCTCAGTCAATATGGTGTAATACAGAAAATATCAGCAGGGGCTCATGCGCTAAAGCAAAGAGATGAACAACGGCAACGAATCAGATGATTATTAACAGCACGGAAAATAATTTTATGAGCAGTTAGTGATTTTTCATTATTTATTAATCACACTAAGTCAGTTTGGATTAGAGGATTTATGATTGGCCTTTATCATAGTTTTTGTTAAAGGTTGACCAATGAATTGATTTTTTTCATTATCAGCCATCGGTTTAAAATTTTTTTTGAAAGCCAATATTTGATCCATAGTAAAAATGTTATAAGATATTTGATCAGGCACCTGTGTGGGCAGCACTTGAAGTTCAATAAATGTTAAAAGAGTTCTATGTGTACGTGTATTAATAAGTTCATTCATATTGCTGCGTAAAAATCGTAGTTATCGGAGTGTTTCAGTTGTATTTTACAGTCAGTGTGCTTAAAAAAAACACGGCCTTAAACATCAGCCTCAAAAATTAGCTGTAGATATCAAATCAAATTTTTATAAATCAGCATTGGCTATAGAATATCTCATATCGGTCGACCTCTAGTTTTTGTCCAGCGTTACCCAGTTGAAACCATGTATGATGAAGCAGGATTCAGGCGTTAGTGGGGTTCTCTAATGTCAAAGATAACTTACCTTGCTTCATATTTGAATTAATGGATCAAAACTGACCACTAGTAACAAACCAGTTATCCTAGAAGACCGTGTACACATATTTTCCCAGTATTTTCTTGCATCTTATTGAAGAGACTGGGGATTATCATTGTATAACTGGCTAAGTTATAATTATTTCAGGACATAGCCAATGATGCCAAATGAAGCAGCAGTGTTAGGAGAGTAAAGTTATCCCAAATATCCCAAGTCGGCCAAAACTATGACTTAGGCAATTATGCTATGAAGCTAAGAATATGCATGCTCAGTCCAAGTCTGTGAAAACAATAAAGCATGAAATAGCACAAATGCATAAAGACTCTAGGAAAAGATTATTTTTATATAAACATGGCATTCAACTGATTTTGCTCAGGGAAATATAATTGAAAGCTGCAAGATCCAAAAGTCACAGTAGTACAGTAACCAATACCGCAATAAAAGGCTAAAAATAATCATATCACAGTAGGGTTACATCTCTTTGTTTTATAGTTAAGGCTCTACAGAAGCTGAAGGACATGATCCTGCCGGACATTAACCCCTAAAGACCCAAACAGCCACCGAAAACCAAAACCATCTACTGATTTAAAATGTTTAATAACGTTTGAACCACTAAACCTACTAATACATGTAAATAATTGGTGTAAAATACAGTTTATCATCTTTTCATGGTCATCAGATGTGACCCATTTGGACGTTCAGAGGCTCCGTAGTGAACGTGGAAACACTCATCTTATATAACATTGATTCACCCGTAAAACCCATAACGATGGATCAATGACAGTGGATGGAGACACTTGGTTTATGTTCAGTTAATGATAGATTTAGCTGAAAAAGTCACTATTCAGTTTTTTTCTGTTTTTGTTATAATAACCCTCAACTTTAATCTGAGCTCAGTGATTCAAATATAGGAAAATACCTGATGTTCACTGAGAAAATGCAAAATACAGGGAATAGTCTCATAAGAAATGGTGATAAATCACTTAAAATGGTTAAATATAGAGAAAAAAACTGCCATAAACGTAACATTGGTCTTAATGGGTTAATGCTGTTAAATGTGTTTGTAGTGTCACCCAATTAAACAATTAAGTGAACATCTCCTGCTCCAGTCTCACACCTCCAGTACGATTCTGTGTGTGTTGAGTCCATTTTTCTCTTTAATGAACCTGGGTGGTTTTATACATGTACTGTAGAGTGTGTGTTGTCTCTGCAGCCTCCAGCCAAGTTCCTCCTGCCAGAGGTCAGTATAGCAGACTACGGCAAGAACTGTGTGGTGATCGACCTCGATGAGACCCTTGTACACAGCTCCTTCAAGGTATTTCACAACCCCATCTCACACACACAAGTACAGACAGTTGCGTTATGTGCCGTTTTCATTTGTGTTGTGTCACGGTGTTATTCCCCAGCTCTTGAAGGGATAATAGGATTACACAGAAATAAGTCCTCAAGATGCTATTCTTTGCGGTGAATATGATTACGATGGAATGATGACAATTAGCATGAGGTGCCACTGAGGCCTGGCAGCATCACTGAAGTAAACATAATCAAACGAATGTACATCGCCTGAGGCATTATGGTTTTTATACATCAGTTGAAACAGGAAAAGACAGGAAAAAGGTCTAACTATTACTCTAACAAGACATTGGCATGGCAACTAGCACGTAATTACACCAGTACCTGTTGTTTAATTGCAGTTTCAAACACACATACAGTCACGGAAAAAATATTAGACAATCAAAAGTCATCAGAAATAATGGTTATGCAATCAAGTACTAACGCCTGTGTGTATCATGCGACTAAAACAGACAGAAAAGAAAATATGGAATGCCTAAAAGCACTGTTTTTGTCAGTACAATGACATAGATATTGAT
>JAPQRP010000015.1:21378592-21409094 GCA_037367295.1 Apogon hyalosoma | reverse complement strand
TATTTTAAGTGTGATGAGATATTTTGACCAGAAATGAGAAAAATACACTTGGTAAGATTTAGATTTTTTCCAGTGTACTCTTGCCCATTTTCCTCTTTCTTACACATTAGCTTAAAGAGCTCAATGTCCACTTGCTGCCTAACATATTCCACCCACTGACAGGTCCCATTCAAATGAGACCATCACAACACCACAGAATGTTATGGCTGATGGGTGTATATTCCTTATTTGCTAATATAAGGAACACCTCTTTCCTTTCACTGTTTCCTTTTCTGTCATTGCCAGGACTGCTACATTGCAGACCAGAAAGGCTCTTGTGTGATGGTGTGGAAGGGCAAAAACGCCACCAAGGAAGAGCGACGAGAAGCTCTGAACCGGGCACTGGTGAGTGTAATAAAAGACTTTCATGATTAGAATCAAGAGCCTTGTACAATTCATCAGAGTTGTAAAAATAAACACTTGAATTCACATTTCGATGAATTTTCTCAGGGTTTTATCAAAGCCAAGAACTACCCACCCAGCACCAAAGTGGAGGTGATGGCTGAGGGAGGAGAGTCAGCGATGTTCAAGCATTTGTTCAAATCCTGGAGAGAAAAAGGACAAACACAGGGGCTGGGAACCACCTACAGCATGGGAAAGATAGGTAAACTTTAGATTAGGTTGAATTTACATCCAGACACTCAGGGCAGCAGTGGAAAGTAACTGTACTTGGGTAATTCTGAGGTACTTGTGCTTTATTTGAAGCAGTTTGTTAATAGCTTAGCATTTTTTTGTCTCTCCAACTTCTCACATGGTTCTGTATAAATATATATTTGTTAAGGTTTAAGTATTTTGGGACTGTTTTGGACTAATCTTTAACCTTCAACGGCTGCTTGTGAGCAAAATCGTCTACTGATCTAGAATGTTTTACAATGACAATAACTTTCACAACAAATCCTATAATACATATAAATAATTCAGGTAAAATGCAGTTTCTCAGCGTTTCATTGTAATCAGTTATGAACAATTTGGACATTCAGAGGCTCTGTAGTGAATTTAGAAACACTATCATCTTCTACAACATGACTTCACCAGTATAGATGCTTATTTTATGTTCAGTTAATGATTTGTTTTGTTGAAAAAGTCCCTTTTGCTTCAGTCTTCTCAGTTCTGATATGATAGCCTTTGAATTTACTCTGAGCTTTCATACAATCAGAAAATTAAATGAAAGAATGCGCCTGATTGTCACTGAAAAGTGCAGAGGGATTAAATAACAAAAGTGAAAAATAACTTAAGAAAGATGTAGAGAAAAATTATTTTGGAAATAACCAAAAGCATGACTCTTTCTGCTGCGTATATTAATTTTGAGGGAAGCCCATGCATTTTAAACAGGATATATCAATCCCTAATATAAAGTATACTCCCCTTTTAACATTGTGTCTTGGTTTGAGCACTTAAGTGTCAAAAGTGGTTTAACAGCACAGTGCAATTTAAGGCTGCAAACACAAACATCTCATCACCACAGCAAAGCAACAGAACACTTAATGGACAAAATTGTAAACACTGCACCTATCCCTTAAAACACTGTTTTGAGCAACAATCATCAGAGAAAGGAAACAGAATTCAGTTTGCAAAGAAAAACATCTGCCCCAGCCAACAATCATACCCGAGCATATAGCAATTTCTATTTATTTTACTCTACATTTATCAGTGAGTTTACTTGGTAATCCTTGTAATGAAGCTTTTATGACGAACTCATTTTAGCAGTTTGTTTGGCTGCGACACGGCTTGATGTTTTGTATGTGTGATGACAATAACCACCTTCTGTAAACACAAAATAGGTAAAGTACTTAGTATTTCAATAATCTCTAATGTCTAATGTTTCCATATTCATTACAGAGCCTCTCAATGTCCAAATCTGTCATATTTGATGCCCCTGAAAAACTGAGAAATTGCATTTTACCTGAACTATTTACACAAATTAATAGGATTAGTGGTTCTGAACTTATTACATATTTTACATTATTACATATTTAAGTCTTTGAGGTTAATTTACCAGATTTTGGCATGTTTTTGTACATGGTTCTATAGGCACTACTGATCTGAACACTTCTTCTGCTACTTCTGCTAGCTGAGTTGGCTGAGGATTGGTTATATAATAGCTTAAATTTATGTCCTACTTGTATCCAGCTAAGGTCGACCAGGTTAAGTTTGATGTGATGGAGCTTCATGCACGTCCTGAACTGGCAGCACAGCAGCGGATGGTGGATGATGCCTCTGGAGATGTTAAGGTGCTGAAATACAGCTTAATTAGACACTGAGCGACATAATAAATAATGCATGAATTCATTCAGGAAAGTTGCAAGTACTTGTATATGTTTGCATCAGGTGTGGCGCATTGAGAACCTGGAGCTGGCAGACGTAGACCCTAGTACATATGGTCAGTTCTATGGAGGAGACTGCTACCTGGTGCTTTACACCTATCACAGATCAAACCAACCACAATATGTCCTCTATATGTGGCAGGTGAGATGTTAATGAATGTAAATCTGCGTTTATAATTAGCTCCATAATGAGCAGCTGTTTCATTTATGGATGTGTTTAATCAGGGCCACCACGCCACCAAAGATGAGATCACAGCGAGCGCCTACCAGGCTGTAAATATCGATAACAAGTACAATGGGACGCCAGTGCAGGTCAGGGTGGTCATGGGAAAGGAGCCTCGCCATTTCCTGGCTATTTTTAAGGGCAAACTTATCATCTTTGAGGTAAAATTTTCTTTCTTTGTACAAATATAATGAGTATTGTGTATCCATATGTGTGAGAAAAAAATGGGACAAACAGTTAAATAAAGTTTAGTTTAGCTTATTTTGAATATGCAACAAAACAAAGTAATCCTACTTAGTCCTTATAAATGAAACAGATTATAAGAAAACAGAACAATCAAACAAGAAACAAAAACCTATACATATACATGAAAACAAAGTATGACTTTATTTGCACATTAGAAAAGGAGTGGGAGGAAGTATAACTTATTTAATCCCACCCTTTCTCCACACAACAGTGTATAAATTAGCTTCATATGCGGCATAACACATGAAAAATCAAGCCCCTTGGGTCATTTATTATCTTCACGTACGCATACATACATGCATACATACATACACACCTATACTGACATACCAGAAAAGTAAAAAAAAACCAAAAAAAAAAAAACCAAAAAACATAACATACATCTTTGAAGCCAACACAAAATGAATACATGATAAAGTAAAGAATAAGACAACAACAACAACAGCAATCAAACAAAACACAAACAAATCAACATAAGTACCCCAGTACCCATGTGTTCATACTCAAACACCTTCTTCAATTTTATGCTGTGTATAAACCATTTCTTTATATTTGCTGATGTAAAGTAAAGTGTGTGTTTTGTGTGTGTGTCTGCAGGGTGGTACTGGTAAGCCTGGGGTGGTAAACCCTGAGAAGGGTGCCAGGCTCTTCCAGGTCAGAGGGACTAATGAACTAAACACAAAAGCCACTGAAGTTATGGCGAGGGCGACGTCTCTCAACACCAATGATGTTTTCCTGCTCAAGACCAACCAGATATGCTACCTGTGGTATGGAAAGGTACGTGGTCTGCCAAAGCCTAAACCATGGGTGTCAAACTCCTTTTAGCAGGCTGGACCAGTAAAATAATAACATGATAACAAAGCAATTAGAATTCCAAATTTTTTGCTTTGTTTTAGCGCAAAAAAAGAAAATGTGCAATTTTAATAATGTCAAGCCTCTGCTTAAGATTTACGCATGTACATTACAGCTTACAGATCACAGTGGATCTGCAAAGGCACAAAACATCCAGTAACAGGCAAGACTTTTCAGGTTGTTCATAGTTTTTCAGGTTTTTCTTTTTTTTGTGTAATTTTACTTCTGTCACACTAAAACAAAGAGAAAAATTTGGAGTTGCCATTATCAGTAGGGTATTATGCTATTATTTTGCTGGTCTGATGAACTTGAGACCCGAACTAAAATGAGTTTGACACCCTTCAGTGTAATTTTTGCACCTCACAAATTTATCCAGTGACCCCTTGGTGGGCCGGTTTTGGAACATGTTTGACACCCCTGGTATAAACAGAGCCATTTGATAAAGAATACATATGTGTGGTTGTGTTTGAGCATAAAAATAGGCTTTTGTTTGATGTTTGTGAATGCTGTATCTGTTTCCAGGGCTGCAGTGGGGATGAGAGAGTGATGGGCAGAGCTATGTCTGATGTGCTGTCCAAGCAGGACAAGCAGGTGGTGATGGAGGAACACGAGCCAGCTGAATTCTGGGTAGCTCTGGGAGGAAAGGCCCCTTATGCCAGTGACAAGAGGTAAACAAAGAAAGCAGCAAAGAGCCAGGATTTGATGCTTTACTTTTAGAATATTATATCTGTCTAGTATGGCTTTATACAGAACAACAAACATGAGTTTATTTGTTTTTTTGTTTGTTTTTTTTAGTTTTGTGACACTACAGATGTTTCAACTAAGCACTTTTTTATTAGCACCATTTTCATTCCTTGGCACATTTTCCATTAGTGTAATTTATGCCTCCGTCTTGGCTGTGTTACATCTCATTACTATTGTCCATCGTTTTATTTTCTTCTTTAGACTGTAAAAAAAAATGACCGTATAATTAACACTAAGAAGTTGTAAAATTGCAACATTAAAAAAAAATGTTAGTGAAAATACAATACAATATTGTTTATTTGAAAATATTTTTGTGTTAATGATTAAATCAAATATAGCTGTAGTTTTTACAGGACAAGTATGTTAACTAAAGCAGATTTTTGTGTAGAAATTATGTATTTCTATTGTTTGACAAAATAAAACTGTAAACTGAAAAACAGTTTGGTGCTGTTTAAATTGCAAGACCACAATGTTAAAATAACAGCCTATTCACTTTTTTAAAACAATAAAAAAGTAATAAAAAAGTAAACAGTTAACAATTTAACATTTCAAACATGTGTGATGGGTGGCAATGGCTCAGGTGGTAGAGCAGGTCGTCCAATGGCTGAAGGGTTGGTGGTTCAAATCTGGGCTCTGACATGTCACACATGTTGAAGTGTCTTTACAAGACACTGAACCCTAAATTGCTCCAGTAGGACCTGGTGGCTTTGGAAAGCACTTTGGGTGCCATGAATGTATATAAACCACGCTATTCAAGTGCAGTCTATTTACCATTTAAATCCAGTGTTAAATATACATGTTTAATATATTAAATCTACATGTTACTCTGTAGATATGGTCACGGTTTGTTGTGTTTCTTACAGTATTTCACTGGTAACCACAGATGCCAGTTTTTTTCCGTAAAAACAACAGGATTTTTTTTTAGTGTACCATAAATAGTTGTGAAAGAGCAAACAAAACTGTAGGAAGGCTGTCCATCCGTTACTGCATGGCCAGCCCCTTATGTAAAGTTAAATTCAGGTGTATACACTGTCAATAGCGGAGTTTGAATGTCATAATGTGTGTGTTTCCAGGCTGCAGAGGGAGGAGCCGCCTCATAGTCCCAGACTCTTCGAATGCTCCAATCAGACGGGTCGCTTTCGGATGACAGAGGTGGATGACTTCGCTCAGTGTGACCTGGATGAGGAGGACGTCATGCTTCTGGATACCTGGGAGGAGGTGAGCGATCCAAAAGCATACACCCCAGAATGTACTCAGTTTAGTGAGTTGGTCAGTGCCTTACATATACATCAAATTTTATACAATTAAAATAAGAAATTTTGCGTAATCCTGCTGAGAAAAATAAACTAACAGCACATACTTCTGCCAAGGCCCCATAATAAGGTCCTTCAACTTCTTCTCGATCTGAATTTCCTGGATTCTATGGCTGTATCCTGTGGTTATTTTAATTATTCCTTACTAACTGGTTAATTGTTTGTCCTATTACACATCAGAAAACTGTGAAAAAAATATATCACAAACCCCAAATCCACAACCCAGTTTACTCATATATGGGGAAAGACACCACAAAATATTAAAATTAAGGAAGCTAGAATCAGACCATTTTTTAAATTTTATTAATAAATATACTTATACTTCTAAATTCAACTTCTCAAACCAATTTTCAGTTCAATCTCAAAACCATTGTTGATTAATTTCAAAGTCAAAAGCTTGTCATTGCAGCTCCAGTGGGTTCCCCCTAGGCCTGTGCTTTACATTACCACCAAGTTCCATGAAAATCGATGCAATAGTTTTGTTTAATCTTACTTATATACAGATAGAAAAACAACTGGAGGCCCAAAGGAGTAAAAATCACTAAAAGAATTTGGTACTTTAGGTATTAAGTGGAATGGAAACAGGTGAAATTTAAAATAAAGCAACTGTGACGTGATATTCATAATTTATTTTCACTTCTGCGTCCTCATACTGAACTCATTTTTCACTTGCTCTCCTACCATCCTCAGATCTTCTTATGGGTTGGAAACTTAGCCAACCAGTATGAGACCAAAGAGGCATGGAACAGCGCTCAGGAATACCTGCGGACCCACCCAGCAGGTCGTGACCCCGACACACCCACTATCTTTGTCAAACAGGGATATGAGCCGCCGACATTCACCGGCTGGTTCAATGCATGGGATCCTCATAAGTGGAGTGTGAGTACTTCTATAGCTTTCATGCAATAATAAAGCACATTTGTTAATGTACTTTTCCATTAGATCACATCACTGTTAACATAGTAATTGTTGAAACTAATGTAATCAAAGTGTGACATGAATAATCGTGTGTAAACAAATCACTTCACTAAGGTTAAAAACATACTGTGATGATTTCATGGGTTGTTTGAACATGAAGACGGCTCTGCATGCTCACTAATTTTCAATCCTGGATGCCTTGATCCTCTCAACAGGGAGGAAACTCCTATGAGGAGATGAAAAAAAAGTTGACTGATGCAGCATCTCTTTCACAGATTGCTGTAGTAAGTGATTGTCTAACACTAATCCTACCATTAATTGAAAAAACTACTAATACTGTCACTAACTTCCCAGCCAGCATGGCCATGTGGGCCCATGAAGGGTTATATTTGGGCTGCATGTGAGGGTCCCAAGTGGGTTTGGCCACAGTTTCCATGGTGGCCTCACATGTGTTTGCCCATATCAGAATCAGAATCAGAATCAGAATCTCTTTATTGTCATTGTTCCATGTGCAATGAAATTGAGATAGAGCTCTCAGGTTTAGTGCAAGAATTTACAGGCAGACAACAAATATCAGTAAAAGGCACAGTTATTTACATAAAAAAAAAAAAAGTATTGCAAACTAAGATATTGGTAAAACATAGAATTTAAGTAGTGTCAATGTCAGTCAGAACCAGACACAGAGAAGCTGCGTTCAGCTTCTGTGCTCCACACGTCTGGAACAAACTCCCAGAAAGCCTCAGATCAGCTGAAACACTCAGTTTATTTGAATCCAGGTTAAAGACCCACTTGTTCTCAGCTGCATTTGAATAGTTTTCATTCATCAGTTCAGATCTGCACTTTCTTTTAAGCTTTAAAGTTTTTTATCTGTTTATCTGTTTTATCTGTTTTATCTATTTATGTTTTTTTTTCTTTCATGCCTGTGCTTTTTATTGCTGCTGTAATGCTTTTAATGTTTTAATGTAAAGCACTTTGAATTGTCTTGTACATGAAATGTTCTATATAAATAAACCTGCCTTGCCTTGCCTAGTGCAAATAACATGAGAAGTAGTGCAAATGACACCAAAGATAAATATCATGGGATAAATAGTGTGAAAAATAAATAATATGAGATATTCTCTGCTTCTGATTCTGCTGTGGGCAAACACATGTGGGGCCACCATGGAAACTGTAGACAAACCCACTTGGGACCCTTATACGCAGCCCAAATGTAACCCCTCTGGGGCCCACATGGACATGCAGGCTGGGTTATAACATATATACAGTGTCTTTGTCTGGTAAATGTCTTCCAGAAGCGTCACGTCTCACATCTATGTTCTATGCTTTCAGGAACTGAGTAACACTAATCTGAATAAGAGTCCTGGTGGTGGTTATGGGGCACCCGGGGGCCCAGTGAGCTCTCCTCCTCCAGTCTACAGGGTCCACGGAGGAGATCTGTCCCCAAGGCCCTCAACTCCCTCTAGCCCTTCCACCCAGAGACCCCAGCCCTCTGTGTCCCCCTCCTACAGTTACTCTCCATCGGCCACAGCTGGTGGCAGTAGGCCGTCCTCTGCTGGAGGGCAGTATCTGGACCCTCAGCTCCTTATCAACAAGTCTCCAAGCGAGCTGCCGCAGGGAGTGGACCCCAGCCAAAGGGAGGTGAGTGCAGAAGAATGGATGTCCCACAAATAGCACTAAGTGTTAATAATAAAACAGAGATGGCTGCGATTTGACGTAGAAATGTAATAACAGTGAGATAACAGCAGAGGTCAGTCTAATCTTGGTGTGTGCTGCTCTGTGATCTGATTACAGGAGTATCTGTCTGATGTGGATTTTGAGAACCTGCTTGGCACCAGCCGCTTAGACTTTCAGCGCCTGCCAAAGTGGCGGCAAAATGACTTGAAGAAAAAAGCAGGACTATTCTGAGAAACATTTATCATCCTTACGTAAAGACAAGAAAGTTGTAAGGCAGCAGCTAAGCCCACAGACGGCATAATACCAGGGCTTCATTTTTTCATTTGAAGTTTTTTTTTTTTTTTTACTGACACTTTACATTTTCAACAACTAAGCAGCTTCTAATAAATTTAATATTGCCTTTAATTATCATGGCTTTAAAATATTGTAAGAAATTTGCACATTTCATGGACACAAAGTCATTTACATGGAAATTATTTTAAATGGTTCTATTTTATATTTCTCCTTCTTTATTTTCAACATTGTGATCATAAACTGATTGCCCTTCTCAGCATGTTATTATTGTCAAGAATAAATGACTTAAAACATGAATAAACTCACACAATAATCTATCAAGGACTGCTGGTTTTATTGGAGAGCTAGTGCAAATGTAAAAGGAGTAACACACTAAAGCACTGACACTTATGAGCATGTCACAGAAAAAACTGTTGAAGTACTCCAGGTGATAGAAATGATAAAATACTCTCTGAAATAGTATTATTAGCGATTAATGTCCAATACCTGATACAGTGAAGAAGGCTTCAGAGCAAAGTCATACAACAGTTGCTTGTTACGATCCTTATATTAACAGTTAAAAAATAAAGTTATAAGGCATAAAGTCTGAACAAAATAAAATAAAATCACAGTGACAAACACGTTGCATTCAAAATAAATGGACACATTCACACACACTCACATATGGTTTTCAGCATCTGCCCTTTGAACCACAGCTTTTACTCCAGTGGCAAAAACAGAGCATGAAATAACTTTAATAACAAATACTTAAAAGTCTAGTAAAGTAATGCAACAATGCAACTAAGAGCTTGTTGTGTTGCTTGAAAAATAACTTGGTGATGCTTTGATTGGCCTCAGGAAACCTACAGAAACTCTACTGCTATTCATGTTAAGATCCTAGATACAACTCATTCTTGTACTATGGTAGACACCTTTAAATGATCCCCTCACACACTTCTCTTTCATCCACATTTCATTCATACTTACTTTATTGCTCTTCAGAAGCTTTTAAAAAGCTTTGGAAAGTGATACAGGCTAAAGTCATACACACTAAAAGAATACAAATGACTGTGAGTGTTGCTCGGCCCGCTGACAAAATGTTATCGCCTTGACAAAGTTTTTTAAAAATGTTTTCCCCAAAAAAAAAAAAAAAAAAAAACGCTGCTGCTGGTATGAAGGGTTTTCTATATACAGGGGTCTATTTGGCGTCCATGAGCATGAGATGCACAAACAGTCCGGCCGAGGAGATGATGTCACCTCTCTTTGTGAGCAGCGGGACGTGGCGATATCCTGGAGAAGAGGAAGTGAGGTTTAGCTGCGTCAGCGAATCGGAGTCAAAACCAACATCACAGTGTTCCGAAATAAGCCAGAATGAAACAGTTGACAATGACAATGGAGACGTGGGGTTGTAGTATTCGAGCGGAAACATGTGTATGTATCTCAAAATTAATCTGGGGCCGTATTCAATCTCCTCGCAGAAAACTCCAAACTCAGCATAAGAGCTTCTAAGAAAGAACCTTGGCTTCAGATAGACGTTTGGAAAAATCCTCAAAGCAATTCTATGCAAGGAAGAGATAAAACAATCGCACTGAGGAGATGGAGTCGAGTCCATTTGTTGGTATGACTTACTATTTTGAAACGTGTAATCACACCAAAAAAGCAAAACTATTCAGTGATAATGGCCAGAAATATGCTTAAGTATATTTCGAAACAACTTCAACAATGTGAATGTAATTTTAGAAATGTTTCAGCTCAATTTTAACATAAACAGAATATATTTTAATATAATTAGCTGTGTTGCAACTGCAATACAAACCTAACATGCCTTTAAAATACACTTGTGTCATATTTAAGTTCTCTCTTAATGTATTTAATTTTTTACTGTTAATGATACTAGTGTATAACGGTCATGATGTATGACAATCTGATAAAAAAATCACTGTGAATAAACTCACATATGGTCTTTCATTTCAATAAAAAGTAGTATAAAAATATGCTTGCTTTAAACGTACTATATTATATATTTCCATATCTTTTGAATTCATTTAAATACACTTCTTTCTAACCTGAGCAGATAATGAGCAGTAAATTCAACAGGATCCACAGAATTTCTGTTCTTTTATGTAAACAGAGCTACTTGCTACAGCTCTTATCCTTTTGAGATGTTCATTATTTATCTGTTTATTTTTTACTTTTTAACTAATTAGTGAATCTTTTAGTTAAATACAGTGTGGTTTTAGATGTATGAGAGTAAAAGCACTTTTATTTTTACTCTATCTTTGCATTTTCATTTATTTGAAGTACTAATATGATGAAACATGACTCGTAGAAGAGCAAAACTCGGAGAAAGAAATGCATGAAATCAAATAAGTTTTACAAAAACATTGTTTATTAATGGTCCCATTTTATACACTATTTTATTCTTGCTCTTCTTGAACCATTAACACTGGATTGTCCTGCAGGTGTGTGTTATTTTGCATTGTGTTCCATTGTTCATTTATACTTTTATGTTTTTTTTGTTTTTTTTTTTTTTTATTTTAGTCAACAAAGATATTTTTTCACTGCTAGATTTAGTTTTAGCTTTGTTTTTTTTTCATTTGTCTTCTTGGCAAACACCAAAACCTCCTTGTTGCTAAAAGTTTTTCACCTTCCAGGCCCTTTTAATGGTTAAGATGCTTTGTGAATGACTATTATCTTCCCTACAATCTACTCTTGTTTTTCACCACACCCATACTTCTATGAATGTTCTTAGAATTTCCTCAGTAGATGTGACTCTTTGTGTCAGGAAGCTTGATGAATACTGTTCCAGCTGTTTAATGTATTTTAAGGATTGGATGATTTCATGTAATTATCATCCGAATGGTTTGACAAGTATTTATATTTCACCGCTCCGGTCCTGATTTACTTTTTAAACTGTGTGTTGTGGCATTTTATCAGTCAGTTAGCTCCAAAATCTGGTTCAACACCTTGTCATTTCCAAATATAGTTACACAGATAGTTACTTAGTCTCTGTAACTAAAGGATTGTCTTCTCAGTTCAGTGCTGTCTGGGGTTTTCTTACCGTTCTGAACACTGGTGAGTGGTAGACAGTACTGCCCGATGAGATCATTCTGGGAGGTTGAGTCATAGTCCTCCACCACAAATCGTAGCATGGCCAACTCTGGGACTTGAATGTCAAACTGGAAGTTCTCATTCCACATCGGGTTGAACCCTGCCAGGGAGGAGGATTATTCAGCGTTCAGATTGTGAGGACGACCTTTAAACCGTCTTATTGAATAAACGTGTTTTTGTGCGTGTCAGACCATTATTTTCAATGTAGTGTGTCTCCTTGCTGGCGTTGTCTGCTGGGACGCCGTAGATTTCCACTCTCACCAGGGGGTCAACGATGGATTTGTGCTTGTCCTTGTTAATTTTAGGTAACTGTTGTGCTGAAATCACCTGTAGGGAACACACATAAGTAAAAAAAAAAAAAAAAACACCAAAAAGACTTTCAATGTGAAGTATGATATAGATCCAGATAGTCAAACATATTTGAACCTATAAAGACCCGGTGCTACTTTTGTGTCAGTTCCCAAATACATTTTCTCTATTTTTAACCTTTCTTTGTTTTTTTGTTACTTTATTTTTTTATTGTTGTTTTGGATTTTGTACAATACAAACAAAAGGGACATTTATGATACACTGACCATAAAAACATTTGTGACTAACAATTGGTTTTAGTAATGTGATGCTGAAATGAAAATTGAACAATCTCCATCTCAAATATTCCATTTACAATTTGTAGCCAGTCAATAATTGTAAGTACTTCTAATCTGCAGCAGTTTTGATAATAGCCTTTTTACAGGCTGCTAATAGAATTTTAAACAGATATCTATCATTTTTAATTACATCATTACCCTTAATATATCCAAAATACTTCACCAAACATGTTTTAGGAATTGCATAATCCAGTATTTTAACAACTGTTGAATATACATTATTCCAAAATGATGCAGGTTTGGGACATAACCAAAAGACATGTGCATGATTTACATTGAACTCTGGACACATATTTTGCTGTAATTTTAGGAGTTATAAAAAATCTAATTGCATTTTTCCAGCAATGTTCCCTCCATGTTCTTAAAGAAGTGGTTGATATTTTTAACCTTTCTTAAGAGATCTATCACCATTTATTATAATATTATCCTCTGTATTTTGCATTTTTTTCCATGAAAATCGGGTAATTTCCTGATCATATAAATTTTCATAAAAGCTCAGATTAAAGTTGAGGGTTGTTATAGCAGAAAAAGAGAAACCTGAAGAAAATGTGACTTTTTCAGTAAAATATATCATTAACTGAACATAAGAATGAGTGTCTTATATATCACACTTCATGGGTTTTACTGATGAATCAATGCTGTAGAAGATGATGGGGTTTCCACGTTTACTACCGAGTCTCTGAACGTCCAAATGGGTCATATCTGATGACCATAAAAAGATGATAAACTGTATTTTATGCCAAATATTTACATGTATTGATAGGATTGATAGGATCAACAGGTATTAAACATTTTAGATCAGTAGATGCTTTTAGTCACTGGCGGTTGTTTGGGTCTTTATGGGTCAAATCAGTATTCAGATCTCCAAACAACTCATTTTTATTGAGATTAAATCTTACCATGATGTGACAGGTTTTCTTCTGGAGCCAGGGCCCTTTTGTGAGTGTACTGGGATCAAACTGTGAGGAGAAACTTCTCAGAAATTCAGGTTTCAGAATGTAGCCACAAAGACCGTTTTGCTGAAAGCGACCCTGGTTCAGGTGCATCTCCTTAGATGGGGTCTGGAAGTTCAACGCCACTATAAACAGAACATCAGAGGAAGGAGGTGAATCCATTGTTCTGCTGAATTTCTACTGAATTTCTGCTCTCAGTGCAGGCAGTGTACCTATTTGACAGCCAACGTTCCACATGGGAACTGGGTTGTAGTTGGAGGAGTCGGTTCTGGATCCAGCTGGATAGATCCTGCTGAGTTTGTCCATGTTGTGATGAATGTAAGCAGTTGCTATGAGACGACATTAAAAAGAAAACAATACAAATGATCTAACATAACTTTCATAATGAGCTCTTTGGAAATCCTAACAAAATGTGCTGTTTATGTCAGAAAATAACACATTTTCATTCAAGTCGGCGGGACTCTTACTGAAACATTCATTTATTAGCAATAAAAATGAAGTGAGAAAACATGTTAAAGTAGATGTCTCATCATTTTGCTATTGTTTGCACAGGTCAAAGCTTTAAAGCTATGGTCTTAAAAGCAGATTTGTCAGATAATAATGTTGTGTTTACCTGAGTTCTGAGCCAGACCAAAAGCTTTACTCTCCTTGAATGATGACATCTCATAAAAGGCCTGGTTGTCCTTGGCATGTTCAAAGCCATTAAAATGGACACTCTTGCAGTAAATGACAATATCTGAGAGCTCCCTGGCCAGTTTGATCTTTGATTTCTGAAATGAGACGATGTAGATGCTCAGGTCTGTTCGTTCCATTCTCTGAAACCTCTACAGTAGTTTTAAAATGTTAATGAAGCACTTGGCACACCTTAGACTTGGTTTTCTGTTCGCCCTCCTTACAGTCTGCAGCCTCATCCTCCTCAGACACTGTGTCCTCGTCTACCGAGCTGTTATTATTATAGACAGCGTCCAGTTTGTTTAACCGTTTCCCCTTGATGAGAAACTTACCCTTCAGCTCCTAAACAGAAACAGACAAAATGCTTTTTAATGTTCTCAACTCATAAACATACAGATTATATGAGTTTAGGATAATATCACATGTGATTTCTACAGGCAGGGAAAGACACAAAGCATGCATCCGTGGCAAAGGCTGGTCACTCCCTCTCAGCAGCCAATGACAGAAAGGAAAATGTTGTGTAATGCACAGTTATATTTTCCTTTGAGGCTGACAATGCCACAGGCATCCACCGCGTGGGCTTTACAATGGAGCTGGAGAGCCCACAGCGGCTGACGGTGATCTGGCATGCTAATATTGCCCCCTGTCTTTGTGTTGTCCACTGTATTGGGGTGATTTTCAGTGTCTTCCTCATGGAGTAACAAATGTCACTCACAAGAGTAATGATAATGGCTTAGAGATAATGGAAACTGGAAAATAGAAAAAGCATGGAGTTTAAAGAGAGGCTAAATGTCTGTGGTTCAGTTTAGTAAATGAAAACAAGGAAGGAAGCCAATTCCTCGCATGCTTTGTGGACCAACGCAAAATTCCAACTCCTTAAATTCCAACTTTCTTATCAAACAACTGAGCCTCACAGGAAGATCATGTCAGTTAGTTGTCAACTGTTTTATGAGACAATAGACAGGCCAATAAAATGAAAAATAAATAAATGAATAAATAAAATTTCTATACCAACATACGAGCACAGACGTGAGAAGCAGTGATTGTGTTTGATTATGTGGGGGTGGTTTAGTTGGTGCTCACATAATGAGGATAGGAATTACTTTAATTTCATCAACTTCCTTTCCCAGAAAAATCTATTACGTGGTTGGAATAAACAGGAAAGTGAAGAAACTCAAGGGAATTAATGTAACATGTGGAATTCATACTATAGGTGTGGTCTTCCCTTGCTGCTTATTTGAATGAGTGTTTCTAGCAAGGGAAGTCGACTTTAGTTCAGATGAATCAGAGAACTCCTGTACCTCAGGTGAGGGGAAATTGCCAGGGAGAGCATCACCCAGAGGTTTGGTGAGCAAAGCGTCACCCAGGATGGAGATCATATGATGAGCCATGAGCTTCTGTTGATCCACGCTGCAGTGGTTCTCCAGAGACAGGATCACTGGGTAGTCAGACGTCTGAAAAAACACAGAGACTCACAGCATCTATGTATGAAATCATATGACCGATCAGCAGTCTCAGGTAGTATCTCACGTACTTTGAAGGCATAGTCTTTAATGGCTTTGATGACGTCTCTGAAGAGCACTTTGGACGTGAGCGTGTAGCCGTGGTAAATAACAGGTTCTCCGTTAGGCCCGTCCCAACAGTCCAGTTCCACACAGCGACAACTCTTCATCAGCGCTCTGCCACGAGAGAAAACTTTCATGAACGTCTGTACTCCAGGCAAACCACTGGCACTGCTTATCTAGTATCATTTACCAAAATCACAAAACCTGCACAAATGCACAAAAATATGTTTGCTCCAGAATGTGGATTAGAGTAGTTCCTCCTTTGCCCCCACTTAAAAAAATGCAACATGGAGAATTTACATCTGTTAGTGAATTTATGTTAATTTTGTGTTGAAATCTGTGTCACACTTGAGCTGGTTGGTTTAAAACATTAACCAACTGCTTTTCTAAGCTAACAGTAGGTAGAGCTGTACATTGTTGCCGCACTGAAGAACATTGGGGTAAATGTAAATATTTCGGATTCATCTACATAGAAATTAGTGTATTGTCATAAATGTAAGCAACTGACACCATTATTAGTAAAGCAAAAGTGTTCACTAACATCAGCAGATGGCTATTTCCAACACTAACCAGACTCCAACAAACTTTGCATACACTGCAAAAAAGGATGTCTAAAAACAAGACAAAAACACTAAATCTGAGGAAAAAGGTGCTTAAAACAAGTGAAATATCTGTAGCAATCTGCAGCAAGATAATGTGACTTGACAAGATTTCTTGAGTTAAGATGGTTAAATCTAGAAATAAGATGTATGAACACTTAAAATAAGAAATTAACTCTTAAAACAAGATAAATTATCGAACACTTCTAAATCTAAGCTTTTTTGTCTTGGTAAAGTGATATACAGGTGGGTGACAAATTAAAGCAAAACCTGATGTAAGCTGAACTCTTCACGTACACTAAGGTAAAGTTGACTTTTAAGATCCTGTGCATGTCACCCTGTGCATGTCACCCATCATAGTTCACACAAGTAGTGGGCTGCCACTGGAGTCACCCAGGGACCAACTCAAGATCTATATCAGTACCTTTGTCAATGGCACTGAGAGGAGAATTAACCTAGCATACGTGTTTTTGATAGACAGCCAGAGAACCTAGAGGAACCTGGAGGAGACTGCATGGCCTGGGGAAAACATTCCAACTCCACAAAGAAAGATCCAACTGGGAAAATTCTTGCTCTGGGGCGACAGTGTTAACCACTTTTTTTACTTTGTCAAATGAAAAAAATTTAGTATTTTCATACAAATAGGTAAGTGTAATCATCCTGGCAAGACCACAGAGTTTGTCTGCAAAAACACAAACTAACTGGGCACCGTACATCTTTCAATGGGTGAATGATTCTTTTGTTTTTCATACTATAAATCCTCTACACTCTTTGTTGATCTAAATGTCTGTACATATTACATCTATTCCACTGTCTGTCCATCCTGAAAGAGGGATCTCTCTTCTATGGCTCTGAGGTTCCTACCAATTTTGCTTTTTTTTTTTCCCCAGTAAAAGGTTTTTTATGGGGGGGGGGTGTCTAAGAGCAGATATTCTTTTTGACTGTACAAATTGTAAAGACTACAGACAGACAAGTTAAATGTCAGATTTAGGAAATTGGGCTATAAAAATAAAACTGAATTGAACTAAATTTAACAAGTGGTCCCAGGCACAACAAACCCCCCACCCCTCGCACATATTGTCGCTTATTTTGGCATCGATCCAGCTGATGTCCTCATGTCTATGTGTGTGCTGATGCCAGCATAGAAAAAGACAGCAGAGACAAATTCTGGCCATTATAAGTAAATGGGAAAAAAAAAAAAAGATTTAAAAAAATGTCATTAAAAATTTTAACTTTGACCTACTTTTCCCAAAATGTAATCGCATCTGTTCTGGGTCAATCTGGTATGAATTCAACCAATAGTTTTGCTATGAAAGTGTTAACAAACCAAGAAACAAACCAAACCCAAAACAATACCCTTTGCCTCCCCTTTGGGGGGGCGGGGTAATTACTCAGTAGAAATGTTTGTACATCACTTTAAAGTTAAAACGACTCCATCAAAAGAAAATACTGCTCGATATCATAGGCTAACCCCTTCCAAAATTCTATGAATCAGCCATAACATATAAGCTAACAACACTGTCTATTGTCTAAACTACGTCCTGAACAGTCTACAAATTACCATCAAACCAGAGAAATACAGGTCTATGATCTAACAAGGTTAAACCTGAACAAGTTTTTGTACATCAAGGCCTTTGTCTTATATGATTGTCATATTATGCTACATCTATGTATCTATGTCCTATATGTTAATTTTTTTGGTCTTTTTTTGTGACGCTGCAAATGAAGCAAAAATTCAACTGATGAAAGAACCTACTTGATGTAAGCCTCTGTGCTGCTGGGACCTCTGAGTTGATCTTCCATCAGGTATGTGTTGTGTGAGGAGGAAATAAAGTAATGGTTGAGGGGCTGGCTCATGTCTTGGTACACATTTTTGTGTTTGGGGTTGAGAATGGACCCCTCCTCCTGGTGCATGTACATCAGAAAGCCATCTTTGGTCATGTGTTTCTTCTCTTTTGCTGACGGACAGAACAGTGAGATTGGACAACGAATATGATATTTGAAAACTCTGAGCCGTCAAATATGTGATAATATGTCCACGGAGTTACTGTGCACACGACCTTACCTGTCCCATCCAGCTCATACTTTTCAATCAGCTTTAACGCGTCCTGCATGGATACCTGCTCCCTCTGTTCATTCAGCAGGAAGTTCAGCAGGTCTCTGGCACTCATCTGACCCTCAGTTTGTGCATACTTCCCATAGATCACATCTATTTCTTCTCTGTGTGTCAGCAGGTCATAGAAGTGCTTGATCTCTGAACCTTCCAAGGTGCCTGAGTTGGACTTGTCACATTTCTAGATAACACAGAAAATATTCTACCATATATTCTACCATTAATAATGAACAGAGGATTTTTTTTTTTTTTTTTGTGATAGACTCACTTTGAAAAGATCTGCTGCGTATGTCTCATCCACTTCAACGTTAATCTGTCGCAGGAAGTGTTTCAGCTCCTTCAGGGTCATCTTGTTGTCATCATTCTTATCAGCTTTCCGCATACAGTTGAAGATCCAGCTGGTATTAACATGTAAAGGTTTGATTTTCACTCACATTTACCTAAGCTCAACTCTGATTTGGCAACGTCCTTGAAGCAATACTCAACATTAACCCATAAAGACCCAGTGCTATTTTGTATCAGTTCCCAAATGAGTTTTTCTTTATATTTAACCTTTTTTAAGTAATTTATCCCCATTTCGAATAATATTATTCACTGTATTTTGCTCTTTTCAGTGTAAATCATGACTTTTCTTATACTGAACTCACTAATTGTGGAGCTGTTCATTAAAGCTCTGAGTAAATTCAAAGTTTATTATATCAGAAACAGAAAAAAACTGAAGAAAAACAGGGACTTTTTCTGCAAAATATATTAACTAAACATGAAATTGTGTCTCCATCTACTGTCATTTGTCAAATTTCATGGGTTTTACCAGTGAATCCATGTTGGAGAAGATGACAGTGTTTCATAGGGTCATATCTGATGACCATGAAAAGACAACAAACTACATTTTACACCAATTATTTACCTGTATTGATAGGATTAGTGGATCGACAGGTATTAAACAGTTTACATCAGTTGATGGTTTTGGTCGATGGTGGATGTTTGGGTCTTTATGGGTTATTTTCTCCCTGTAGTTTAACTTTCTTTGACTACAGATGCAAAAACATTTCCTGTTTAAATACTTTGTCAAGGATACTGTTCACTCTTCTGCTGGCGGCTAAGGTTGTGCATATTGCTGATGAGCTTCTCCAAGCCGCTGACCCACTGTTTAGCCTCATGCCCTTGGTCTGCCATCAAGTCGAGATTTCTCTTGCGGCCCTTAAATATGATGGAGAAGCACCGGTCCTCAACACTGGGGTCAGTGTGCTTAAGGAACCCCTCAGACTGGCGTCCCTTTCGCACTGAATCGATGTCATCAATGGAGACTGTTTGCAAAGGAGAGAAGACGTGTGTTAGAAGTCCTTTCACTTGACATAAACAGATGTGAACTATAAAAACACTAAAAGACACCCAGGCAGTAAAAACAAGCCATGTATTTTAAAGATAACCCACTTCCAGACAGAACACTCACTGTCCTAAATATACCCCTGCAAAAAATGTGACTTCTTTAAAATCAACTGCAAGAACACTTGATATACTACACAAATTCTTAACAGCTATTTTTGTTATTACAATAACAAAAAACAACTGTTGTTTTTCCCAGAGCACAATTGTAGGCTCCTCTTTTAGTCATTGCCGTATCTTGCGTCGGCAGACTTTTCATCCCAATGAACCAACACAAGAAACTGTTTTTACTTCTTATCAACAGGAAGCTTTTTGTTTCTGTGGGAAGCTCATATCTGTGGTCTACACTCACAAGACAAATAACTGAAATACAACTGTTCTGCGGCTGCCTGGCTTCAAGGATGATCTTTAAGGAAATGAACTTAAATTATATGTAACAAGACATCAACAAAATATTTTGGTTCTCTGTTTTTGACCTTGCAAAACACTCCATCAGCTAGACAATACACCAAAATTATTGCCTGCTTTTTTTCTTTTTTTTTTTTTTAATTGTTATCACTGATCTTTTCACTTGTTTTTCATTATGGTATGACGTGTGCTGCTTGACCTCTTGGCCAGGTCGCCCCTGTAAAAGAGATGTTGATCTCAATGGGATTTTATCTGGGTAAATAAAGGTTAAATTAAACAAAACAAACAAAAAAAGCCCAAAACAATGGACTGCCTTACTGAACAAACGACAGTGTAGTATAATAATTAAATAATCATAATCCAAGTATGATGTTTACCAAGCATATTCTTGTTCCTCTAAGTATATTGAGCACAAATTAACTTTTATGAGTCAAAAACCCTTGAGACTGTCTAAAAAATGCTCTCTCAAATGTTTTGTAACAGCTGAGTTCTCCATGAAAACAAATACATTCCATGGAACTTTGATGACGGCAATGTACAAAGTTTGACTAAGCTGGAGACGTACAAGCAAAACCCATCAAATTACATGATTAATATATCTAGGCTGTGTTTTTACATGCATTCATCAGGTTTTTGTTATGCACTTAACTCCCTATTGTGAAAAATACAGCAGAGGACAACAGTCTCTACATATGGAGCTTGTTTTCAGCCATACATTGGGGTGAGCCCTTTTCTCGGGCAGATTAATGTACGGAAGAGCAAGCACAGCCCCGCATGATGTAATGATGGTAAATGGCAACAGCCGCCTTTGTAACTAAACACCAATGGCTACAGGCTTAGCTGACAGGCCATATGTCGAGCCTGGGTTACAATCAGTGTTTCTGCCCTTCACGTTCAGGCTACTAAAGAGCAGCAATTGTTCTGGTGAGAATTGGAGACTGTATAGGGGCAGGATGAATCTAAAGGTCAGACTACTTGAAGAGAAAAGCCCAACAGTGAAGGGGGTTTGAGACAAAACACACCCTAAGGTTGGGCTTGTACACTTAGGCAGCTGCTGATTGAACAAAATACCTTGGAAGCGCTCAGCAGAAGAGGTTTGTTTAGTTTTGTGCACATTATGTTCAGCAAGACAGGTCAGTGTAGAGCTGATGAGTGTTGTGAATTTGGACTGATTTCAGAGAATGCCATCTGGAGAGGCTGACCACAAAGTCCAAGTCATGTCATCCGTGTCACGCAGGCATTGCTTGAATACCACATGAAATTTCACACAAAGAGATTATTGTTTTGGTCAGGTCAGTTTATGATGGTGCTTTTTAATGTCTTTTCTCCAAAGGGAGGATGATAATCAGGAGTGAAGATGGTGTTTCCCAGTGAGGGTAAGGGTGAAGTTAGGCTACATTCAGCCTGCAGGCATATGTGGCCCAAATCTGATTTTTTTGCCAATATGTGACCTGCATCAGATCTGTTAGACAATTTTTTCAAATCCGACCCAGGTCACTTTCATATGATCCTAAATCCAATACGTATCTGATATTTTGCAATGTGACTTCAGTCTGAATGCCCACTTATCTGACCTTTACCTCACTGAAATGTGACAAACATCACAATTCTGCATCCCAGGAGGAAGAGCAGCAGGAACAACATATTTACTTCCGTAAACACAGTGCGTGCCTGCCTGGTCACGTGTTACGTCAGGACCTCTTTTGCACATGCGGGTCACTTCTGGGTCACATTCAGTTCACACTCAAAACTGATAGAAGTCGCATTTAATGTGTAATATGAACGAGCACACAAAAAAATTGGATTTCACCAAAAAAATCTGACTTGTGAATTAATACCTGCTGTCTGAACGTAGCCTTAGGTCAAAGTCTGGGCCCACTATCAGTATAGCAGGATATTCAGTATAGTAGGGTTTTATCTAAGAGCAAAGAAAATCTGAGGAAATGGGTGAGGAGCAGCAGAAAAACAACCAAATAAAGCATTAAGTTGCAAAAGAAAAGCAACATCACTTGCATCTACTTTACATCATCATCACTCTACTTTAGCAACAGACCGAAAACAGCTACCTCGCAGTTCCATCATGTAAATTATCAAATTTCCCTCTAAAATTATGACAGAATCAGTAATAGAATATACATCCAAAAAAGGATGATTTCCACTCAAAGTATTCAAGTGTTAAGTGTATTTTTCAGCTATTCATAATTTGATCTATTATTATGACCAAATAGGAAAGTGCTTTTCAATTAAATTTTTAAGTTGAATTAGGAAGTCAGTTTAAGTCGATTAGTTGAATGTTCTTGTTACCATGTTCCCTCCACCTAAACTCAAATAAGAAAAATATAAATACTGACCAACCAAGGAGTCAGCGAACCACCATCACAGCTTTTTTCACACATTGTTTAACATATACTCAGGCAGAAACTGTGACACAAACACTATAAAGTAGCACAGAACTCTCCTCCCATCCATGTCCAAATGAAAAAATGAGTTGATTCTTTAGAAAGTTTGACTGTGGTTATTATTTTGACAACCTGACTGCTCACTTATTCATCCACAACCCTATTACCAATGCTATTAAAAAGTACTAGCTTTATTCACCGCTTTTCTACCTTTGATGGCACTAAATATGTTTTACACTATTTCACATTCTCCCATTTATTCATAAACACACACACATTCATATTAAAGTGACATACCGTCTGTTTTATTGTGAACTAAAGGTTGATGATGATTTTCTGTACATATGTGTTCCCTGTAAGGTCAGCCCAATGATTTTAGAAGGATTATTTGTATCCAAATAGAGCTATCTGGGCATTTTAATGATAATTCCTGTGTTTTTATTGTAAAAAAATATATATATATATATTTTTTTTTTAAACTTTTTTTTTTGCAACAGTGCAGATCCCCTCTATTAACATAAACTTTAAAACAGCTAAAATTAGATGTAAACTGAAACTTAACATATGATGCAAAACAATAATCACCTGTGTATATTATCTGTTCTATCCATTTGAATATTATCCCACGATATATTGTAGTGAAATCCTTCTCTGATAAATATGCAAAGATTAGATCTGTTGTACTGGGTTTTTAGCAGTCATCGCCTCAATCTCTGTTGCAAACACACTTTCAGTAATATGCATAAACTGCCTCTTCAGATAAATGTGTCAGAGACATCAACCCATATGACCCTGACAGAGCGTACAGCTGTGTGTGAATGCAAATGACAGTATCTGAGTGTGGGAATGAGTGTGGGAAATGTAAACACCGGCTGTTCTTTTTAAAAACTGTGAGTAAAATGAAGTTAAGCGGAATGTGTGAACTGTTGGGACGACGACGGCGAAGACTGTGTGATGTGATTGAAAACTTCAACAGCAGGAGATTGTTTAGTCAATTTACATTATGCTTTTGTAAAGTCGACAGATACAAAAGCCACTTGAAAGCTTCCTTCCCACATTCTCCACTTAATGCGAAGGCTATTAAAGCTGTTAGTCAGTCGCTGCAGAATATACCCCATAGGAAAGTAATAAAACATGAAGCTTGTTTCCGTAAACAGGGAAGTGCTTGAATCTAAAGCTTGTTTTGTTTCCATGTGTGTCCAGTACTTCCTATCTCTAAGTTCTGTTCGATGTCTGCGCTGAGCTTTGCCACATGACTATTCACACACCCACACCGCTCTAACTCATCACTGCGTTTATGCAGTGTGTGTGTTGGGAAAGGAAGGTGTCGGTCTGTATAGTCGGAGGCTCTGTCTTTCAGTGTTTGTTCAAGGCTCGGGCTCGGGCCAGAGGTTATCGGGCCTGGTAGCAGCAGCCGTCGGCAGAATGGGAGGGGGGAGATGAGGGCCCGTCCCAGAGGATGTGCATCCACACACTGGCAGTGAATCACTGAACCAGAAATATGAAGAAAATGATCTGTCTATCACACATATAGACACACATGCAGTCAGGATTGACTCATGTATTTTCTAGGCAGACTTCAGCTGCACATTTGTTTCCATTCACCACCAACACACACATATTGTCAGCAACTAGTGGAAACTGAAGGGTGCGTTTGTGTGTGTGTGCATGCAATTTGTATGATCTCCAAAGGGATCTTGAACCTGTTAACACCCACCAGCTCAACAGTGACACATTTTAGGGTTACACTTACATGTGTTACCATGTTTTAACAGCATTTATTACCTTACATTTAGTGCACTGTTATGACGCTGCGTTCTATAAAAATGGCTGATGTGAAAAACATAGTCAGTAAAAGCAACAAAAAGATAGATATCGATAGAAAACTGAACAAAACCAGGCAAATGACCACTTGTGTCACACAATTCGCATTAAGTAAATGAAACCCCATCCAAAACAAAAAAAACCCAACATCCAAACAATAAAAGGTGGCACTTACAAGTTTGGTTTCTCTTGAATATTTTATGAGATTCATGCCACAAGGTTTTGCAGTCTTCTTCCAGTTTGTAGAAGCGGCTCTTCTGCCACTTGTTTGAACGAATCTTTGTGAGCTTCCCGCCATCTAGCAGAAACTGTAAGTCTGGATCTCCCTCCAATCCTGCAAGAGGGGGGACAAATGGGACAGATCACCAAAAATTCATGTATTTAATCATAAGGAGAAATAACCGCTGTCTTAACTGTAGCTATTACAGTGAATAAGTTTTATGTATCGAAGCAGAGAATTTTAAACTTGAAAATTTTCAGTAACTCATATTTGTCAACAATAACTGATCAACGCCACAAATTCTGAGTATTACATGGGGGTTAAGTCATGTTTTGAGACTTTGAAGATGTTTCCTTTGTGTGTTTCTTCTAAATTCTGTCTGAATTTACATTGCAGCATTGTGGAATCTTCCACAATAAATGAGCAGTGCCAGAGGCTTATCATTCAGGTGAAGCAATTTGCTGATTGTAGCGTTCTGAGAAGGGTGTGTGACATCTGCCTAAGGAATGATTCATGATTCACAAACATTATATGAAGCCAAAAAAACCTCACACAGTGATGGTTATGGGAGATACAAACCAGTGTTTGGTCCAGCTATTTTTATAATGTGGTAATAATGATGTTTGTCAGCATATTTGGGAGGAAGCAAACAGCCTGTTGCATCACAGAAGCTTTAAAACTGTTGTTCCATGTAATACATTGTAGATTCCTGTTAAATTTGACTCATTCCACACCAGGACAACAAGAAGTCACGTCAACATGGAGATTAAAGGGCATATGGGGATACTTTCAGCAACTCGCTCGGGACTGTATCAGGGTTGTGGGCAGGCCCAAAGCATTGCAGACATTTTTTTCCCAAATCACACCACAGTCTGTTTATGAGGACTGGGCGAAGGAGCCTGAGCCTGAACGCCTCTGCTCAGTCAGGCTTTCTGTTTAGAGCTTAACTCTCTCAGCCTGCAGTGGCAGCTTAGGCTTGTTTGTCATCTCCTTTTTCATGTAATCTACTTTACTGTGAAAAAAGAACAGGTTTTTATAGTCACCTATGAGCTGCATATTCTGTGTGTCACAGAAAAGAAAACACGCACAAATATGATTTATATGTTGAACACTTCCTGAATCGTAAATGTGACTCATGAATTAAGTTGATGGGAATCATATTTTTTTCTTTTTTTTTTTTTTTGGTGCTTAGTATTGTGTTTCAGATGCAACACTAGTTAAGAAATGAACCAGGACTTGCACTCCATGAGGCAAGCTTGGACAAGATAGGAGTTAAGGTGGAATAACAAGGAATGGTGCCTTTGAGGTATCAGATAATTATACGATTCACAGAGCTCCTTTTCTGTTCAAGTGCTTTATTGTAACCACAAAATATGCTTCATCAGATGAACAACATAAACAAGATGGCGCAATGTGTTGTTCCTTCAAAGTCAAGTGACTGCGAAAGTTCACAATTTACGTGGTTGTGGAGTCTTTTTGGAGCTAATAAAGAAAAATGCTGGAAAAAGTGGTCAGGTGACTGGACTGACAGACAGAATGAGAAAAAGAACTGCCACAAATGCGTGCGCGTCTGTTTTTTACGCATTTTACTTTGTTAACCCCTACATTTAGAAAACAGAAAAACGCACGGCAGTACAACCACAACACAACTCCCACTGGGCTGCAGCCACCTTTGGTCGTCACCGTGGTACAAAGTAATATTCTTCGGGCAATGAGGAAGCGTTCACACACACACACACACACACAAAAAGAAAGAAAGAAAAATCGCAAAAACACGGAGTAAATAAGGCGTTTTAACTGATAAAGGTAAAGATAAAAAACAAAAAACAAAACAAAACCCAGTTGTATGGGAGCTGGAATGCGTGCGTCTGCCAGTGTCGGCAAAATAATCAGGGCACGTCATTCTTCCCTGCACGGAAACTCAGCACATTCGCACCTTTGGCGGACTTACCTAGACGTTTTCCATTCTCCAGCGCAACTTTCCGCACGTGTTCCTGGAATGCCTTTTCCTCTGATTTTGTCCTTTTCGGGCTTTTACGCAAACAAGACATTGCAAACAAACTTTTTTTTTTTTTTTTTTTTTTTTTAATTTAAAAAATAATCCAGTCGAGGTTTAACGGTGTTCAGCGTGGAAGAGAAGCACACACCGCGTAGTCCCCCCCCCCCCACCACCACCACCTCATAGGGCGGGTCTAAAAACTCATCTGTTGCTGTTGCAGAGGCTGTGCGCTGGAGAGCTCCAGCTGTGCGCAGCGCACACTCTGGACAGCACCTGTATGTCACCGCTTTACAACTATATCACCTTAATAGCTCAAAGTCATAAAAACTGTGTCCACTGTCAGTGGTTTGACCATCATTTAGCTGCATTTGCTCCATAATGGTTTTAAGAATAGCGCACTGACAAACAGCTGTGGTTAGACATGACTAATGCATTACAGTTCCTTGACAACAGGAAACAAATGCAACCAAGCACTCGAGGAAAAAACTGCTAAGTACTTTCCTGATGAATTCATCCAAAACACAGACGTTTGAATAAAAAGTGGTGAAAAAAGCGGTTTATGAAGTAGTCTGTTTTACAATGAATACATCACAAAGTAATACAATGCCATTCGTATTGAGTACCAGTGGAATAGGTATTCAATATTGCTTCATGAACTTGGATTTTAGAAAACTGTTTTAATGACAGCTCAGAGCTTCTGCATGTGGGTAGAAATGGATGATGATAATGTATTACATGCTTTTGGCATCAGGCAATAAAAGGCAACTGGGAAGTAGAGGGACTTAGTACGTGTATTTTCTTTTGGTCAGAAAAAGTTTATACAGAGCTGTTTTTATAATAAGCTCTTATAATGACGGTTAATAAGCCGCTTCGTCCCTTTAAATACCTAGGTAAAACTGCAAGATGATACACAGCAGATCAAACACACCGGGTGCTCTTGGATTGGTTTACGTACAAGTGAAACTCTGACAGAAAATACGTGGTGGAGTCAAATCCGTGCGTCAAACTCACCATGCTTCCCCGCTGTGCCATTTGGCTCCATTTCAACCAGAATCAACCTCTCTTCAGTAGTGTCTTCAGTTTAGGAAAAACCATAAACCCACTCTGCTCTGTGTGAGGAAAAATCCAACCTGTGTCCCCCTCTGAGGCGACCCATACACTGCGCAGTTCATTCCAACTCACCAGGCTCTTACGCGCCCTCAGCTCACACCCACTGCAACACCGGTCTGACAAGAACACCACTGTTTGTTGTTATGACTTTGATTCAACTCTCTGCCAGTGGAAACTACACCTCTGTGTGGAATTCTACCACATGTATAAAAACACACCCTTAAGGACTAACATACACCTTAAATATGTTGCACTGAGTGTATTGTGTATGCATTAATCTGATAGAATGGGCCACTGTGGTACCCAAAATAGGATATGATTTGTTTACTTTTGCAAAGGCCTGGTATTTAGATCTGAGGTGTGGTCTTGCCTGTCCTCCTTACAACACATGCATTAACCTCACAGACAACAGAGACTACCCAGTCACTCCACAGCACAAGTAAATAACCGTCATTATTGTAATACACAAGGTTTTTAAAGTATCAAGTCCTGCTGACAGCATGCACTCCTTTTCAGCAGTGTTTGGATGAGTGCTGACACAAGAATGTCCAAACGCAACAGCACAAACTAAAAAAAAAGAAGAGCAGAGTTATTAAGTGCACCAAGCCCATTTTTTGCTCCCTCAAAATTGTAATTCTGGCAGCTGACCAGCTTCTACAAAAGCATTTATTTTGTTTTTATTTATGCCACATTAAGGCAGGACACCTTCAAGATACATGTATGAAAGGGAGCTCCTGTTTCTGATTAAAATGCAATATACAAGGACTAAACAGATGCCTCTTTGTGCTTCTTTATTAGGCTATCAGTGTCTGCCAGTCTGTTCTGTCCATGTGAACTCTCGTGCCGGGGCAAGTCTTGTGAAAAAACAGCTCCGTCTGGCAAACCACGAGGAGCTACAAAGTAAACTCAACAATTGCCTCTTTGACAGTCCCACTCCAAGACCACATGAGCTGATCAGCACAAGTTAAGGACTTTGTTTTACGTGTCTGAGACTTTGGCCTCCTAAACAGACAAATATTTCATTTCTGATCTGCAGTGTTTTGGAAGAACTATGTATTCAATCAGAGCAGAAAACTGCCTCTGTTCATCTTAGTATGCTCTGCTACTTTATTGTCTTGTACAGTCATTTTCTTTGGAGAGTAAGAGAGACAATGTCACATCCCAGAACAATACAGTGGGAGGGACTGTACGTAACCCATGACGACCCAAACATCCTACCAATATCTACCAAAATCATTCACTGATATAAACTGTTTAATCCCTGTTGATCCATTAATCCATGTAAATAATTGGTGTAAAATCCAGTTATTCATTTTTTCATGATCATCAGATATGACCCATTTGGATGTTCAGAGGCTCCTTAGTGAACATGGAAACACTGTCATCTTCAGCAACATTGATTCACCGGTAAAACCGATGGAGTTTGATATATGACAGTGGATGGACACATTTGGTTTATGTTCACTTAATGATAAATTTTGCTGAAAAAGATACATTTTCTTCAATTTTCTCTATTTTTGATATAACATTCCTCAACTTTACTCTGAGCTTTGATGAACATCTACATGATTAATAAATTAAATGTAGGAAAATACCTGATTTTCCCTGAAAAAAACACAAGTTACAGAAGATACGATTACAATAAATGATAAATCACTTAAGGACCATTAAATATAGAAAAATATTTATTTGGGGACTGCAGTAAATGTCACACTGGGTCCTTATGGGTTAAACATGTTACACCTGGTGTCAAGTATATGTAAGATATGAAGTATATGTCTAAGATATGAAGTGGAAAAGTGTAAATGCGTACCTGCTTGAAACCAAGGAACCCTTACCAAAAATTAACTGATAAGTGAAAAAGATGAATCTTATTTAATCATAGCTACACAGTATATTGTTTCAGTAAGGTTATATAACATTCATCATCATCATTCTTTGGACACATTACAACACAACTGAAGCAACCATAAATCATAACACCACCACACAGGTGCTAGGCATCATGGGTAATCACTTCATGCTTCTGTCATCCAACCTTTCTCATCCTGATGCATCCATCACTTTGGAGCAGCATCAATTTGCATTCATCATTGCAATCTTGATACTCTCTTGCAAACTGATTGTTTATTACTTTTTATTTTGTTTTGCTAGTCTATGTATAATGATGTTTTGCATTAATATTCAACTTTATATTCTTTAACTGTTAAAGATCTAAACTATTTGTGTAGCAACCTTCTCAAGATTTAACCTGATTTATCACTACCTTTTTATAATTAATTATCTGTATATTGCATTTTTCAGTGAAAAGCAGATATTTTCCCATGTTTAACTTACAGGTCATATAGATGTTCATCAACTCTCAGAGTAAATTCAAAGGTTAATATTTCAAAGTAGAGAAAACTGAAGAAAAAGTATATTTTTCAACAAAATAAATCAATAACTTATCATAAAAGATGCATCTACAACCACTGTCATTTATCAAACCGCATGGGTTTTATTGTTGAATAAGTGTTCCAGAGAATGTTAGCATTTCCTTGTTCACTATGGAGCTTCTGAATGTCCAAAAAAGACAAATCTGGTGCTGTAATATCTGGAATATTTTATTATTTCATTTTGTGTGAATTATTTTACTGTATTGTTATGATTAGTGGTTCAAAAGTCATTACACATTTTAGATCAGCAGATGCTTCTGGTCGACGGCAGCTCTTTAGATCTTTGAGGGTTAAGATAAGATAAGATGAAATGAAGCTTTATTGATCCTATAACAGGGAAATTCATTGGTCAAGTCAGAAACAGGATGGAGTTCAGGGCTAAGAAACTGTGCATGCAGCACAAAAATATTTTGAGTGGATAGTGGAAAAGTGGAGAAAAAAACCTGAAAAAAGAA
>JAPQRP010000015.1:21340475-21360897 GCA_037367295.1 Apogon hyalosoma | reverse complement strand
TGTGTTCATTAATGTGCAATGTCCCACCTAAATAAAGATATATAATAATGATAATAATAATAATAATAATAATAATATAATAATAATAATAATAATAATAATAATAATAATAATAATAATAACCTTTATGTGTCATTTCCAGGATGAAGAAGAGGAGGAATCTATAACCGAGTTTGACAGAGAGAAAGAAGATGATTCTTTACATCCTTGTCATGCTAAGAATAAACTCATCTCTGTCCACATCAGACCTCATGTGGGAAGCCTTTCAGATTACCCGTACTGCATCACACCTCAACAAATAGTATGTGAGCAAATATTTCACCATATTACACTCTTGCACTGGTTTTTCACCTCAGATGTGATATATTTTTCCTCTTGAGGTGATTCCAGCGAGAGGCAGCAGCACCATCCATGTGTCTTTCACCCCTCTGACACTTTCTGGTTCAGCTTGTGAGTCCAAATGTGTGGGCAAAGCTCTGGGCTTCATGAGCCTCGACTCTGAGGTATTACACACCAAACACTAACTGCTCTTAGTCTCTTAAAATAAAAAAAAGTAGCTAACTGATGCAGTAACATGAAATAGCTTTTATCTGTGTGTGTTTGTACTGTATGCCTCAGATGTCCGCCTGCGTCCCGGGTAAAGTTAACCGACCTCAGGGTCTGGATGTGGAGCCTGTCAGAATGAATCTTCTAGCGGTCGTTAAACCTGCAGCGTAAGTAATTACAGTCATACTATTTATGTCCCCAAAACCCATGATGCATCCAACTCAATTTATGTTTCCTAAATTAAAATCAGCTGAGGTTAGCCAAAAGCAGCTCAGAGGTGGTCTGATTAAGTTGCATATCTTCCTCTTGGCTCCCTGTTGCTGCAGGCTGTTAGTGCAGATGGAGGAGGATGAGGGGGTGCTGGAGTTTCATGCCTCGGCCGGTGATTTACTGGGAACAGAATCAGAGAAGGAGGTCGGTCTGTTAAATCTACAACACTAATCATCAGTTCTGACATACTGAAGTGCACACATGAGGAATTCATCCCAATAGTGTCCAATATTTCTTAACAGTTTTGCTCAGAGGTCCTTTTTCTGCTTTTATTTTCTTCCACAGCTGTTAGCACAGGAATTTGACATAACACAGACCTTGAGGCTAAAAAACACCTCTGAGATGCCTCTGCACTTCAAACTGAAGACTCAGCCTCCGTTTTTTGTGCTCAAACCGAACCTCCTGACCCACACAAGTACCTCCAGTAACACCGGTACCACTGACAGTCAGTCTCTGGTACTGCAGCCACAACGGAGCATGCAGGTGTGATGAGGACAGAAACGCACAAGCACAGATGTTTTAATCGGAATCTCATTTTTTTTTCTCCACCATTTAATCTAACTTGTGTCTGTTCTTACTAGGTTAAAATCGCCTTCCACTGCTCCCTGACTCTTCTGGACCTTGTAGACCAGGCAGATGAGGAGAGGCCATCTGGGGTGATGTTGATCCAAAGTGCATTTGGGCGGCGGAAGCTGAGATTCCAACAAAACCTCCAGATTCACTACAGCAACAGCAGTCTGCAGGTGAAAGACAAGAGTCGATATTAATCATTGAAGTGTTTCTAAAATGGAGGAGAGGCACTTTTTTGTCTTTATTATAAGGATTGTCAGTCAAAATTAAACCGCTATCATAAAATCGCTTGAAGTCTTTTGAAAATATTTGGCCCAGACAGTAAATTTTTTCCTGTGGGTTCTGTCCAGACGGTGCCTCTTTGTGCCAATCTCGATCTTTCCACATTGCATCTGTCCAGTGAGAGCATCGACTTCGGTTCCTGCTACGTGGGCAAGACTCAGATTAAAGAAGTAAAACTGTTCTGTCATGGAGCTCACACATACTGGAAATCACATATAGGTAATGACTGAACTGTCTTCTGCTTCTTGACTAAAACAGCTGCACTAACAGGATTAATCCCTACAATATAGTTATTTAAAATGCTTACATTTTTTTAATGCAACTTACATTCTTTGACTTTGTGACTGTTTCATTGTAGAAGCAGATGAATCAGACTCTGACGTGTTCAGTGTGACTCCAGACTTTGGGCTCCTCAGGCCTAAAGAGCTCCATGTGGCGAGCAGCAGCGAGTGTCTACAGATCAGCTTCACTGCCAGGTAACACAATATATATGTCCACACAGCGACTGATACAACAAAGTACAGAATGTATTAAGACAGGGGTGTCAAATTCATTTTAGTTTAGGGGCCACATACAGCCCAGTTTGACCTCAAGTGGATCAGACCAATAAAATAATACAATAATAACCTATAACTAATATCAACTCCAAACTTTTTGTTGTTTTAAAGTGAAAAAAGTAAACATATATTTTGAAATAAATTATCCTTTAAAAATGTAAATAACATGAACAACTTGAAATTTCTTAAGAAAATTAAATGCAGTTTTAGCAGTATTATGCCTCAGTTTATCATTTATGCATATACGTTACACCTGACAGATTACAGAGGATCCACAAATACACAAAACATTTAGTAACAAGTAGAATATAAGTAATGTAGTTATTTCTCTTAAGAAATTTCAGGCTCATATTTGTTCAGGTTGCAAAAGAAAAAAATTGGAGTTGTCATCATTTAGAAATGATGCTGTTATTTTACTGGTCTGACCCACCTCAGATCAACTTAGGCAGTATGTGGTCCTTAACCCATAAAGACCTAGTGCTACTTTGGTGGCAGCTCCCAACTGATTTTTTTTCCTCTCTATTGAACTTCTCTCAAGTAATTTATTACCATTTATTGTAATATTATCTTTTTTACTTTGCATTTTGTCAGCGAAAGTCATGTATTTTCCTATATTTAATTTTCTGATCATGTAGATGTTCATAAAAGCTCAGATTAAAGTAGAGGGTTATTGTATCAAAAGCAGAGAAAACTGAGGAAAAAGTGACTTTTTCAGTCAAACATATCATTAACTGAACATAAACCAAGCATTTCCTTCCACTGTCACTGATCCAACTCCATGGGTTTTACTGCTGAATCAATGTTGTAGAAGATGACGGTGTTTCCGTGTTCACTATGGAGCCTCTGAACATCTCAATGGGTCATATCTGATGACCATGAAAAGATGAATAACTGTATTTTACACCAATTATGTACATGGATTAATAGAATTAGTGGCTCAACAGAGATTAAACAGTTACATCAGTAGATGGTTTTGATCGGTGATGGATATTTGGGTCTTTATGGGTTAAACAAAAATAATTCTGACACCCTTGATTGTTAATATCTTAAGTGAAATTTTTTCAATTGCCTAAATTCATCCCACAGACTAGATTTGACCCTTTGGTGAGCCAGTTTTGGCCCACAGGCCTTATGTTTGACCCCCCAGTATTAAGATGATCTGTGTGTTTTGTGTTTTAGTGAAGACAGAGAGTTCAGGGCCCTGGTTGTGGTCCGTTCTCCTCTGGTGAAGACCTCCCTCACAGTGCAGCTGAAGGGAACAGGATCATTTAATGAACAGTACAACTCCAACCAGACATAACGTCACCGCTTATCACTATAACACAGTGTTTTATTGCTGTCTTTTCCTAAAGCAACTGTTTACTTAATTTGTCAAATGAAATTGTAAAGTGGAAAACTCTCTGGATGTGACAAGAAATTCACAAAACAAATGCAAATTATGGACTCATTGTTTTTCTTTACCAAGCGCCAAATAGAAGGGATAATAAATGTTTTGATGTTACTCAAAGTGCACAAGGCAATCACTTGGTTACAGTAAATCAAATCAAATATACTTTTTTAATGATTTATAGTGTTGAATGAACAGTATGTGTTGACAGATATTTCATATATACATACAGTAGAGGTGGTGCCACATACTATAGCACAGCACAGTTAAAGGCAAACTTCTATCACCTGCAGCCCTGCACATAGGCAGCCCTAGAGACGGTAGGAGAAATTCACTAAATACTAGGAGAGCCTCTCTGACCATTAAATCTGCATGCATTTACATGCTTAAGGGGTTTCCTCTTTCGGATCTCATAATTCTCTAACACTATTATTGCTAAACATAGGGACTTAAAATGAGAACTGCTTTTAATGGGTTGCCAATTAGCAGAGTAAAATTCATAGCATTGTTAAAATACATGAATTAGTATTAATTATTAAAAACCTGTTCTTTTTTTTTGCTATGCTGGTCTGTTGAGTTCTTATTCTCCTCTTGTGAACCTGGCTTTGCAAATGAGTTTTAATGCATTGGTTCTCAGATGGTCTCAGGTTGAGGTCCATGTTTTTGTATCATCATAACGACATGACCAATGCTTATACACTTCAGAGTAAGCAAAAACACATTCATTTTAGATGTCACTTGGAATTTCATGTCCTTCTTCATTGATATGTATGTAAATCCATACTAAGACAACAATTTCCTCCTGGAATTAATAAAGTATTCTGATTCCGAAAAGACAGTCTGTGACATATTTGCACTACTAGCATCTTCAATCAACAGAGTAACTTTTGCTTGTTACCTTTCAATCGGATGTTGGTGTTAGCATGACAACAACTAAGACAATAATGAAAAACACTAAAAATCACATTACTGAAAATTATACTTTAGAAAAATTATATATTTTTTTATGACTGCACACTCTGCAACACCTTCAGAAGAGAGAGAAAGAGTCCACCACCCACCTTTGGGTCACGACCAGTTTAGAAAGCTGAACCTTGTATATAATATCAAAATAAAAATTCAAAAAATCTGTGAAAAATGTAGGCTTGTGTTCAATAATGAAATATATCAAGACAGGAAACTAAAAATGAGCAAATTGGACAGACATCTCTAAATTAAAGATTCTCATTACTGGGCCAGTGTTAGAAAATGTCAGGTTTTAAGGTAGAGGGATGAGGCAAGGACTCAAATAGAGCAATGAGAAAAGTTTGAGGAGTAGAATGGAGAGTATAACATGTTTGTTCATTTAAAAATGTAAAGAAATTGTTCATACATATTTGATGATTATGATATACTTATCCAGTTCATAAATACATACCATATATACTCTATATATTTTATTTGTTATCGTTTTTAATCAGTATTTATTAAATGTAGATATATGGCAATTCACGTTGTATTTTTCATAGTTTGACTTTTTGGTGTTCAGCTGATAAAGTTTGAAATCCTCTGCTTTAACGACAGTTCTGCAGCTCTCAACAAACCTCCTGTATCTGTGTTTGTGTGTTCAGTGAGAGCAGTTATCACATGGCAGCCAGTGTAGAAGGTGACCCAGAAAGATCAAATCACCCATTGACAAAGCCACGATTCCCATCTGAGAAGATCTTTGTCAACAGTGCACAGCCTGGTGCACAATTACAGAAAGTGAAACACAAACATCAAACCAAATATGAAAACCAACATTCGCTTTGATCGTTCTGTGGTATTTTGAATTTTCCTGTGGAGCTCACCTGGCTACTGGCATCCCCATTGATTTCTAACAGGTCAATATTATGAGCCATAGTTCACCCTGAAGTGGAAATAGATCTTTCTCGTAGACCCTTTTAGGAAAGAGCAAAGATCAAAAACACTGCCAGGAGGATAAACACAAGTTTGCCGACATGTGCTTCCTCTCACATATTTCATCACCCTGTTCCAGCGCTGCAGAAACGAGAAAAAGCTGCTCTGGTGCCCGTAAACATGAACTAAGTCTGCACTACAGCAATTCAAAGGAGTGACAGAACAAAACCTGCACCTATATGATTATGGCTATAGACTTTAATACGTACCAATCATCTATGTCACTGTCATTCATTATACAGGATAATTTGTGATGTTTAGGAGAAGGTTTCTTAACTATAGAGAAAAATAGCCTGGTAATATGTGGCTTAAGCAAGAATAAAGCAAGAACATTTCATAAATAAATATACTGCGATTATAGAATCCACTGTAGGTTAAACAGCCCAAGCAAAGGAAAAAGTCACACACATGCAATATTTTACTGTAACCGCCTATGACTGATAACAAGATGCATTCTTTACGCCACAAAGTGCTTCTGCCAAGTCACAATAAATTAGTTCTATAATGATGGGATGGGAGATTCAGACCCCCGTGTCAAGTCTTCTCCAGCACATTCCAAAGGTTCTTAATGTGATCTGGACTCTGCAGTGGCCAATCCACACATGAAAATGATGTGTCATGCTCCTGAATCACTTTTTCACTATTTGAGCCTGATGACGAACCCTGGTGTTGTCATCGTATCATCAGTGAAGAAAAAACAGATTAACCCATAAAGACTCAGTGTTACTTTTGTGTCAGTTTCCAAATTGATTTTTCTCTATATCTGTCCTTCCTTAAGCCTATAATGCAGAACGTATCATATTTTATATATGAGTTTTGAAGCCCTCTACATGATCTGTGTGATTTTTTTTTCCTTGAAAAAACCTCATGTATACAATTAGATACATACACGGATAATCCACCAGGGGGGAGGAATTCATTCACCAGAGGCCTTTCCAGTGACACTACAAGACTGTTATTAATGAGGAAGGACGGCAGAACTTTGCCAGGTTTGAAAAGGAATTACCAATTGTTAGACATGTTTGTGTTATATTATGTTTTTGTTTATTCAAAAATAATAATATTTAAGCATTAAGACCTGATGTATCAAATATGATACAAAACTGAAATTCATACTTGGAAATTGATATTTGAAAAACTTTTTTTTTTTTTGGTTGTGCAGAAGGACTGATAAAGGCTCCTGTTTCAAAGAACTGGAATTTTCTGTCAATGATTTAATGGTTCAGGCTTTACAGGGTAAAGGGATTTATCACCTTTTATTAAAATGTGCTCCTCGGTATATTACATTTTTCACTGTGAATCATGTATTTTCCAATATTTCATTTCCAATATTTTATTTAGATGTTCATGGGAACTCAGAGTAAACCAAAGGAACAGAGAAAACTGAAGAAAAAAAAAAGTACTTTTTCAGTCAACTGTATCATTAACTGAACATAAACCCAGTGTCTCCATCCACTGTCATTGATCCAACTCCATGGGTTTTACTGGTGAATCAATGTTGCAGAAGATGACGGTGTTTCCACGGTAACTACGGAGATTCTGAACATCCAAATGGGTCATATCTGATGACCATGAGAAGATGACAAACTGTATTTTACACCAATTATTTACATGTATTGATAAGATTAGTGGATCAACAGGTATTTACAATTTAGATCAGTGGATATTTGGGTCTTTATGGATTATAACAAGAATAAAAGACATTTAAAACAAAAGCTAAAAACAGTCTTGATTAAAATCCATCAAAGCTGTTAAAATTGTGAGTTGCAGCTGCAGGTATTAGGTACAATTCAGACAAACAACAAAGGCCCCTGAAGCAGTTAGAATCTGTATTAACCAGAAAAACTGTCAGGTTTAATATAATTCCAGACTGTATGAGGAAAATGAGGTTCTACTTTCTGGCTTATGAAGACAAAAAATATCCATTGATGTTGATTTCTTTAAGACACATAAATAAAAGAAACTTGAAATGTGTTGCAGGAAGGGAAGTTTTGTTGTGGTGAATGTTATTTTCCGAGCCTGGGAGAGAAGAGAGAACATTTTAATTAAGGCAGACAAGAACTGGATTTTTGTTTTGTGGTGTCTGGTAAGTCTACAAAATCAGGCAGTCAAAGCCATGTAACTAGGCTCAGAATTTATGAGTTCTGCAAAAAAAAAAAAAAAAAATCTTCTGGTACAATGCAGTGATAATAATAATAATAATAATAATAATAATGATGATGGATTAGATTTATATAGCGCTTTTCTATTAACGCATACTCAAAGCGTGTACAAGTGGATCCATTATTCATTCGCTCTCACATTTTCCCTCCAGTGGTGGTAAACTACATATGTATCCACAGCTGCCCTGGAGCACACTGACAGAAGCATGGCTGCCAATTTGTGCCAACAGCCCCTCCGACCACCACCGAACATTCATATGCATTCATGTGAGTAGCAGCACTGGAGGCGAGGAGGGTGAAGTGTCTTGCCCAAGGACACGACAGCACATGACTGGGACAGAGCGGGATTCAAACCGACAACCCTTTGGTTATTGGATGACCTGCTCTACCTCCTAAGCCACGGCCAGTATTATATCACAGAGTTCAAGTAATATTTTACCTTGTTTTAATATGTAGATGGTCCAGAGATTGCGTGGCATATTGTGCGTTTAAATGCTGACTGTTAAAACTGTCACTGAAGGAATTTAGGCGATGATGCAAAAACCCCATAACACACACACACACACACACACACACACACGCACGCGCGCGCACACAAACACAGCCGCTCTGCCTGTTATTGTTCATAACAGCTGCCTGCGATGTTCATCTACTGCACAGTTCAGCGGTACAGACATCTACGAGCACTGCAAATCCACAGAGAGATGCAAATGGCCAATTGGTATTCATTGCACTCAAGCAGTCTTGTTCAGAGCAAGGGCATGTCTGATCACAATAAAACAGTGCTGTGTGCAACTAATCTGAGGAGTGATGCTGAGGCCAAGGTCACAGAAGCATTTGCTATTCGGACGGCCTCGTCTAATATGCAGAAAACATGACACAGCGTTCCCCAGTCTTATTTTTTTGTGCCTGTTATTAATAATTTAAATGAGTCTTCGGTCCACAGGTAGCCTCATTTCTAATCTGGCATTCTGCAGTGGAGATGTGAAAATATTGAGCAGATATGTGGCGGCATGAATAATGCAGCACAGCCAGTCATTACAGAACATGGTACATCAACACACTGCTGCCTGTTCCTTCCATATCTGAGGAGTCGTCTCTTTCAGTATCACAGATGTGTTACTAAGTGAAAGCAAATAACTGCTACAACAGTAGTGACACGGCTGCATCCAGATGTGAGAGGAGGTGTTTACAGGTATTTTCTATGGTACAGTACCTAACCCTGTATCGGGCAAGTGACTATTTTTGGTCATTTCTGCACGCATTACAAGACAGTGACAGTGAGGACAGTGAGTCAACAATTTCAGGTCCAGTGTGGTCTCCAGGGTCTGTAAGGTCCAGCTCTGCATGAACAGTGAGTGGACCTGCTTTGTTTGGTACCATGAAGTAATGGTACTAATGTAAGGAATGATGTTTTATGGGATCATGTGCATGTGGACAGGGGTCTGGATCAGCACTTATGTAATTGTAATGTTCTAAAATACATGTTCCTTTCACCTTACATGTGTTTTTCTTGTATTTTTATATATATATATATATATATATATATATGTCTTGGATTTTAATTTTTAATGGTCACTTATGGGAAAGGAACCAAATATGGCAACTTCATTTACCTTTATTTTCTACATAACAATACAAAATGTTAAAAAAATAATAATAATAATAACAAAAGTACTAATGTCTTGTCAGGTTCTCCAATAACCCATATAGACTCAGTGGTGATTTTGCAGCAGTTCCCGAATGATTTTTTTTTTTCTCTAGAAACTTGAATGATTTATCACCATTTATTACAATATTATCCTCTGTGTTTTGCATTTTTTTCAGTGAAAATCATGTATTTTCTTATATTTAATTCACTGATCATGTAGATGTTCACTAAAGCACCGGAGTAAAGTTGAGGGTTATTGTATCAAAAACAGAAAAACTGAAGAAAAAGTGACTTTTTCAGTGTACTATATCGTTAACTGAACATAAAACAAGTGTCTCCGTCCACTGTCATTGATCCAACTCCATGGGTTTTACTGGTGAATCAATGTTGTAGAAGATGACGGTGTTTCCAATTTACAATCTGCATTTTACGCCAATTATTTACATGTATAGATAGAATTAGTGGATCACCAGGTATTAAACATTTTACATCAGATGATTTTGGTCGCTTGTGGCTGTTTGGGTCTTTATGGGATAACACAATAAAGTCGAAATTTTGAATTTCAGAGTATTTCTTTGAGTGTCCTATAAAGGGTTGATGCAGCTACACAGCTAAACACCACATGGTACTCAGAGACACAGACAAAAAAAAAAAAAAAGTCTTAAAAAAGGTTTATTTGTGTAGAAGTTTGACCTAAATAGCCCTTGGAGACCAAAAACATTCTGATCTAAAATGTTTAATAACTTCTGAACCATCAATCCTATGAATACAGTTAAACAATTGAGGTAAAATACAGTGTTTTACCTCAGTTATTTAACTGTCTTCATGGGGTTAAAGATTCTCAGTTTCTGTTGGCGTCAGATGTGTGTTTTTTGGACTTTTAGTTAAAATAGAAATACAATCATCTTCTGTAACATTGATTCTCCAGTAAAATCCATGTTTGACAAATGACAGTGGTTGTAGATGCTGGTTTTTCTGTTCATTTAACCCATAAAGACCCAAACACCCACCAGCAACCACAATCATCTACTGGTATAAAATTTTTAATACCTGTTGATCCACTAATCCTATCAATACTTGTAGATAAATGATGTAAAATACAGTTTATTATCTTTTCATGGTCGTCAGATATGACCCATATGGACGTTCAGAGGCTCTGTAGTTACCGTGGAAACACCGTCATCTTCTACAACATTGATTCACCTGTAAAACCCATGGAGTTGGATCGATAACAGTGGATGGAGACACTGGGTTTACGTTCAGGTAATGATATGTTTTGCTGGAAAAGTCACGTTTCCTGGATTTTTTTTCTGCTTTTGACATGATAATCCTCAACTTTAATCTGAGCTTTTATGAACATCTACATGATCATTGAATTAAATATAGGAAAATAACTGATTTGTACTGATAAAATGCAAAACACAGAGGATACTATTATAAATAAATGGTGATAAATCCCTAAAGAAAATGTAGATATTGAGAAGATTTCATTTGGGAAGAGACATAAAAGTAGTGCTGGGTCTTTGTGGGTTAAGGGTTGATCAGTCTCTGTAAACGCTCAGATTCTTGACAGTTTACAGACACGTTCTATTACGCAGACAAAGCAGTCGAACCAACGATCACTCCAGCCCGAGAGCGTGTTCTGCAATAAAGCCGACACAAAGCAATACATCTGACAAATGAGAAAAGGTGTCAAAAATAACAGCTGACTTCAAGCACCTGAGGGGAAGTATACAATAACCTTCTGTTCAGCCGTGATGAAGTAACCCACGCAGATGTCTTCCAGCTCATCAGGTGACAGTCCAACATCTGCTCCCACGCCCCCCATCAGTGCACACAGCAGATTATCAGACCCCGTGTCCTGACAAGACAAGGGGGGATAAACGTCTGTCATCTACAGGACGTGTCTCTGCATCCTGAGTAGCTTATGCACAATGCATTCCATGTAAAAGCATCAAAGTGACACATTACAGCAGACCTTCAAACTTTTATTTATCGTTTTTGTGCCACTCTAATCTGATGGATGCCGGATGAATAGAAATATATATTTACAAAATGCATTATCTGAGTTTTTTCCTCAGTACTGTGATTAGGAAGGATTTGACTCCAATGTCAAAAGTGTCAAACGTGTCAAATATGAGACAAAGCCAAAGAAGGGAGGTCTGTGTTGAAAGTGTACAGGCTGCTACTTTAATATTATATTAATATTAATATTAATATCCAAACGGCAAACCGCTGGTGTCATTTTGCATCTGCACTTTAGATTGCTGCATTTCTTTTGAATTTGCCATAACATTTTTGTTACGTTTTTAATTCATCGTTGTCACTTTTTTGGAGGGGTATTTCTGATATGTTCATTGTACACTGGAAAAAATCTAAATCTTACCAAGTGTATTTTTTTCATTTCTAGTCAAAATATCTCATCACACATAAAATAAGAGAAACTTTTCAGTGAGATACAAGAACTTATTTTTAGACAATAAATCTTGAATATGTTATTTTAAGAAATCTTACCAAGATCATTTTCACTTGATCCATTAGCAGATTTTTTTTTTTTTGCTTAATTCAAGCAAAAAAAAATCTTGAATGAAGCAAAAAAAAAATCTGCTAATGGAACAAGTGAAAATTATCTTGGTAAGATTTTGATTTTTGCAGTTTATGTTTCAAATGTTTTGTGTTTTAAATCCATAATTGCATCTTGTTTTACCTCCAGCTGCTCCTGTTTTTAAGTAGACGTCTCGGTTTTTAATTCATCTTTGTCACTGTTACTTTTTGGTATTTCTAATATGTCCATTGTATGTTTCAGATGTTTTGGTTTTGTTTATGTATTGTAAAAGAGGTTGCTTCCTCAATGTATCTCTGAGTTTAAATCAAGGTTGTGATGATGATGATGATGATGATGATGATGATGACATTTTTTCTCAAATAATACCATGAATATACATTCTGTACTTTATGGTTAACTTGTTCTCTTTGGAACATTTGGAAAGATTTGCATACAGTTTTGTTTTTCTTTTTTCCTATTGTTACATCTTCTGTTACACATACATATTTGGTCGAAAGGAAACATAAAAATCCTCCTACCAACATGTTAAATGTGCAAGAATTATTGACGATAGCCTCACTGGATCAGGAATAAACTGCTGAAGAGACAATCATCCTACAAAATATGAATTTATTTCTTATTTTGATTAAATAATTTAATTAAAAAAAACATGACATTATTATTTTAGAAAAGTTATAGATAATTTGCATATTGGGTAAAATGTAAATAGGCTGTATATATGTTGTCTATACAGTGATATGACATCATTAGGACAAGTCATGAAATACTGAAAAGATTTTAGAAAATACACATCCTGTTGACGTCTGTTGAAGAGCAGTGAGGTTAAAAGAAATGAACTATTAGCAAAATGTGCAGTTGTGACCAAACATTTTAACACTGACACTGAAATCATCACTGCTGTTTTTTAAAATAATTTTTTAACGTTTCTGAGGTGGATTGAAGAACAATTCCAAGAATTGTATAACTGTAAACATGACTTTTTATTGAGAAATAAATCACACTTATGCAGTCAGTTTGTCTGTATAGTGTATATTAATGGTAAATGATAGATTGACACAAGTTACCGTCCACCTACTTTGCTGCATATGAATTAAATAATCAAATCACTTCAAAACAAAACATCAAATGTCTACATTATTTGCACAAGCAATTCGTAAAAAGAGAAAATTATAGAAACTTTGAACATTGTGCAGGGGTGGAAGTTAAAAACATCAGAGAAAATCTCTCCATTAAATAAAAAATGTTACAGGACTGAACATTAATTAAAACAGTGTGTCAACAAAACTGGAATTTACACAGAATTATATCTTTAAAAGTTGTTGTTTTCACTGATTTTCCATTTCAGATGTGTTTTGAATGAAGATGTTTGTCTGAAACGATGGGAGCAGACTGTTCCAAAGATAGTCATCTATATTTCAGTGAATATTGACTGAAGAAAATCCAGCAATAAACATGATAAAAATTCATGGCTGAGGAAACCTTTAAAAAATTCTGAACAATGCCAGAAATACCGTGAGTTAGGTGAACATACAGGCCCGTGAAACAGTGACATGTTTCATAACTGATAAGAAAAAAATGGCATAATGGTCATGTTTTTAGCTTTGTCTTTGAATAGTGACATGTTTAACTTAAAGAAATACACACTTGTTAACCTAGAGGCTAAAAAAATGATGATGAACTATTAGAAATTGAAGGTTAACAATGAGAAAATGACAACAAAGTTAGCCGTACATCTCTGAGTAATCAACCTATACTCAGTGAACTGTCTTCAGACATAAAAAAAATCATCATGCAATGTCCAATATGTCTTAAAAATACTGGTTTTGCTACACAAGCATCCTCAATACAGCAGCCTGACACTAACAGGGTGGAACTCCAAGAGTGTGACCAGCAAGATAACATTTATAAAAAGGCAGGAGCCACAGCTGAAGCTTGAAGCCAGTTTGCACAGCTGAATTCCTATGGAAAATACACTTGTATGGTGAGAAAGTCCAGATTAACAGGGTAGAAAACAGTTCAAGGACACAGTAAACAATGAAAATGGTAAAGAAAAATATAGTTTTACCTGATTTGCATATCGGACTAGAGGCAGTTTATCCTAGTGTGTGATTAAGTTGTAGAAAATTGTGAGTTTTTTGTCATATCATGGGTTTACATTGGACATCACAAAAAAAATAAAAATAAATAAAATAAAAAATCATCTGTTACTGGATGTTTGGCATCTGGACTTGACTAAATCATTCATGCTGATTCCAAATTGTATGAACATGGAGTTAAAATTATGTCAGAATATATGTCAATTTAAACAGAAGCACAGAGAGGTGAGTTCAACCAGAAATGGGGACCAAAATGTTTAAATATTGTGGGTTTTCTCCTGTTTTTGTTATTTTTTTTATACTTGCAGCTAAGAGTAATGTCAGGAGGTTGAAATATTGTAAGTATATAATTTTGGGAAAAGGAGTGGGATTAAAAAAAAGGGTTTAATTCTTCCCACTCCTTTTCATATGCATAAATAACACTAGAATTTTATTATTTCTTTTGTATAATAAAATGCTTTTTTCTCTTTTTTTTTTTTTGGTCTTATGTTGATAATTTGCTTTGGGCATTTTGGTTTTGTTGGTGGTTTTATCATGTTTTTTAAGTCTGAAATAAAACATTCAAACATTTTAAAGGTCAAAGAAAGAAAGAAAGAAAGAAAGAAAGAAAGAAAGAAAACCTGATATGATTGAAAAATTCTAATTCCACATTTGAAGTATGGATACCTGATTTTTGTGAAACTAATGGACATTTTCTCCAAGTAGCAACATCATTGTGGACCAGTGCTTATCTAATGCATAAAAAAAAAAGGAAAAAAACACTTTTGTGAAAACGTGAACCATATTTCTTTTTCTTTCTTTTTTTTGTCTTATGTTGATAATTTGCTTTGGGCATTTTGGTTTTGTAGGTGGTTTTGTAATGTTTTATAAGTCTGAAATAAAACATTCAAGCATTTTAAAAGTCAAATAAATAAAGAAATAAAGGAAACCTGATATGATAGAAAAATTCTAATTCCAGATTTGAAGTATGAATACCTGATTTTTGTGAAATTAATGGACATTTTCTCCCAGTAAATGGTCCATCATTGTGGACCAGTGCCTATCTAATGCATCTAATGCATTAAAAAACAAACAAACAAACGTATTTTAATGTGTCTGAATCTCTCTAAATAAACCCTATGAGCCTCCTTTTACAGAGCTCAGTGTAAAGCAGGAGCAGCCCCTTTTACCTGCACATGCTGCAATAACAACACGCAGCCGCTGTGGTGCAGATGCTGTACTTCCTCCGTGTTTCCCCTAGGGGGCGGCAGACGCCTCCGTTTAGGCGCTGCTGCCTTGGAAACGCACCACCGGAGAGCGTCACCACTTCCTGAAGCTCACGTTGTTGCTGACATCAGAGGCGAAGCTCCAGGGAAAAACTCGCAGCTCTACACTCTAGTGTGAGAAGGCGAGAAAAGCGCAGGGTGGAAAAAACTTTGCTCTCAAACACATCAGCCATTACATTTCTACAAAAAAAAAGAAAAAAAGAAAAAGAAAAGAAAAAAAAAGACAGAAAAGAAAGAAAGAAAAGCAGGAGGAGACGAGCTTCAAATTTGGATTATGCACCTGGGAGAAGAGCAGAACCGTGCGCCTGATCCGAGACTGTATTTTTAATTTGTGCGCTACAGTTCCGAGCCTAGTTTCCGGATATCAGCCTCTTCTGTTTTGGGAAGATCTGCTCTGCATCTGTTGGGATCCTATCCTTTATTTGGGATAAGTTGCACCCTAATTCATTCATTTTCATAAACCCTGCAGCCTCAACTAGAACATGGACACACATAGATAACAAGGTAAGAGCACACTGCACATTGTTTTGCATTATATCCTGTTTATAACAAGGACTCAGTAAAATGTTGCATCTATTGTAACTTGCAGCTGAATTGTGTTTGTTGTGCAGAGAATATGTGTTGTTTACTGCTCAGGCCTTCATCACCCAGATGGGAGTTGTTACTAGTTGTTACATCCTGAAATGAAAGTCAGTGCAGTTGTTTATTAGTGACTTTATATGCTCAAGTATAACTTCTGCTCCAAAAACAGCATCCTATGAAGCAAGTTTAATAGGAGTTCATGCTCTTGGAGAAGCAGAAACTTGTTTATTGGGATGTGTGATTGATTTGTGGAAAGTTATTGTCATGATCGAAGGTGCATGTGAGTCTTCCAGACCTCTGTGTTGACTCCCATCTCTTGACCTGAAAAGTCCTCAACATGTTTTTTTTGTTTGTTTTTTTTTCCTTCTCTTTCTGACTGCCCTCCTGGTTTACTCTGGACCCTGCCCATCTCTGCCATTTTAGTATGAAACTGTTTGGGGATGTTCTGGAGATGGCAGAGCTCTCAGTCAATCCAACAATTAGATTTAATGAGTCTGTCCTGTTCATCACATCAAATCAATATGAACTGCACTCACAGGAGTCTGAGTAACAACCCTGATGGATGAGTTTATCAGCGTGTTGGCAAACCCCGTTGGCTTAGAAATAGCCTTAAAGTGAGACTCAAGCTGTCAAGTGGAAACCGCCCACTGATAGGGTTGGTGTTCTTCAAGCAAAACAACCCTCTTGGCTGATAAAGGCGTTGGATCTCACAGTAAACGCCAGAGACCAGTGTCAGGTTAATTGTAAATTGATGGGACTGATGAGAAAACAGGGATTTGCCTGGTAGATAAACTTATTTGAAGACTTCTGAAAGAGTCTGGGGACCAAAGCTAATGACGTTAATTTTGTCTTCTGTTAATGTACTTATACTTTTCTTTTTCTTTTGTTCAGACAAGGTATAGTTATAGAAAATGGATATTTCGTAAAGAAAAAACTATGATTTATGACCCACATTTGAAGATATTCCTGTCAATACAGGTCTTAATCTACAGCACAGGTGTCAAACATGCGGCCCGTGGGCCAAAACCGGCCCGCCAAAGCATCCAGTCCGGCCCGTGGGATGAAATTTGTGAAATGCAAAAATTACACTGAAGATATTAACAATCAAGGATGTTAAAATCATTTTAGCTCAGGTTCCACATTCAGACCAATATGATCTAAAGTAGATCAGACCAGTACAATACTATAGTAATAACCTATAAATAATGAAAACAGTTAATTTTCTCTTTATTTTAGTGTAAAAAAAAAAGAACATTACATGAAAATATTTACATTTACAAATTTACCCATTTACAAAAAATGTGAACATGAAATGTCTTAAGAGGAGTATGTGCAATTTTACCAATTTTCTGCCTGTTACTAAATGTTATGTGTATTTGTAATTATAATGCAAGTTGTAATGCACATGTGTAACTGATAAACTCAGGCACGGTATTGCTAAAATTGCATTTATTTTTCTTAAGACATTTCAGGTTGTTCTTGTTATTCAAATTTTAAGGAAACTTTGCAGATGTAAACGTATTCATAATGTATTTTCATTTTTTTCACTGTTGTTATTATTATCTTACTGGTCCGGCCCACTTGAAATCATACTGGGCTGAATGTGGCCCTGAACTAAAAAGAGCTGGACACCCCTGATCTACAGTATCCTAAATGGAAGGCACTCCTACCACTATTTCTGGAAGAATAAAGCATTTACTGAGCTTCTATTTGGATGACGCTTCTGAGGAAGACTGGAGTCACAGTCGAAACTGTCAAGCAGGTAACATCTACAACTATACCTTTTCTGAACAAAAGAAAAAAGAAAAGTATAATTAGTCTGGGGACCGGTCTGATCATTTGTTGCTGATGCTGCTGATCTTCTCCCTGACTGTCTTTGTCATGACTCATATATGTTACATCCTCCTGTTTGCTCTCAGTACGACTTCTTTTACCACCAAATAGGCCTTTATTAAGAGTGTGAAGTCATGTTGTCAAATGCTGACTTCACAGAAGCCTGACTGTGTTACTGTTGCCAGACGCCCACTGGCCAGAGGGCTTGGGGTCAAAGGTTACTGTGACTCAGACGCAAACTGCTTATCTTACCTCAAAGGTTGTAGACGTTGCCTGGTTACATGAGAAAACATAACAAACATTTCACCAAGTGTGACAAGAACTCATATCGCAATTGATGAACTGATCAGGGACAAAGTGGACGTGCTTTAAAGTATTTATGGCTCGTAGAAGCTCAGTGAATGCTTTATTATTCCAGAAATAGTGGTAGGAGTGTCTACCGTCGACCAGTATTGATATGAATACCATCAAATGTGGGTCAGAAATTCTAGTTTTTTCTTTATCAAATTTCCATTTTTACATAAATAAAAGCACATTACTCATTGAAGTATATATTCCTTTAAATTTGCATTTTTGTACATAACAGAAAACACTGCACAAACCCATTCATCACATGTAGTTCAATTTAATTTACCTGTTTCATGTCTTCAGCGCCCTTTTATTTTTACACTCAAAGCCGTTTAACAGTGTTAGAAAGGAATTTAACACTCTTTAAAATGTAGAAAGGCAATCCATGTGTGCTGCATTCACTGACTGATGAGATCTACTTGTTAGATATTGAACTTTGATACTGTACTAACTAGTATGGTTTCATAAAAATACTGAAGTTCAGTATTGAGCTGCAAGTAAGAAAAACAATACCAGCATAAATGAGTCTCAGTCAATGTTATTTAGCCTCATGAGAAGTTCAATCCTTGAGCCTGAATTCAATATACTGTGATATATGAAAACTACATAGCGTTAGCGTCATAGCATAATTAACTAAGTCATATTTTTGGCCAAATTGTGAACACTGCTGCTTCATTTTGCCTCACTGGATATGTCCTGAAGAAAACAGGACTTAGAGCTTTGTAATCCAGTCAAACCCCTATCTGTCAAAGTCAGAAGAAGCCAAATAATACTGATCCTTTTTGTGGTTTGTTGGGTTCGTCCTTGGCCCGTGCCCTACCCTTCCACTGTGTTTCATGAAACTGAAACTGCTGCTGTAGTTTTTTGCGTAATCCCACTCACAGATAGACCGACATGAGCTGCTGCCTTGGCAGAGGGAGCCATACCAGGTTGAATTCACACGCAACAAAGAATGATTGATGCAAAAATGCAGGTGTGCTGGGCAGGTTTTGACACACCCACGATGACATAAGGCTTAAGCTTTCCCCCCGTCATTCCTCTGTATAACACTAAATTAAAGGGGTCATATGTTGCTAAACCTACTTTTATTAGTCTTTGGTTCATTTATTTGTGTATTTGGACTCTTAAAAATAGTTCCTACAGTTTGAATTTGAACTGCAAAGCTATCTTTATATTCATTCTGGCAAAAAGTGAGTGGATTTCTACAACCTGTTATAATTCCTCCTTAATTTGTTATGTTTATAACTTGTTACGTCATGGCATTTATAACGTCAAGACTTCTGACGAACATTTCTCCGAGTACGACATAATTGTTCGGCAGCAGCAGCGGTTGTAGTCCATACTGAAAATATGTCCAAACTTCGAGCCGATTACCTGAAATGTTCAGTTGTTGGTTGAACGACACAGAGCAGCACAGCCAACAACCTGGAGGGGGCGGGGCATGAAGTGGCTCATGTGCATTTAAAGGGCCAGCGCTCAAAATGACCTTTGTCATGTCATTAGTCAGAAATAGAGTTGAAGATGGACCTGTGGAGCTGAATTAATGAAGAATTTAGACCCAAGCAGAGCATTTACAGTTTATGTAGACCACAGGGAATTGTTTTAAAATTCATAATTCCATTTTTAAAAAAAGCTAAATATCACTCCTTTAAAGAAGAGAAATTTGGCTGAAAAACCTTATTTGTTTTTCTATTACACCAACCATAAAAATCAAACAATTTGGAAAACAACAACAATGCTAGAGAAGGTGTGGCCACATGAATGCTAACCCCTCACATACCTTTTGGACATGTGCAAAAATGCTAATGTTTTGGAACAGTGTTCAGACAATGGAGTTAATTTTAAATTATACTTGAAAAGCACTCAGATCAGGCAGATCAGTCCCCCCCATCACCATGAAAATTTAATAATTTGTTCCTTGTGCCAGTATCAACATTTCCTGAAAATGTCATCAAAATCCATCCATAACTGTTTGAGTTATCTTGCTAACAAACAAACAAACCCCAATGAAAACATAATGATTCCAGTGGACCCCCAGACTGTCTAACTGGGTCTAATACCTAATGACGTCATTGAAAGAGAAGACGCTTACCTAGTTCAAATATTAATTCTTGCCTGCAGAAAGGTTGTTATAAGGAACTTGTTAAAATGTGACCCTTTCTGACCACAGCAATGGCTGGACATTATAGAGGAAATATGTACCATGAAAAAAATGAACGTTTCATCTGAGGATTAAGGTGGGAACTTTTAATTGAAGATGGGAGAAATGGACCAAATTTCAGGACTCTACTTCTTGTTTCCAGATCTGATGCAGAAAAGCAGATGAGTGCATACGGAATAGTAAAGGGGGGATGGGGGGGTGTTGTTTT